>OU611922.1:1563595-2163595 GCA_914767705.2 Tenthredo notha | reverse complement strand
TCACTTCTTGCTTGGACGTAGTATCGTAGATATCGTATTGATCATTTTTCAATTATTTTACCGTAAATTCCCTTGTTTGAAGAAAACTGTATCGTTCGTAAAGTATTATTGAGGATTAACTTCTCTAACTTCAGTTAGTGTATTAGTGCCTTGATTAAGGTAAGATTCCAACTCTAGACGACCCTTCGATTGATATTAAATTGATTAAAAAGAAATTCGTTTCTTATTGCGTGGTTGTGACGCCGTTAATATATCATCGAATTGTCGTGCTTTAGTTTTGTTTAATCATTGATTATTGATTATATTATTGTTCATTGTGTCCCCCATGCCTTACTGATTGATTTTTCGAGAAAGTATCGTTATTCCTTATCGTGTCGTCATTAATTATCGTATCGTCATTTATTACCGTACCGCTATTTCTCTGTCCTTTGTTAAATATTTTTTGTATCGATTCTCTTGTAAGTGTAATTAATTGTTAATCTGAATCCCCCTAATTACTGTAAAATCTAGTCCCAGAAATAAGGATTTCCCACGTGGAAAAATTAGTTGCGTAGTAAAAATACGATAATTGATCTCGACGGCTTGTTGAGCCACGTGTTTCTGGAAGAATCGGTCTACAGGCTGTAGATACGATATTGTGATAATATCCCGATTAATTTAGCCCCTTTCCCATTGAAAGTAGTTTTAAACCACTAGTAAAACCTTGAGCTGGTATAATTATCGTTATTTCGAATTAATAATTGTAATAAAGTCTAGCGTCCCTTTTGGTAACGTGTACTTCGTAGCCGCATGGCGTGCCTCGTGTAAAGTTGCCTTGGCCATCTTTGTACGAGCGTATTTGAATTTGATTCCGACGCCTTGCCCTTTTCTAGGGAATATTCTGTAATACCGACCCGTCCAATTAATCATTAGAAGTCCACAAATTATTGATTCTGGACTTTTGATCCCGCTACGTTATCGACCTATTTATTGTGAACTAATATTATTCCGTGATTGATTTCTACCGTACCATAAGATATCGTTTCCTTCTTTTTGTATTATTTAATTGTTCTGACTTACCTATCCCCTTGTTCTATATTCCCTAATGTTCTGTCTTACCCCCTGCCCTACTTTTATGTGTGTGACCTAGTCAGTCAGCTGTCTTTGATAGTATTCCCGTGTAACTTGTTTAATTTGTATTCCGACCGACTTATGTGATCGGCTTTGGCTGTTTAATTGTTTTATCTTATGTTTTATTGTTCGTATTAATTGTTATCATTTATTGTTTTATTTAAATTGGTTTCTTTGCGATAAAAATCCATAAACCTGAAAATTATTTTTGTTTCTTATCTATATTATTTCGCCCCCATGTTCCCCTCACGCTGAGCTTACCGTGTATTCTCGTATTACTTTTAATTAATTATCTCGTCGCTATATTTGTATTTATTATATTTTTCTTAATTCTTTATTAATATTGTTTCAAGTTTGATTTTAACGTCATTTTGTTACCGCGGTATCATTCAAGGTACCTGGCGCCCAACATATCGAAAACTCATCGGGAGTAAGCTAGTTTATAATTTTTAGGTAAATAGTAAATTCTCCGATGAGCCAAACGTGGCAAGAGTGCCTGGCTTTGTAGTCGTGGCCTGCCCGGCCTCAAACCCAGACCGTCGGCAGTGCACGTCACAAGTTATATACAGTTATATGTGACAATGTATAGTATTCTATCTGAATATATCTGGATTTCTATATGGTCATATATAAACATATAAGGTTCAAGATTAACTCTATAAAATCGCAGATATGACTTCAGATAGAATTATATATAATTATATATACAGTTATGTTTCATGGTAAATGATGTGTCTGGATAATGGGTCCAATAGATTTAAATCGATTTTTCCCCGCAGACTATAAACTTTAATAAAATTGAATTTGCTCAATTCTCACCCTCTCATTACTGCAATGAAAAACGAAGAGTTTTATGTACCAGTCACGGAGTCTCATTATAACTGCAGCTTTCAGAACGATTTTACGAACAAGAAACATATGGGATAAATATTCACCCCGGTTTGTAGTTTCAAGGTAGAAAAAATGGGTTCGTAGTTCTGGGGTTAAAGTATTTTATACGCATATGAATGTATATTATCAAAATCAGTGATTACATATACTTTACACATGGTATAAGGCATTTTATTTCGACTTAACACTATACATGCCATTTTATGTATATATATATGGGGAATTCATATGAAACCGACCAATCCGTAACCTCGACAATTTTTGATTTTGTTGAAAAATTTCTATTTTTTTGTACCTACCGAAAGCAGTCTCCGGATTTTTTTCAGATTTTTGTCCCAACTCATCCAAGCGCAATGAATTTTTCAAAATTTATAAACTTGGACCATTTTGATTTTATTGAAAAAATTCACCAATTTTCAAGAGACATTTTGACAAGTACTGACCAATTCGTAGCTTGTGATATTCATAACTTCTATTTTTTTGTTATTTTTTACCGCGTGTGAACCAAGAAATCGTGTTTCTTCCTTGAAATGATTTGATCCGTAATTATTCTTCTTCATTTTATTAAAGTAGTTTGTACACATTTACATGTTTCCGTGAATATTATGACGTTTTCGGTTCGCTACACCGGGCTTCACTCGGTGTACCTAGCCGAACATTCCCGATCAGCTAAAAAATTTCCAGATAATTGCCGAATCTCCGAATTTCATTTTAAAAAAATAGCGCGCCTCTTGTTTTCTGCGTACCGTACAGCGCAGCATAATAAAATTCGGAGCTTCTTATCAAAAAATTTCGGAGCTGATCGAAATCTTCGGCTACACCGAGTGTAGCCCGGTGTAGCGAACCGAAAACGTCATAATATTTATGAAAAAATTTGAATATGTACAAACTACTTCAATAAAATGAAAAAGAATAATTCGGAATCAAATGACTACTTGCGTTATTATTTCAAGGAAAAAACACAATTCCTTGGTTCACACACGGTAAAAAATAGAAAAAAATAGAAGTTATGGATATCACAAGCTACGAATTGGTCAGTACTTGTTAAAATGTTTCTTGAAAATTGGTGTTTTTTTTTCAATAAAATCAAAATGGTCCAAGTTTATGAGTTTTGAAAAATTCATTGTGTTTGGATGGGTTGAGACAAAAAACTAAAAAAATTCCGGAAGACTGCTTTCGGTAGGTACAAAAAAATAGAAAATTTTGAACAAAATCAAAAATGGTCAGGGTTACGAATTGGTCGGTTTCGTATGGAATTCCCCATATTTATACTAGTAACCATAATAAATATCAAACTGTATCAATAAATCAAATAAAGTTCCTAACTATCAATAAAACTCAAAGGTGAAAATATTTTTTGAATGTACGATGCATTCAAAAGCGACGGGTTGGCTCATATATAACTTGTGACGTTGCACTTTGTGCAAGCGTCCCAGGGACTAACAAATACGATAACTGGTGTGCACGGTTGGCAGGCTACCTGGGATGAGCTAAGACAGAATTAAGCAGGGTAACATATTTCTAATCCCATTTTGTTTGTAACATTCTCTTTCATGAAAAATGTCATCCGCGCCTCGGCGCGCAACGGAGTCAACATTCATCGAGGGAGCAACCTCCCCAGGCTCGCCAGAGTTGCAACGACGATGGCCATATCGTATCGAAACTGGATGCCGCGATGATAGCGTATAGGGCTGAGCGAATTAAGTAGCTCAACACAGCCTCCTTCATCGACGACTTTTCAGCCTGGAGCTGAACCAGAGGAACAACATCTACCCTCCTGATTATCGTACCGTCGACGTGTTAGCCGAGAAAGCTCACGAATATCGTCTCGACAACGAGCAGCTACCTCGTGTGAGGAGGTTTTAGTGACCTTCCGCGACGCAAATGGTGCAGCCGAGACGAAGACCCGGTTTAGAATCGTCCCGACTGCAGCCAGATCCTTCAGGCAGGTAAACTTTTGGATGAGTGGACGTCTGGAGAGCTCCTCCGAGTCAACGAAAATCAGGGAGTAAGAAAATGACGATAATACGGGAGCCAGTCTTCATTATGATTGACTCAACTCCGTTGCGACATGGTTCGATTTTGAAATAGCGCGCCTTAGTCCGAGCGTTGTCCAGAAAACAGCTGAGATCACACCAGGACAACGACGAGTCATAATCCAGATCTAGAAGAAAGCATAATTCCGTCAGCGGGATCCTAGCGTGACACCCAAAAACTGTCCGCTAGATCCGCCCCACTTACGCTACCTAATTAGGCCAATCACAGGAAGAAATTCGCAACCCATCACCTAGCGAGCCGAAGGAATCACCAAGGATCCGTCTCTTCTACGTTCGACTGCCGACTGTGCCGCACCGACTTATCGTACCGTTCCGTCTCGAGTATTCTTTTCTATTAGTGATACCGATTTTTGTGTAATTTAGCTTCCTTTTCAAAATTAATAGTTTAGAGTCAAATATTATATTATAGTTTAAAGTGTAGTTCAGTGCCTTGAGGCCAGAATCAACCGTAAGGTAAGCCTATCTAATTTATTGTGAAGTCACGAACTAATTCTGAATAAATCGTATGGTATCGAGTACGAATATCTAGTAGAGTATAGTTTTTCTACGCAGGCGTTGGACCACGAGGCCCCGTCGTGCTGTAGTATTTGATTATTTGCATTGTTATTAATAATATCGTCTCGTACCGAATCTGTAACATTCTTTGACTTAATTATTGAGTTATTTCGTGACTGGCTGTCTTTTTGGTTGCTTACGCATGCTTTGAGGAGAAATCCTCGTGCAATCTAGCACAAATTTGCTATTAGTTAATTATTACGGAACTTAGTTTCCTATTCTTTGTAGTTGAGCTACTATCTTTTTCTGATTTTCTAGTAGTAAAATATTAGTAATTCTATAATCTGTCTTGGCTATCCTGGGTATTGCGAACGTAGTTGTAGCCGTGGAGAGCACTATTCTCGTCTCGTTTTCCTCTTTTTGTATTATATAATTTGTTTAGGAGAATATCCACGTTAGAATTAAGTTAGTTAATTAAATTTGATTGTTCAGGGGTAAAACCCCGATTTATGTCGTTCTTTATAATTCGGAAAATAATTATCGGTATTAAGCTTGTCATTATTTAAATTATAGTAAAGATCATTAATTATTTATCGTCTCGAATCAATGTGAACCATGAACCTCGCTTATTGAATATTGTGATTAAATCTCGTTATTGAGCGTATCGAATTATTGTGAATCTAATTTATATCAAGCTGTGATTAAAACGCAAATATCGTACCGATTCAAATCTGTGTTCTTTTCTTTGAAGTTATCCTATTTTCCATCTGGTGACCTACACCCCTCTACCCTTTGATTAATTGATTGATCTAGCCGAAGCAAATTCGTCGTAAATCTCTGGTAAATTTAATGTTTAATTAATAACTGACGCTGTTCGCGTCTGGCGCCCAACAAATCTGATTATTATTGATATTTGTAATTTTGGTGGTTTTATTAATATTTGAGTCAAACTAGAGATAAGCGCCGTAGGGTATCGCGAGGAGTTTCTTCTTCTTCTCCATCCTTAGCGGGAATCGCGATTACAAACTATATATGAATATCCCCATATATTATAATATATACCCATACATAGTGATATCTGATAAGATAAGCCCACATACAATGACCTGAGCATATAAGCGCATATATAATGATATCAGATTATATACAAGTCGATATATAATAATATATCATTTTATATACTGATATATAATTATATATGTCCCGATCGGGCCAATTTTCGGATACAATTATATATGGTTGATTGTATATGCTTATATCTGATTATATGCAACGATTTTTTCTCGGGAGAGACATATTTTACGAAAAGCCTATGAGCAGAAACTTCCTTTAAAGAAAATGAAAATAGATGATTTGAAAGAACTTTGCGAAAAACAAATAATCCCAGAGAAATATTTGAGTTTTTATGAAAATAAATTGAATTAGTAATTTTTTTTAAATAATATTGAGTTCCTTACCCAGCAAACAATTTCGGAGGTAAAGTTACAAGGATGTAATGGTTATGCTGAAATGTCCGCACATTCAGAAATCAGCTACATATCTGGTAGTTTGACGTCTCAGTGACGTCCCTGCGATGTCAAAGTACTAGATTTGTAGCCGATCTCTAAATGTGCGAACATTTCAGCATGGCCGTAACATCCTTGTTACATTACCTCCAAAATTGTTTACTGGGTTGTGATCACAATATTTGATCATTCAGATTCATTCAGAGGTGTACATTGAATATTCTGTTGTTTCATTCTCATGCATAACAGAAATTTGAACATAATTATCAATAATAATTAATTATTAATAAATAAATAATTATAAATAATTATAATAATAATAAATAATTGTAATAATAATATTAAAAATAATAATAATGATAATTAACCATTGATAATTAATTATTATTTTTATTAAATATTATTCATTCATTTACCTCCGAAATTGTTTGCTGCGTTAAGTGATCACAATATTTGATCATTTAGATTCATCAAGAGGTGTACTAACATAATTATCATGATGTTGATGTATGATGTTGATAAAATTTAATTTGTTTCCATGCATTATAATGTAAATCAATATGCATTTGAAAATAATCTAAATTTCAATACCCACGTTCTAATATGTCGTAACCCACATTTGGAAAATTGTTCAGGAGGCCATGAAAACGCCTCACTATTACCATTGAGAAGATAGGATTTCACGGATTAGAATATTTCGACGCTGCTTACGAAGACTAGAACGTTTCACATCTCTTACGAAAACTAGCACGTTTCGGCTTCTCACGAAGACTAGCATGTTTCGGCTTTCGCCGCGAAAACTAGCACGTTTCGATATTTACCACGAAGACTAGCACGTTTCACTTTTCACCGCGAAGACTAGCACGTTTCGATATTTACCACGAAGACTAGCACGTTTCACTTTTCACCGCGAAGACTAGCACGTTTCGATATTAGCACGCTTCGCGGTGAAAACTGAAACGTGCTAGTCTTCGTGGTAAATATCGAAACGTGCTAGTCTTCGCGGTGAAAACTCAAACGTGCTAGTCTTCGTGGGTAATATCGAAACATGCTAGTCTTCGTGGTAAATATCGAAACATGCTAGTCTTCGTGGTAAATATCGAAACGTGCTAGTCTTCGTGGTTAATATCACAACGTGCTAGTTTTCGTAAGAGATCTGAAACGTGCTAGTCTTCGTAAGCAGCGTCGATTCATTCAAAAATAGTAAATCAACGATTTGACCGCTAAAACTTGAACATAAGCTGCACAACATTATTATCATTTAATTTTCCAAACAAGTCCATTTCTGAAATTTTGTGCGTTACGACACATTAGAACGTTGGTATCGATTTGTATTCAAATGATGAATACTAGTTTTTCAGATACGTTTTTTCAGTGTCGTTTGAATTTTTCATTACACAACTGTATTGTTTCAAACCTTAACGTAAATAGGTAGTGATGTGGGACACTGGTCATAGTGCGTTTTTGAAACGAAAAACGTGATAGTGCGATTTTCTTCAAAAATCTTGCGCGCGTCATTGGTACCAACTCAAAATTGAAGAAAATAAACGTTCGCTGGAGATATTGCGGTTTTGGAGCTGAGCGCGAGATACTGCGGTTTTCGAACCGCGCGCGAGATATTGCGGTTTTGAAGCTGAGCGCGAGATACTGCGACCTTGGAGCCAAGCGCGAGATACTGCGGTTGTGAAGCCGAGCGCGAGATACTGCGATCTTGAAGCCGAGCGCTAGATACTGCAGTTTTGGAGCCGAGCATGAGATATTGCGGTTTTGGAGCCGCGCGCGAGATATTGCGGTCTTGGAGCCGAGCGCGAGATACTGCGATATTCGACTGAGCCATCGAAAAGTCTCCGTAGGCCCAAAGCTCCAAGGTTCTTAGTTGAAGACCTTCAACCTGACAAAGTCGAACTTTTTTACCCATACGCTGTATAGCGTAGGCACGGGAGCGAGCACGGGAGTGATGTTGATATATATGGAAGTGTATATATATATATATTGTAACGTTTCCGGTTTTCCCAGGCTACAAAGCTGTAGGGAAATCCGGATGCGATCGTGGATTCTTTGTCTCGGATGAGAGTGTTTCGTGATATTGAGGAATTCGGCACTCTTCAACGCTCTTAGGTGGGGAAAAGTTGGTTATGCCACAAAATGCCACCTGTTTCTAATTAATTTCTATTTTATTTCGAACTCGGAGTTAACCAAGTCGTAAGTGAAACCTAGCTACGAACTTGGAGTTAACCAAGACGTTATTGGTACCCAGAACCAGCGCTTTCGCACAAGTCTGTCGTCCTATCTGTTCTTTATTCTGACTAGATCTAATGCCTAGGCTGTACACCAGACTCAGCGCTTTCGCACAAAGCTGTTCCTATATTAACCTGTCACTGGCTCATGTGGCATTGGAAATGAGATGCATAGCATGGTCAGAAATGTCGAACAAAGACCAAATTAATTTTAGGTTGACTTTATTCTAGACAAAAATAATATCAAAAAGAAATGTTGATCTACAAGAGATTGTTATAATGGTCAACCAATAAATCAAATCAAAACTTAACAAAGAAACTTAAATCTAATTTCTTAACCTAACGGCTTTCTTATTTTCTTTTACTCAATCGCTATCAAGTTTGATATATTTCAAGTTTTCTACTGAATTTACTGAGTGCTAGCACTGCTTTGGTTACTGCCTCAATGAATTTGCTATCCTTTAATAAGTGATAGACTTTTAAATTTGTTATAATTGAATATCTCGAGATATGTTGTTATGTCAAAATGAAGCTAAATTATTAGTCTGAGAAGACCCCAGATCTAATATCCAAATGAGTCGATTAAGCTCTATGCTGTGAATCGCTGCCGAGCGTGGTGCTCAGCGGCTTTTATATACTCTTCCTGCCTACCGATGACGTCATGCGACTCGAACGTTCGACGAGCGATGCCGAATCTCGGCTGTTTACCGGCTGATCTGTTTGAATCGTATTGTCTGTGTGTCTGTCCTTCTCTCTCCCATAGCTGACTAGCCGATACCGTTTCAATATATACATGTATAGACTCATTATATGATGTGTATATCTGGATATGTGTGTGTCTAGACATGTCTAAACATGTATATTGTAACGTTCCGGCTGTGCTAGCGCGGCCGCTGCCAAGCTAGCGCAGCCGGACAATGACAACGGCGCATCCGCGACGCGCAGATGCGACTACCAGCAACACGCGATTCCGCGCAACCCGCGATTCCGTGCATCCCACGATGCGCGGATCCGCGGAACCCGCGGATATCGCTATAAAAAGGCGGTAACGGAGCACCCGCTACCGATTGTGTGGCAGAGCGCCCGTCGAGTCACTTCTGTTTATTTCTCTATTAGGCACGTAGCTAATTAGTGCGTGACCTTCCTTGGTCTTAATTCGTAATTCTTCACTTGCTAAAATTGAAGTAGTTAGAATCGCGAATTTTGATATTGAAATAATAAGTCTAATAAAATCTCGCAATCTCACACGTGGAAGTTTTTGAATTTACTTAAAAATTAGACTGCAAGCATAAAAGTCGTCTTAATTAATTTAACGGCGCAATCTAATCGAATCGCGGCTGGAAACCGCGATTCATCAAATGTAACGAATTCCCGGACATAACGAATTCTCTAATCGGAGACATTGATTGAACTTTAAGAAACATAGAATTTAAATAACTCTTCTCTATCTTACTATCTTTTATTGTATTCTTTAATTTTATTTTCTATTCTTTAATGCAATTTTCTATTCTTTATAATTTTTTTTATTATGATATTTCGTAGCTCATAGGGCAATATTTTCTTTCTTTTCTTTGTTAAATTTAACCTAATTTAACCAGTTCTAATTTACCATTAAATCTACTATTGTTAAACCGCTTCTTTTTCTTTCAATTTCCTCTTTCCTTCTACTATTTTGCTAAGCAGTTTCAGCATTCACAAAATCATCGTCGTTAGCTTTACAGCAACGGTGTGGATTAAAGTCCACACCCGAGTCTGTCGGTAGGCTTGGTATGCGTGGCTGGTCCAGCTCTGCTTAAATTGCTTCCTTGAGTTTGCTCTCAGGCTGGCGGTACTGGTCTAACAAACCCGGATCCGCGGGCTTGGTCTGAGAGTGTTTTCGGGCAGCAGCGCAGGCTTGGCTAGCGTGGCATATCCAGCTCTATCAGGTCGCAGTTCGGTTCAAGGGAAACCCTGTTACCGAGCTGTTGTTGGGTTATTGTGGTTTTTCACTTTTTCCACAGGAGGAGCTCCAAAATTATCACACCCGTGACAAAGACACCCACGCGGACTAGCTCCATATCTCTAGCCTTCAGCTGAGATATTGGAGCAGTAAGTTACATTTGGCGCCCAACGTGGGGCTCCTCTTAAATAAAATTAAATTCATTGGATTCAGAAATTAACTTAACTTCAATTATAAAACATTAGCTTCAATTTTTATTCAACTTAAAATCATTTCAAAATAGCTTCAACTTTTTTTCTTTTTCGGACATTACGAAAATCAAAAGGGAAAATGGACGGAAAGGATGCAGGTACAAGTGAAGATAAGGATGAGATGGTAGGCCGATCAAATAGGGACACCGGGTTTCACGAACGGGAAGATACCGTGTCAACCGACAATAGCCTGATAAGTCCGGAAGGTAGTCCTAGGGCCGAGAGCCAAGATCCTCTTGCCGTGATCGCCGCTTCCCTAAGAGCAATAGAAAAAAATAATGAAAGGGTTGAGAGAAAATGGGATGAACGGTTCGCGGAACTAGAACGGCGGGTTGAGAATACAAACCGGGCGTTAGTGGATAAGCAGGTCGAGTTCCAGTTAAAATCAAGCAAAGAGGCGAGAGAACAGGCTACGATAAATAAATCCCGAGTCGATCGCATTGACACAACCGTTCAGGCCGTGGTTGAAAAATGGGACACCGATTTAGCCGGATGTCACGAGAAAATAAAAGAGACAGAAAAAGCGTTGCGGGATGAGGCAATCGGTAATTATGAAGCACTCAAAGGTAGGATCAAGGAAGGCGATCGAGTCAGCTACGAAAAAATCCAGGACCTCGAGCATAGGCACGAGAGTCTAAAGATCGGTCTCGATGCCGAAATTAGGAAACTAAAGAGGCGACCGATTAGCCACGCCGAGAGTAACGACCAAATAAATCAGGTTACAAGACAGTTAAAACTCCCGATGTTTTCAGGAAAAAGTTGGGAGAAGCCGGTTAACTATATTCGGGAACTAGAGGAATACCTTACCTTCTTAGGTTCAGATGACGAGCTCAGTTTGCGACTTATTGGTCAGAGCTTAGGAAACGACGCGAAAGACTGGTGGATCGCTCGCCGGGACGTCATTGACACCTGGGAAACTTTCAAAACGAAGTTCCTCACAAGGTTTTGGGGCGAGGGAGTCCAGAGAGATATTCGAAAAGATATCGAATGGGGGTTCTTTTCACCGGACTCAAAACTAACCTGGTCCGAGTACGCGAACAGGAAATTTGCGGCTGCGGTCGGTCTCCGTCCTAAGATTGCGGAAGAGGAAATAGTAAAGAGCCTGATTAAACATTTCGATGAGCAGATAGTAGTGGCAGCTACATGCCGTAATATCCAGGATATCGATACGTTACTTAATTTCTTAGATGAGATGCAATCGGGGGGGAGATCGAATGCACCCAAAAATTTCCGTGCATCGGCCAGTACAAGCCGACAACATCCATTTCACAATAAATTCACTGAACATAAAGACAAACAGGTGTCATGGCGGGCCGGCGGCGATGAGGTAAACACGTCGCGACCTACCGTAGCGCGAGACACATTCAACAGATCAGATACGCATGAAAACAAGCGAGACGCTGGACAACCGGCGTTCGCAAGTCATAAACCAAGTAGTTGGACAAACCCTAGAGTCAGCGCGATTTCTGAAGCCGAACCAACCACAACCAAGGTTGAGGATGACCGTGAAGCCCAGCATGCGGAAAACTAGAGCGCGCTGTGGTATGTGAGCCGCAAAATTTGGTGACACAGCGCGAGTTCGTTATTAACGCGGCAAAAATAGAATCTCTGGTTCTGAAGAATAATATGTTTGAAGATCCGACTGAGTACCTGATCAAGGAGAGCGATAATTGCGAGTCACAATGCAAGCAATGCCCGGAAGCATATTTTAACATCCAGGGCGTTGAAGTCAAGGGACTTATCGACACCGGAAGTCAAATCACGTGCGTTTCGAAAGGTTGGTTCGATCGAAATCAGGAAAAGCTGAAAAATTGCGAAAGGCTGCCAGTTGTCAACTTCCAGGTAGTGGGAGCGACAGGGGGCAAACCTGTAAAAGTAAGCGAACAGTTTTTCGCAGAAGTAACAATGGGAAAATCCACCGATCAAATCTGCTTTTTGGTAATTCCACGGCTCGATCACGAGGTAATCCTCGGAATCGACACTTTACAACGGTGGAAAGCCGATTTAGATCTCAGAACAAATAGGCTTTCCTTTCAGACCGCCTCCACAAGCGAAAATGTAGAACTTTCCAAAACCAACCATGTTGAGGACTACCTAAGAGAGACGATCCAAATCAGTAGAATCAATCGAGAAAAAATGACCGCCGATAGGGTTGAAAACGAGATTAATGAGTATGCACTGACCCGTGATGAAATCAACGAGAAAATGTCTGAGTGTCAGGTACTAAATCCAATCGAGCTAGAGTCATTTTCCAACTTACTGATAGAGTATCAAGACGTCTTTTACAAATTGCCTGGTAGGGTTACAGTTTATGAACATCGAATTCAAATTTACGAAGATAGACCTTTTGTGAGAAGATCATATCCAATACCAATGATTCACAGAGAAAAAGTTAAAATCGAAATACAAAAAATGTTGGATATAGGGATAATTGAAAGATCATATAGCGAAGTACATCAATCCTATTGTAGTTGTCGCAAAGAAAACTGGCGATATCAGATTAGTCCTAGATGCTAGATACATCAATAAACTGATAGTACCTGACCATGACTGCGCTCAATCGACTGAGGTCTTATTCCAGAAGTGTGGAAACGCATCTTATATGTCGAGTTTAGACCTTACGGCGAGTTTCTGGCAAGTCCCTTTGCATCCCAACTCAAGGAAGTACACCGCGTTCATGCACGAAGGAAAAACTTATCAATTTACAGTTACCCCTTATGGGCTTAATACAAGTTTGGCTAGTTTAATTAGAGCCTTAGACTTAATTTTAAAGGAAACAGAGCAATTCACAGTCAACTTTGTTGACGATATCCTGTGTATTTCTGACTCCGTTTCGTCCCATTTGGCCCACCTGAAATTATTGTTTGAGGTTTTCAGGAAGCATAACATGACGCTTAACTTCAAGAAATCAAAATTCTTTAGAGAGGAAATCGATTTTCTCGGGCACCGGATCACAAAAGATGGGATACGGCCGCAGCCAGAAAAGATCGAGGCAATAAGCAAATTTCCCGAGCCGAGAAACGCAAAACAGCTCAAAGGATTTTTGGGTTTAACAAACTACTATAGTAAATTTACCAGCGCGTATGCCGAAGCAACGTCCCCGTTACTAGCATTAATAAGGAAGGGTGCCAAATGGGACTGGACGGAGGAAATGAAAACACATTTCACGACAGTAAAGCAACTATTTTGCGAAACAATGGTTATAAACCACCCAGATCCTAAGAAAAGGTATTACTTGCAGTGTGATGCGAGCAATTATGCCGTCGGTGCCGTTCTTTATCAATTGTCCGAAAACAACGAGGAACGGATCGTGGGATTCGCGAGCAGAACAATGAAAGGAGCCGAGCTAAATTACTTCACATCCGAAAAAGAATTATTAGCGATCGTATTTGCTCTGGAAAAGTTCAGGACTTTCATTGTTGGTGCGAAGCTCACGATCCGAACTGACCACAAAGCGTTGACGTTCATATTTTCGTGTAAACTCGTTAGCTCTCGTTTAGCACGCTGGGTTTTATTCATACAAACATATGATTTCGATATAGAATACATCAGAGGTACGGATAATACCGTCGCGGACGTGTTGAGCCGATTCCCACCAGAGCGCAAACAAAAAATAGACTCAGTAGCGCAATTAGGTATCACTGCACCGCTGGCAAAAGAAATTGATAAACAGCTATGCAGGGACTTAGAAAACTATGCGGTATTGCAAAAAACAGATAAAAGAATCAGCGAATTACTAGAATCGGAAAAACTAAAGCTGAATAATAATCTAGAAATCGTTAATCAAATATTATACCACCGTGAGCCAGGGGGCAAACTACGAGCATACGTCCCTGAAGAGTTAATAAAGAAACTGGTCATCGAATGTCACGAATTGTATGGACACATAGGCGCGAGCAAGTGCAATAAAATACTTAAAGAAGGATTCTATTATCCCAAATTAGCTAAAAGAATAAGACAAATACTAGCAAGCTGCGATAGATGCCTGCGATGTAAGGTGCCAAATCGGTATAGCTACGCCAATATGCAAAACATTGTGCCGGACGGACCGGGGGAGCTGTTGTCGATCGACTACCTAGGTCCGCTACCAGCGAGTAAGGGGAATTACAAATGGCTATTGGTTACAATAGACGCTTTTAGCAAATTCATAAAGTTATATCCATTAAAGGCGGCGAATGCACCAGCCACAATAAAATGCATTTTTGAACAGTATATCCCCGAGTACGGCAAGCCGAAAAGAATCCAGTGCGATCATGGCACGCAATTCACATCAGCAGCTTGGCAAAATAAATTAAACGAAGAAGATGTTAAACTAATCTATTCATCTATCAGACATCCACAAGGAAATATCGTAGAACGCGTCAACCGCGAATTAGGCCGATTTTTCAGAACATTCTTAACAGATAAACACACGTCTTGGATTAATTGGTTAAGAATAATAGAGAGCTGTGTGAACGAAGTGTGCCATGATACCACTGGATTCGCACCTTACGAAATACACCTGAAACAAAAACCATCTAGATTTTGGGAAAGCTGGTTAATACAAAATAAAAATGACGTACCACATGATACGAAGCTAACATTAGTGAAAAGGAACATAATAAAACACGGCAAGCGCCGAGCGGATAGGTTCAACTCGACACATAAAATGGCTAAATTTAAAGTAGGTGATCTAGTATTAGTTAGGGCACTCAATGTTTCCGATACGAAAGAAAAAAAAATGGCCAAATTCTTCGATTTGTACGAGGGACCGTATAAAATCAGCCGGCAAGTCGGTGAGGCTACCTATGTCTTGGAGAACCCTCACACAGGCACCGAGCGGGGGAAGTTCCACGTCAACATGTTTAAAGAATACGTACAAAGCGAAAAAGGGGAGGATGAGTATGTGAAGTAACACATGTAAAGAAGCAGCGGTATGATCATATGGGCCAAAACACAGACAATAGAAGGATTAGCGAGTGGTCCCCCAAAAAACTAGAAGAGGCCACCGTATATGGTATACATTCAACCAATGAAGGGGCGGAAAATGACTATATAAGGACGTCTCATTAGCATAACGGCGATTGAGTGAATACTAATCACGAGTAGCAAGGATGAGCAACCCGCAATATACTTATAAACAGTGGGTGGTGCAAGACGCGGCCACGCAGACGGGCGAAGAAAACCCGGAAGGAAACCCAGAACACTCCCTAACACCTAAAAGGTTCAAAAGGACCCGTGGAGAATACCGAAAAGGAAAGGGGTCGCAGACGAAAAAGCAAAAAGCGGATGGGCCGAGACCAATCAACAACCCGGCGCCGGCGACGCTTTCGCCTGCGAGCCCGGATTCCGAACCAGTGCCATCCACCAGCTCAGCGCCAAGGCACGTAACCAGAGCGGACCCAGGGCCGTTGCCGATTCAAAAACGAAAACCAGAAGAAGAGCCCGGACAACAGGCAAAGCGGGTACCGAGACCAGGCCATCCGGTCCAGTACCTGCCATGGGTGCTGATTCCCATCGAGGTACCAGCCGCGCCAGGACCAGAGCAGGTAGAGAACCGCTACCTACAGCTCGTGTTCGAGGAGCTCGAAGTCCCACATGTCCAAGAACCAGAAGTGGAGGAGGCAGCCAGCACCGCAGCACCCGAAGACCCGGCAGAGGCCCCTACGGCTGAAGACATCGAAAACCTCCCGATCGAGGAGCTGCACCCGGCACTGGCAACGCCGGAGTACATGAGCTACTTCGAGCCGGGAGGTGGGTGGGACTTCGACGAAGCCGAGCTACTCCGAACACCAGAGCACGAGTGAAGGAAGCTGGAAAAACCCCGAACACCTGGGAAAAGGAACAGCAAGATTTCATCAGCAAGAACGGCGATGCGGAGTTCCACTGATGAAAAGGGGGCAGATGTAACGTTCCGGCTGTGCTAGCGCGGCCGCTGCCAAGCTAGCGCAGCCGGACAATGACAACGGCGCATCCGCGACGCGCAGATGCGACTACCAGCAACACGCGATTCCGCGCAACCCGCGATTCCGTGCATCCCACGATGCGCGGATCCGCGGAACCCGCGGATATCGCTATAAAAAGGCGGTAACGGAGCACCCGCTACCGATTGTGTGGCAGAGCGCCTGTCGAGTCACTTCTGTTTATTTCTCTATTAGGCACGTAGCTAATTAGTGCGTGACCTTCCTTGCTCTTAATTCGTAATTCTTCACTTGCTAAAATTGAAGTAGTTAGAATCGCGAATTTTGATATTGAAATAATAAGTCTAATAAAATCTCGCAATCTCACACGTGGAAGTTTTTGAATTTACTTAAAAATTAGACTGCAAGCATAAAAGTCGTCTTAATTAATTTAACGGCGCAATCTAATCGAATCGCGGCTGGAAACCGCGATTCATCAAATGTAACGAATTCCCGGACATAACGAATTCTCTAATCGGAGACATTGATTGAACTTTAAGAAACATAGAATTTAAATAACTCTTCTCTATCTTACTATCTTTTATTGTATTCTTTAATTTTATTTTCTATTCTTTAATGCAATTTTCTATTCTTTATAATTTTTTTTATTATGATATTTCGTAGCTCATAGGGCAATATTTTCTTTCTTTTCTTTGTTAAATTTAACCTAATTTAACCAGTTCTAATTTACCATTAAATCTACTATTGTTAAACCGCTTCTTTTTCTTTCAATTTCCTCTTTCCTTCTACTATTTTGCTAAGCAGTTTCAGCATTCACAAAATCATCGTCGTTAGCTTTACAGCAACGGTGTGGATTAAAGTCCACACCCGAGTCTGTCGGTAGGCTTGGTATGCGTGGCTGGTCCAGCTCTGCTTAAATTGCTTCCTTGAGTTTGCTCTCAGGCTGGCGGTACTGGTCTAACAAACCCGGATCCGCGGGCTTGGTCTGAGAGTGTTTTCGGGCAGCAGCGCAGGCTTGGCTAGCGTGGCATATCCAGCTCTATCAGGTCGCAGTTCGGTTCAAGGGAAACCCTGTTACCGAGCTGTTGTTGGGTTATTGTGGTTTTTCACTTTTTCCACAGGAGGAGCTCCAAAATTATCACACCCGTGACAAAGACACCCACGCGGACTAGCTCCATATCTCCAGCCTTCAGCTGAGATATTGGAGCAGTAAGTTACAATATATATATAGATTAGGCCTGGCCAAAAAAAAGAATTGTTTTTTGATTTCGTCTTTCACAACTCTAAACATTAGTCTCGGGTCTAATAATGACCCTGTCAAAATTTGGGCTTCGTCGGATAATTCTAAGAGGTTGCGGATCGAGTCTGAATATTTGCATTTGATTAACACGTAAAAAATAACTTTTCACCGTTCAAAGCTGTTCTAGAAAATTCTAGGCGATCGCGGAGGGTGTAGATTGCTGTACGGCTTTATTAATTTTTTTTTCAAATATTTGGAATTTTTTTTTAAATTTTTTTCAACTTTTTTATTTGGAAACTATATTAATTTTTTCATTTGAAAACTTTTTTGCATAAAAAATTTATGAAAAAAAAAATGCCAAAAAATTGAAAAAAAATAAATGAAGCCGCACAGCAATGTACACCCCCCTCGATCGCCTAGATTTTTCTAGAACAGCTTTGAACGGTGAAAAGTTTTTCTTTACGTGTTAATCAAATGCAAATATTGAGACTCGATGCGCAACCTGTTAGAATTATCCGACGAAGCCCAAATTTTGACAGAGTCATTATTAGACCCAAGACTAATGTTTAGAGTTGTGAAACACGAAATCAAAAAACCATTTTTTTTTTTGGCCAGGCCTAATATAGATATGTATTGGGTTCATATATACATTGAGATGAATTCTTTGAGGCATTGTTCGGCGATGAGGCCGAAACAACAAAGCTAGCTGCACCACGCTTTCTTAAGCGAAGGGCAAAAAGATTGTCTAAATACGCAGACAGGCAATAAGACTAGGCAGTATAAGACTATAGCTTAGGTTATAGAATAGGTTGCTTGCAGATTTTGGTTTGATTTCACCTTTACGAAAGGTGGTACTTCAAATTGACATAAAAAAATTCTTTGAAAATGCGGTGCTACGTGTGTAATCCCTTGCGACTTTAAAATTATTCTGGAATCATTCTGAAAAAGTTCAGAAATCATTATGTAGTTTTCCCGGTCCTAGAGTGTTTCCAGAATGGTTTTGTGCCCTTTTTCCAGAGTAAATCCAAAAAAAACCCAGAGTGTGTCCAAAGTGTTTTTGACGTAGAACTAGAGTGTTTCTAAAGAATTTCCAGAGTGATCCCAGAGCGAATCCACAGTGTTTATATCAACCGCTGCAGAGTGTTTCCAGAGTCCAACCAGAGAGAAATTAAAGTTGGTTCAGAGTAGATTTAAAATGTTCCCCGGGTGAACCAGGGTGTTTCCAGGGTGAAACCAAAGTGTTTCCAAACTAAAACCAAAATGTTTTCACAGGGGGAACCAGAATATCTCCAGAATAAGACCAGAGTATATTCAAAGTTTTTTCTAGAATCGTTTCAAAGTATTTTTTGAGTGAATCCCGAGTGTTCCCAGAGTCAAACCAGAGTGAATTTCAAGTGTACTCACGATGAATCTAGAATGAATTTACGATTATTTTAGAATGCATCCAGTATGATTGCACGTAGAATCCTCGGTGGTTAAATGATTTCTTCGCAATAAATACTTATCAAAACCTAGGTAATTAATACCTCGATAGCTTGGAAAACGAAGATATGCCAAGCTTGTATAGCTGCTATACAGTTTACTAGCTATAACAGCACAACGATAATAATAATTATTATTATTAAGTAATAACAATAATTTTATAGTTGATAATTGAAGCGACATTCGTATTCATTTCGTGACTGATGCATAATATTTTATTTGTCCATATTCACCCAAACAATGGCAAAAAAATGTGTACACCAGTCATAAAACGGTTCGAAAGACAGTTTCAATTATCAACTAATATTTTATCGATTTATACGACCATTGAAAACTTTTTCTATAATCATGATGATAGAAAAAAAAAATTATAATGAATAACATTGATAATAAATATACAAAAACCAATCAGAGATTTCAATATTTATTCTTATAAGTATTCATTTGCTTTCAAAGTTTTTAGTGCTACATATTTTTTTATATTAGTTTCAACATTAGGTTTAAATATTTTTATCATCTATTTTTTGAACTTTGCATAACGACAGAAATGATTGATATATTCATATTGTCGCGACCTTTGGCTACAATTATGTATCGTGCTACATACATAACTTGAATAAATTAAAAAAAAAAAAAAACCTTTAAAGAGATTATTGCATTGTTTATGCTCATCAGTTGAATATACTCTTCATTATCATTAACTCCATAATTAAAAAAAAATAAAAAAGTTTTATTATTTTGTATATAATAACCAGTAATATATAGTGTTAACCCTTAATAAGCATCAACTTCCTACTTAAAAACAATCAAAAAACTTTAAATGGTTATATTGTTCATATCAACCAGGAAAAATATTTTTGGATAAAATTCTATAAATTTTTATACCATTCTATCAAAGTATTGGTTTCCGAGAAATAAAGAAACCTAATGACAGTGAATTCGCAAGTTATATGGTAATACAAATATTTAACAACAATTTTCCGCCAAAAATGTTCAACATTTTTTCATCACTTTACTGATCACAATTTTTTTTATGATTATTTATGCGTGCGAGTACTTAAACTGAATATTTTGCATCATAGTCTTACTTCATGATATAATTATCACGATTAGATTTATTATATTATCATTATTGCATTTTCAGAATTCTTAGTTTTCAAATTACACCTCAAATGAACTCGAAAATCAAATACATAATACAAAGCTCACGAGAATGAATATATTATATTCTTTCTCGAAAATTTTGTAATATTTGATTTCGTAATTTATTTGAGAAGTAATTAGAAAACCAAGAAAATTAAATTAGTTTTACCCTGCCTGTTGAAGAATTGGAAGATTTTAATCATTTTCAATTGAATTTTTAACTTTTCTTCGGTGCTCGTTACAGAAATCGCCTATCCATTTTTGCAGGTGAACATCAATGTTGTCCTCAAAATTTTCCCAATACTTAATTTCTCTCCTCTTCTGAAGATACAAGCACAGATCTGAAATAAAGAAAAAAAAGTTTCAATAAACAATATATCATTAATTATCACATTTTATAATACGTATTTATATTATTATTTATGAGCTGCATTATCCATTGTACCTTTAAGCTGGAGGCAATGTGTGTCGCTAATAGGCACACTGTTAGCGTCATTTTTAGGACGCTTCACATACATGTGTAGTAACTCATCCGACGGCCACAATTTATTTATTATTGCTTTGGCACGACTTGCCATTTTTTTTTTTAATATTATTTTTGCAAATTCAGTTGCAGTGAATTTAGCTGCACCAATCTCAATGATCTGTTTGTAAGGAACAAAAAAGTACATTACATTTTTTTCTTTGTGTCATTATCTAACTCTACCAGAATATATCGAAAAAAAAAATATTTCAAATTTTTGAATAACTTTTTAAAGGCTGTATCTTAAAAAATTAATAGTGATACAGAGATTTGAAAAAAACAAAGAATTTTTAAGATTCGAAAGTCTACTTGTAAAAGATTTCAGTTTAAAATTTTGGGAGCTGTGAGTACCACATAACTCTAAGTAAATAGCGTGCAATAATAATGGGGCTACTTCTTTGTATTTTTTTTTATCTACGAACTTCGAAAATTGTTTTTTACTGATACTAATGCATAAACTCAAGTGCTATGTCATTCAGCGTCAATTTGCTGTTTTAATAGATTGAAACCTTTCGTCTTTTATCATTAACATCTTAGCAAATAGTCGCAGCCGAGAAAATTAAAAGGTTAGTGCTAAAAATTGCGATGGATTCTTTATTTATCTCTATAGTGATTTTTGGTGATACAAATTATTGCCATTCATCTCAAATTATTGAGATACATCCTTCAAGGTGCTTTCCTACGCAATTCCACCAGACCTGAAAACATTGGGAAAAAAGGTGTTATTAAACGGAATATCTCTGCCTGGGCATCAAAATCAATGAAACAAACTTCGCCGCGCAATTCTATGTACGATTTCGAACACGTACGGCCAAAAAATGTTTTTTGTACGCGAAAATAGAGAAGATATCCATGTAAAACAGCTTTGATTTCGATGCCCAGGCAGAGATATTCCGTTTAGTAACACCTTTTTTCCCAATGTTTTCAGGTCTGCTGGAAATGCGTAGGGAAGCACCTTAAGGTGCCAAGAACTGCCGTCAATTCACAGATTTTCGATAGATATATATGTTATGCCGAGACGTCAAATACGAGAAATTTCGTCGACAAATTGAGCCTTATTTACGTGACGCAGATAGGTGAAATAAGTTTTCCTGGAACAAGTATGTATTTCTACAAAGCGCTTGCTCTCTGTATTGAGTGATAGACGTTTTAATCTCCTGGATGCGGCAAAAATGCGACAAGTCGGTAATGGCCGGATTTTGATGCCGCCATGCTGGATGTGTATAAACGACCTATCACTTTTATTTATTCGGAATACACATTACTGGGTAATCTACGCTGAAAATCACTATGCAAGCGCAGTCCAGATTAATTTAGGCTTCCATAAAAAAAAAAATTCCCATGGAATTCGTTTCTTTGTTTGGGCTCAATTTGTCGACGAAATTCCTCGTATTTCGCGATTCTGACGTCACAAAATATATATAGAACATGCCACTACTGTGGCACCTTAAAAATAATAAGAAATCTTTATTACTCATATATTTACCTCCACGTCATTTACAATCGTGTTTTTTTCTTCCAAATTTGGGATTCTTGCATTCTGTTGATGCTGTCGTGATAGGGGCTGTTGCGAATGGTCACCTGTATTTTTAGTTTGTTTTTTAATCTGATTAATTTTATTTAAAGTGTTTTGGATTTGGTTCAGCTGCTGCATTGTTGTTAAAGGTCGCCGTATTAATGTACTTCTTCTTGGTCGGGGTGTCTGGAATGCATGTCGACCCGACTTATTTTTTACCATAGATGAGTTTTCATTATTAAGGCCGGCCTCGCTTGGAACTTGTTCTTCAGGCTTTTGATAAATAAAGAGGTATTAATAATCAGTATGCAAGAATAATTTTTGATACATACACCAAAAAATGGAATTTTTCGGTATGCTTCTATTGGCGACACAAGTCTTGGATTATATAATATTGTTAAGGGGGGCCTATACAGATGATTTAATCAAAAACATAAAATAAATCGATTTTTGGTTTTTTGTCTTAAATAATACTTCAAAAAGTTCCGCAACTTTTGGTGAAGTGATTTGCCCGTCTGATCATTTTTGGAGGTTTAGCAGCGCTATCTATGCCGGCATATGCAAACCGCGCCATCAACTTCACGCGCACATGTTAGCAGACGACAAATCACATCAAACGACAATTGCTTTGACGCTTGGTTTACGCAAGATGAAAACTTTGCCTGTGCACACTTTTTTCTTGAGTTTGAAAACCTGGTCTTATTAGAACACTTTATTACTATATCTAAAAAGCTTAATTTAAAAAAATACCTGTTCTTATCAGAACAATACTGTTGTTTATACGTTTGTTTTTATTCTAGCCTGTTTGCGAATATTTTTACGTGGCCACAGCTTCGGAGCTTAGAGCTCGGAGCTCCTGAGTAGTATTCTTTTTCACAGAAATCTGACGGACTCGTATTTTTCAGAACAAAATCTGAGAGTAGTGTCAACAAGTGCGTCTGTGTAACTTTATGTAAAATACTAGTATCTGCATTTAGAGGCTAGTTTTCGATTGTGTTTCAGTTTGCTACTTGATACAGGTAAGTCATGGATAAATTTTCTGGTCGTTGGCGGCCCCTAAAGAAAAGGTCCATCCAGACTACAACGAGCATTGCCACTCCCTATGGATGTCCCGGAGCGACCATCATCAGCCACTGATAGAAAGTTCAGTGCTTTTCAGGTACCAATGTCTCCTAGTAATGCTAACTATGATCCGGATTATATTTTGATACATTGCAAAGCGATGCAAGATTTAATGAAAAATTTGTCCTGTAGTGACTGCGGTGAAAAGGCTATTCGGGTCCAGATGAGAAACAGGAAAGGGTTTGTTGTCAAATTAGTTTTGGAATGCGAGTGCTGCGACCTCTGATATGGTGAAGCTTACAGCAGTCCACATACAGATTAAAAAAGTAACAAGTCTCCATTTCAGGTCAACCGAAGAATAGTGGATTCATTTATTGGTATCGGAACAGGACACGCTGCGATGGAAAATTTCTGCATGACTATGGGGATCAATTTGATAACTCCTAAAACACATAACGCACACTTGAAGATGCTGGCAACGATAGCCAAAGCTACAGACAAGAAAATTATTTTTACAGTGAATATTTGTTACCTTGTGTTTTTGTAATTTATTTTTAATTCAATGTATATGATGCAAATTGACCTTGTTGTAGAATATTAAACTATCTTGACATCCTGAAATTATAATGGTATTTCATAATAATATCCAACTGTATCCTAACTGACTCGACAAGTAATGACGAGACGACCACGCATCGAGCAGACCCTTGGAGGAAAGGGGGAAGTGGGTGGCCCCCCCTTCCTCCACTTTTCCATCACTTCCTGAACCATCCAGAAGTTATTCAAACATGCAGAACTAAATATTTTTCAAGTTTTCACAAAAGTGCTGTTATCTCAAAACTACATTTTTACTTCTTGAAAAAGTCCCTTGCGTTACAACTTGAGTCGGATTGACTTGGAATTTGGTGAGCACATTCACAGATACCTTGCCCACAAAATAACGTAGGGTTTTTACTCTAGAGCGAGAGAAACTGGAACTGTAGTCTATTTTTCGCACAAAATTGACCAAATCCCTGAGAAAATAAATATAAAAAAAAAAAAATTGTGTACTGTGACTAATAGTAATCGGATTTCAAAAACCCTACGTTATTTTCTTGAGGTAGTGTCCATCAATAAGCCAAGGAAGTTTGAATTGGATAACTTCATATTTGTAACGCAAGGAGCATTTTGAAATTTGGTATTCTTCGCTCGATAAATATGAGTAAGCCAGCGTAACTTTGGCATTATCATTTGGAATGAGTTTATATTTGGTACAATATTTCCCATTACAATAGTGAACATTCTGTGTAAATAGCAATTCATTTGAATTAGAATTGTAGAAGTTTTCGTTTTCAGTATAGGCCCCCCTTAAGAGCATGTCCTAGTCCTACCTTTCCCGGCTTTAAAAAAAAGTAAAACATCGAAAAAAAACTCCGAAACGATGGTTAAAAATGATATATAATGGATTTATTCGACGATTAGGGACGAATAGGTTCGATCCAGTACCCGAGATCCGTTGAAATCGAGAAAAATTAATTTTTTATGTTCGTCAAGTGCGTCCGTGTCACCTATTTTGGTTAATATCAAAGTCTACGCGTCAAAAACGCAAAAACCGGCAACGTACCCCTAGTCTACATGCAATGACGAACATTTGTGTCTAAAAATTTTGTTGCTTCACGCAACAATGGGGCGATTAAACCGAAAGTAGAGCGGTAGTCAAGATGTAAATAGTGTAAACTCGTCGATTTCTGACAGCTGATCGTAAGACATGAAATTATAATATAATTATTATATTGAAAATATAATATTTTTATCATTTTTTGCCAAGTATCAATGATGATACCACACATATATCATAAAAAATGATGAGTCTCCAATAAATTTCGTGAATAGTTTGTTCTTATGCGACCCTAGCGTAGCGCACGAACGTATTCAAGTCAGAGTATACTCGGCAATAGACGATCAGTCCATCTACTATTTTTGAATGAAAAATAGCGGAGAGTAAAATTTAGAGAATAAAAGGGTTGTAAAGATTTCACCGAACAGAAGTTTTTTAAAATCATAATTTTAAACAAATTTAGAATATCATAATGTAAAATTTCTATCAGAGGAAGATTCGAAATATATTAAAAATGTTGAGGTGTTAAAATACACGAATTTGTAAATTTTAAATATTTTTTAAATATCATTTTTATCACAAAAGTTCTATATTTTTCAAGGTATAAGCTTCATAGTTTTTAGGAACATATTATTTTGGAAATTATCACAATAATAATTTTATATCTCTATTTTAAACATATATCAATACAATTCTCCGTAATTTTCTCGATATCTACATTAAAATAATAACGCAGGTACTAACACTAAACAATCATAAGTAATGTGTCGATACTTACTTCTATTCGTTCGCGAGATGTACTGGACCCTCCTGGTACGTTATTACGGTAATAGTTTGCGGAATCAAATACGCTCCTACTTCTTGAATCTACAAGCGGATTCTGAAAAAACGATATAACGATAAATTGAAGCATTTGATTGGTTGAATAAATGAATATTATTAACATATACTATGATGTTGCCATGTAATTTCACTCGACTGTAGAATTAACTAAGATGTTTAATATATATACAGGGTGGGTGAAAAAGACGACAAATCTTTTTTTTCTATTTCTATGAAAACATTTCAGTGGATCCTAATTGATAACTGTCTCGTGATGATTTTCGAGTATCTTTTCAAATACCATGGGAAATCGTTTTTTTTTTTAAATTTGTAATTTTATAGCTCATTAAAAGATTCGTTTGCTGCTATGAATACAATATATTAAAAAATGAATCTAATTAAAATTTTCACAAATACCATAATTCAAATGATATTGTGTTATAAAACTTTGAACATTAGAGAATAAAATTTTACAATATCCTAATGGCTAAATGTAATCAGAAAATATGTGATAGAAAAATAATACTTATAACTTACGGTTTTTGTAGTAGTTTCCTTTCGCCCTTTTGATTGAAGAGATGGACTGTACTTTGGTAATTTTGAAACTATTATGCGAGCATCTACCGGGTTTCTTTTAGTTAGGACGCTATAATTATCTATCGACCATAATTGAAGAAATTATTGTTAAATATCGCTTATATTAGTCAATTGTTGCATTTATCTCAAATTTATTGAATCATATTGTCATTATAAAAGTTTATTGAGAAATTACCATCTGAGTCTATTATGTAAAAGGCTCCATTGTTTAATTTTATATTAGCGCCCCGGACATAACATTTGTCATCGGATTGGTATTTCGGTAAATCAACTTTGACCAATACATTTTCCTCGTTCAGTTCGAATACATTTGTCGTTGGAACAATGGCATATTTTGTTCGTTGGAAATTTGTTAAAAGGCAATATAAAGCCATATTTATCGGGTAGTTAAGGGGAGGGTCTACTCAAATTTGACCGACTTCGTCTATTTTCTCGAATATCTCCAAAACGGGGCTATCAATCGACTTGTCCTTTCGGCAGTCAATGTTTGACGAGTAATGAGTTCGAACTGGTATGTTTTATCGGATGAAATCGTTTTTTTTTTTTTTTTTTTTTATCGAAAAGTGTGGGCGTACCATTTATTTCGACTTATATCAAAGCCTACGCATCAAAAATGCAAAATCGGCCTCTGTAGCCCGATTTTTTATGGAATTCCGAACATAACGATCCAAAAACATCTTTGTTTCCGACAACGATGAAGGCGGACTATGTCGAATACGATTTTGTGGTAATTTTCGCAATTGTCAAGGGCTGTGAGCGAAAATGGCCGCTCACAGCTGTCGATATGATGCGGTGGTTCCCAGAACGACCGTCAGATGTCGCCGCGCGCGCCATTTTAGAGCTTCTCCTTTATAACTATTTACATGTTATTTTATATAAAATGGCGCGCGCGGCGACATCTGACGGTCGTCCTGGGAACCACCGCATCATATCGACAGCTGTGAGCGGCCATTTTCGCTCACAGCCCTTGACAATTGCGAAAATTACCACAAAATCGTATTCGACATAGTCCGCCTTCATCGTTGTCGGAAACAAAGATGTTTTTGGATCGTTATGTTCGGAATTCCATAAAAAATCGGGCTACAGAGGCCGATTTTGCATTTTTGATGCGTAGGCTTTGATATAAGTCGAAATAAATGGTACGCCCACACTTTTCGATAAAAAAAAAAAAAAACAAAACGATTTCATCCGATAAAACATACCAGTTCGAACTCATTACTCGTCAAACATTGACTGCCGAAAGGATAAGTCGATTGATAGCCCCGTTTTGGAGATATTCGAGAAAATAGACGAAGTCGGTAAAATTTGAGTAGACCCTCCCCTTAAGCCTAAAAACATATTAAAAATTAAATTAGGAAGTAATAAATATATACAAAATGTACATCTTTGTCTGGAATCAAACGACTATACATAGACTTATTTCAATGCATAGATAATACTTATTCTATGCCTGCAAAAAAGTGGGGGGGGGGGGGGGGGGGGGGGGGGGGGGGGGTTGTCGCTTTCACATGTCACAGAACCAATTTTAAAGAAAAAAAATTGCCAGAGACAAACGAGAAATCGGTTAGTTTAGACTTTTGAATAATCACCAAGTGGAGATTTTTTTTACTCAAAAAGTTAAAAATGAATAAGAGAGAGGAAAAACGTAAGGAAAAGAGAAGTAGAAAAGGACGAAAAATTCGTTTCTCTCTCTTATTCATTGCAACCCGAGCGCCGTCGCGTACAATATAACATTTGTATAATTGTATTTTTTTAATGAACAGAAAAAAAAACCTTTTTTTCATCAATCCGTAGTTTGCCGAATTTATCGTAATCTGCAGAATGCGTGTATGCTAGTTAATTAATTTTCATTTCATTTCACGACTTTTTAAGCCCTAAAAACTGAAATTTCTTTTTTAATGATAATAATCGTAAATTAATGATTTTCGATGTATATGTCTGAAGTGAGGGATTTCGGTCACAACGGGATCGAGCCCGTTGTGATTCGAACATGAATATTACGTGCGAGATCCCGTCTGGATGTAAACCTAGCCTTAAAGGCGAGTTTCGCGAATTCAAATGTACCGGATTCCTGACTTCATACATAACGTATCGAACAAAATTTTTTGTAATTTTTTCTGCGAAAGTATGATTTTAGGGGAAAATCAACCGCGGATTTCAATAATTATGTATGGTTATTGATATTACAAGTTAAGGTGCTTCCCTACGCAATTCCACCAGACCTGAAAACATTGGAAAAAAAGATGTTATTAAACGGAATATCTCTGCCTGGGTACCGAAATCAACGAAACAAACTTCGTCGCGCAATTCTGTGTACGATTTCGAACACGTACGGCCAAAAAAATGTTTTTTTTACGCGAAAATAGAGAAGATATCCATGTAAAACGTTTTCAAAGCCGTTTTACATGGATATCTTCTCTATTTTCGCGTAAAAAAAACATTTTTTTGGCCGTACGTGTTCGAAATCGTACATAGAATTGCGCGACGAAGCTTGTTTCATTGATTTCGGTGCCCAGGCAGAGATATTCCGTTTAATAACACCTTTTTTCCCAATGTTTTCAGGTCTAGTGGAATTGCGTAGGGAAGCACCTTAACGTTAAACTTATGTAATGATTTAAGTTTTATTTATTTGAATTGACATGAAAATTATGGATGCGTTCGAAAAATGTAGGTAGGCAAATACAGGGAAGGCAAGAGACGTCACAAATAACTGTACACGAGGTTGCGGTTCCTTTGAAAAAAAGATATATTCTGATTAGGCAAATTATCAGGTATGACCAGCATTGGCCTTAAAATAATATATGATATGCGGATGCTGGTAGCACAAATAAAAGGAGTATATCAATCTTGCTGTACAGGTGCGTCATAAAAATCACAATACCAGCATCGCAACGTTTAACATAAAAGAAAATCACAATGATTCGTAGGCACATGTAATGTGGTCAAAATATGGCGTACGCCGCGCCAGAAGTTATTAGGATTAACGCCTAATGCAGAGAATAGGACAAGCGATATCATAAGCGAAAGATAAAAAAATATAAAATAGTGCGATAGATATAGGCAGCTATTGAAGCTTAAGTCAAATGTGATATATAATGAATCAGGTGAGTCTTTGCGGGATGTATAATGTATGTATAGAATAGTTACGTAACTTGGTCTGAGCTAGCCTAATTGCGGCCGTTTCCGGCGACGATCCCGACGCAAAGAGGAAGAGTCATGTCTCCCACCTATGAATATATGATCGGCCACCATCGATGATGACCGATGGGTACCGAGTATTAGACGTAATACCCTATTGTAATGTTTGGTTCTACATATACCGTGAAGTTAAGGGGAAACCGAACGATGGCCTCACTATAGTTCGACCAACACACGCTCGCGTTGCGCACGTGAGCTTCTGCTCACTGCTAGTAGAACCTCAGGTACGCAACGCGAGCACGTGTTGGTCGAACTATAGTGCAGCCATCGTTCGGTTTCCCCTTAACTTCACGGTATATAGCGGTACAGTTCTGAATATCGGAATTCTAATCTCACACTTATTTGTATGAATCGACGTATGTGAACGTTGAGATTTTTTTAAATTTATATAGATAAAATAAAGAAAGAAGAGATTTCTAGGAACTCGTGCGTGAAAAATTTTCGAACTATGGATTGTCACAACATACTTGAGGCCCGGAAAACATCGCTCTGAATTCATACTTTTGCGGTTGGAATTAAAAAAAAACTTTTGTTCGTTAAATATTTCTATAAGGTGGTAAATTATAAGAGGTCATAACGTTTTAATTTATAACCAATAACTGAACAATTTATGCGATACTTCATTTTATATGGAGCTACGATTTATTTTTCTAAGTAATAAAATATAGTTTATGGTAAAGACGTAAATCAATAACAAAAATTTAATGAATTTCAATTACCGCTCAATATTTCTGAAGCCACACCTAACATGTCTTCGGACACAACAATAATATGATAAATATCAATATGGATAATTTTAATAATTTTAATTCTTGAACTGAATTAGGATGACCTCAATTGATAATTTTCAGTAAGAAATTAATGAAAATTATAAATTTAGAAATCAACGTAATTATTATGTTCTATTTTGTTGACGATGAATGTGTATTTTGATTAATTTTTCTTTAAGGCCCATCCCTAGTCGCTCACCTCCTTTTGATACAATGTGACACATTTCGATTATTATCCGAGCCCAGGCGTCAAAAACGAGAAAAAGGCATACGCTGCGCGAATTCAAATTCAAATCCGAACACATACGTTTAAAAAAATGTTCGTTTAATGCAAAAATAGAGACAACAGATGGTTTTTACATTTTTCGAATTCGATTTCCTCGGCGAATAATTGGTTGGTTATTTTAATTTAATGATATTTCCGGTATGATTGTCTTTCCTTGAGCCGAAATATTTCATTCATTTTTTCATGATTTTCAATAAAATATAAATTCATATATATATATATAAAATTATAATAATATCATAATTATATAATATATATGTATATTAGACTGTGTCAAAATAACTTTTTTTTTTTTTTTCGATTAAACATATCTACAAAATTTCTTCAATCTGAAAAAGAAATTCTCCTGAAGTTTGAGCTCAATATCTCTAAAATTGAGCTTGCGCAAAGGGGGGTCCCCTTTCCCATCTAAAATACATGTGAAAAATTTTTTTTTTCTTAGTTTTAGAATAACTACATGAATAAATTTTTTTTTAAAATTTTGTTACACATTATCTTATAGGAAATTTAATTCTCTACAAAATTGTTCCTATGCATTTTTTGTCTAAACTCAACATAAACAAAGTTATAAATATAATAATTAAAATTAATTTCTGTATTGTTGTAAACTTTGTTCAATTATTTATGTTGAAATAATGTTAAATTTATGAATTTTAGATACGTAATTAAGTAAATTGATTGATTAATTGATAATTTAAAATAATAACATCTTTTCCGTTATTAATTTATTAATTTTTTTTTTCCTCCTGTTCAGCGCTATGTAACTTTGTTTATGTTGAGTTTAGAGAAAAAATGCATAGGAACAATTTTGTAGAGAATTAAATTTCCTATAAGATAATGTGTAACAAAATTTAAAAAAAAAATTTATTCATGTAGTTATTCTAAAACTAAGAAAAAAAATTTTTTTCACATGTATTTTAGATGGGAAAGGGGACCCCCCTTTGCGCAAGCTCAATTTTAGAGATATTGAGCTCAAACTTTAGGAGAATTTCTTTTTCAGATTGAAGAAATTTTGTAGATATGTTTAATCGAAAAAAAAAAAAAAAAAGTTATTTTGACACAGTCTAATGTATATATTTCCCGTTTGTCTCTGGATTTTTTTTTTCGAAATTGGTTCTGTTACATGTAAAAGCGACAACCCCCACCACTAGTATACACTATACTATTTTCAATTAAGGCCCATCCCTGGTCGCCCACCTCCTTTCCATACAATGTAACGAAAAACGGGCGCGGGAGACACAATTCGATTAATATCCGAGCCCAGGCGTCGAAAACGCAAAAAAGGCCAACGTAGCGCGAATTCTATTTCAATTCCAAACACATACGTCCGAAAAAATTTTCGTTTTATGCGAAAATAGAGCCAGCGTTTGGTTTTTTCTTTTTTCCATTGTCAAAGGCCAAGGACAATGAAAAACCATTTAGACAATGAAAAAAGGAAATAACCAAACGCTGGCTCTATTTTCGCATGAAACGAAATTTTTTTTGGACGTATGTAGGTATTTGGAATTGAAATAGAATAAGCGCTACGTTGGCCTTTTTTGCGTTTTCGACGCCTGGGCTCGGATAATCATCGAAATGTGTCTCCCCGGCCCCGTTTTCGTTACATTGTATGGAAAAGAGGTGGGCGACTAGGGATGGGCCTTAAAACCATCTAATGTGTTTGTTAAAACACTCGTCAAAAAAATAAAGAAATTTATTTTTATGAGTATATATGCGTCATCATAACCATTTTCATTACTCCCGAAATTCTAATAATGAACATAAATAATAATATGGTTTTCAATTTTTTTATAGTTTTCTCTGAAAATGATTAAAAAAGATTGTCAGTTGTTTTTTTTTGTCCAAATGACTTTTCAAAAAGCTTTTTTTTTTAATGATATTGAAATTAGCGGACAACTGACGATTTACAAAAGAAATTCAAACAAATTATCTATTATAAAAATATATTAAAAAAATTTGCACCTGTAGAAATTTGAAGAAACTATAAGTGAAAATTTGTAATATTTTTTTTTTATAATAAATTATTTGTCTAAATAAACATAAAAATTAAGAAATGTCTGCTGAATTCAATACCTTTTTTTCAACAGATAAATTAAAAATGCAATGTATTAAAAATTGGCACGTACTTCTTTTTATATATTCTAAATCACCATGCTTGGAAATTTCAGTAAATTAATTATTTACTTACCAATACTGTTGCTTCTAATACGACGGACTTGCTGTATAGATGCTTTCGGACCAATCTCGCATGGATACTGACACTGAAAGCCGGGCGCCGGACACACTTTGTGATGAATGCAAACGATGCAAACACGTTGCTAATCGCAGTTACTCGTGCCGGCACGGTGCACATAAACTAGTAATTTGCGCATGCGCAACATTTTTCCGTACCCCTTGCATGAATATTTCCTCATGAAGCAAGGTACAGTGAGACAGAAGTCGACTTTGAGGTGAATCGCTATTTTGGATATAGCTGAATGTATATTAATATTAGTTTACATATGTATAAAGTGGTATAGTAGTGTGGGTAAGTAATGTGTTCCATTTTTATATAAAATACATATACTTTAGAAAACAGCACATGTAGATCTGGGCCATACATGAAAATATACTATTCTGCCTAAGTGCTACTTATTTGAATTTATAAACTTAGGGGTTTCTGTGAAACATCACAGTCAGTCACCGCCAACTTGGCACCACCCAAGATTTTCGTCTGTTTTTCGCAGGCTGGCTATCCCCTTTTTGGTTTTAAGCTTTCAAATGCCGTAAAATCATCTAATGAATGAGTGCATAAATAAATAAATAATTGAATAAATGAATGAATAAATAAATAAATGAATAAATGAATAAATGAATAAATGTATGAATAAATAAATAATCAAATGAATAAATAAGTGGCTTTGTGAAATCCATGCATCGTAAAAGCAAAGCAGCCGAGTGAAAATAATTAATCTAATTAATGTTATTAATGATGTAAACCAAATTGTACTGAATAATTTTACTCTTTGAATATAATTTATTGTGATAACAATTGTTAATTGTTAACGTTTATTTGTTTATTTATTTATCTATTTAATTATTCATCTAATATTTATTTATTCAATTATTTTACGGCCCTTGAAAGTTTAAAATTAAAAAGGGGATGACCAGCCTGCAAAAAACAGACGAAAATCTTGGGTGGTGCCGAGTTGGCGGTGACTGAGTGCGATGTTTCACGGAAACCTCTTAGTATATATTATACATCGTAAACATATTTCGGTATTATACTATACTTTGAAAACTTAAAAGAAATAATCAGCAGTGTGCAAGCTGTATCTATATTCTGTTAATTTTGAACGTCTTGAAAGTTGAAGACTTTCAAAGAAGTTAATCTTACTTTATAATTTTTTATTTTGGAAGGTTGTTTATAATTATAATATTAAAGTATTGGATATTAATTTGAATAAGTAACCTCAAATATTTTTTCATGAGAATTTCATATAGACCAATATATTTTATCAGCGACTAATCTATTCATTCATTTATTTGTATAGATCATACGTAATGGAGAGAAAATTAAGTAATTCTCGGACAGCTGTGTATAAAAGAAATTTAAAAAAGGTTAAAGATTTTTTAACTGTTTTTCCCATTGGAAAAGGACTACCTCGGAGTTACACATCCATGGTAAGTTTAAATAATAATTACAGTTATTAACATACCAGGCCTTATCAGGAAATTTTTTCATGGGTATGAATATCGTGAAAATGATAAAGTACTCTAATAAGTGTTATAAACTCTTAGAAAACATTAGTGATTTCGGATTAAAAGTTTCTGCTTATGCAAAATACCGATTTATCACCTCAGTTGAATTTTCCTAGAGGTATTTCGTTCGCATAAACAGTTTTTATTGCGATCAAAAATTCAATAATGGTCTATATAGTAAAAGAATTATGAGGTAATTATTATATACAATATTCTATGAAAGAAAACATTAATGAAAACGTTAGCAGCGAAAATCGTCACAATTAGAAGAAAAACAACATTATTAAAACATTTAGTATTAATAGCCTGATATTATTCTGATTAAATGAAGCATGGAAATTGTTTGGTAAGATTATAAAATTTCTCCGAAAATCAATATCGATGAATTTGTTTGATAAAATACTAATTTCGTTGAAGTTTGTAGATAAATATAAATGGAAATTGAAAAATACAAAAATTACACGACTACCATCCCTGAAACGCGGGGAGCAAGTAGACAATTTTTGACCAGAGAGAAGAAAAAATGATTTTGCGGGTAAAAAAGTAGATTTGCGGGTAAAAATAGTAGATTACGATACGAGTGCGCGAAGTACGTGATTCTCACACGAGTGTAGCTTGTCGCCCGAGCGAAGCGAGGGTGACAAAAACACGAGTGTGAGGATCACGTACGCGCACGTGTGTCGTATACTATTTTTTGTAACACTGCATGGAAGTTCGCACTTCGTGTACACAACACGCGGTGACGAACAGTGACGATGCCCCAACCTGAATGTTGCAGACAGTGATCGTAGCCACCACTTGTTTCGTTCAATGGCGTTAGTTACGCTCGTTTTGCTCGGATTAGCGTTTGGTAATAAATATTACCTAACAGTTTTACGACATTACCTAACAGTTTTGGATTTGTTGGCGAATCGGCCGCTTCGCGCACTTTTTACGGGGCGCGAAGTCGAACTTCCCATGCAGGTGTTACAAAAAGTAAATTTTTCGGGTAAAAAAGTAAATTTGCAATTAAAAAATTATTTAAAAAAATATATAATCATGTTCTACAAATGCTTTGAAAACATTCGAAATTCGTTTTATTTTTAGAACCCCCCGGCGGGGCTTCGCCCCTGCACCCCACCAGGGCTCTGCCCTGGACCCGTCTCGTATTATATTATTTGTGACAATATCATATTTGTGCTGTTAGATTCAATACCTTTCATAACTTATATTACATAGCCCACACCTATATATTGTAGTGTTCTGTCATTTTATCGTAGTCGGGTAAAAAATAGTATATGCCACACGGGAGGAGCAGTAAACCTCGCGCTCGGCGAAAATCACGCACTTGCCTCCCTAGTAGCATAATGTACTATTATTGATTTCAGAGTAGCTGCTCAACAGAAAATGTACCTACGGATCTAGACAACTCTATGGATGATAATAATGATGATGATGAAGATGACGATGATGACACTCTTGATGATTTTGGTAGTGAAGATGGAGGGGTTGCTGCTGAAGATACTACCAATGATATTTCGAATGGCCCTGAACATGGTAGTCATACTGATGATAAAGATACTGATGGCAGTGGTGATGATGATGATGGCAATGATGACGACGATAATGATGGCAGTGGTGATGATGATGATGGCAATGATGATGATGATGATGATGGCAATGATGACGGTCATGATGATGGTAATAGTGATGATGATGATGTTGTGAATGATGATGATGATAACAATGAAGGTTATTATTATGATAATGATGATGATGATAATGATGGCACTACTCCATATTTTAGTTTCACAGAAATGCCAAATGCGAACGTTCCGTTGATTGCAAAACGCAATATTACGGCAAAAGACCATATTCTTTCTTCAATTGCTATGTCAGTACGACATCGATTAACGTATGAGGCTACAATCGATAACTTGCGGTGGTTAAAATCTATATATCATCATAATTCAATACCAACAAATAAAGATGAACTTTGGAAATGTCTTACTCGCAATAATGATTTGTTGAAATATCATTATTATTGCCAGAAATGTCGTGACTATTTGGGCTTGAAAAATTCAGAAACGAATGAACTGCAAAAACAGTGCAGATGTGGTGCTTGTGGTCCAGACAATGAATTGGAATCTGATTTAAGGGGACCAGTACAGCGAGAATTTTCAGAAAAATCGGCTTTTCGTTTTATCCAGTTTATGTTACCTAAAGGTGTTCTTCATCTGTGAAAAATCTGACTTGGACGAAATCGTAAAGGTTTCGAAGTTACCGCCGAAAGTTCGTCATTTGGCTATCGCGATCTGGCGCAAGTGGCGCTGACGCTTGATTCCGATATTGATCACATGATGTATGATCGTCAATACTTTTCCTATACTTTTCAAGGTTGTGTTAGCGTTTCGGTGATTTTCAGTGTTTCGGAATTCAAAAAAATAAATAAAAGCAGTACTTTTCAGTATATAAAAAGACTACTTTTCAGTCCTCAATATTCATCAATTTACCGAATATCCAGCGTGTTATCGTTGTACGGGTATTGTGCTTCCAAAAGTGTACCATAACCTTAAAGTAAGTATTCAATCCAAATAGTAATATGTATTATCCCCACCAACTTCTTGCCGACTTGTGGGTAGTTGAAGTTTTTCTGTTTTTTGTTCACAGATTTTCGAATAGAATGGGAAGAAAACATTGAATTCAATATGAGAAGTAGAGAGGAGAACTCTCTAGAAGAATCCACTGCCCCTCAGAAGACCGGCCGCAAATATTCCCCAGCAAAGAAATAACGGTTGATTGCAATAGCAACAAAAAAAAAAGTTCTGAAAAAATAATTCGTGAAAAAAATATCTGAAAAAAAAAAATGAAAAAAAAAAAAATTTAATTCAACTTTTGTACAACAAACTTTTGATGTATGAGCCCCTGGAGGAGTGAATACCAATTTTTCTGCAAAAACTTCAAACGCGTTTATCTCAGAACTATCTTTTTGGAGCTGTGTCGTAAGGATTTTGGAGCACCGTTGGACCGAATCAGGTCATCTTGGATTCATTTTCTTCAGAAAACGAATCCTCATCATGTGAATGTAGGAATTTTGAAAATTTTGTGTTCTGGCCAAGTTATTTAAGAAATGAGTCGGAATAATTTTTCGGAAATTTGATAAAATGATCATAACTTATGACATGATTTTTTATTTTCAGATCCCTACATTCACAAGATGAGGAATGGTTCACCGAAGAAAATGAGATGTTGGAAGATTGAATTGGACCAACGGTGTGCCAAAAACCTTACGACACATGATTTTGAAAAAAAGTTTTTTTTGATGTGAAATAAACTTTGGTTATGAAATAAATTGATTTCAGACTATGTTTATTTCCCTAAAGTCGCTGTACTGGTCCCCTTAAGTTATTTTATATACATCAATCTAACTGCACAAATTCAGGAATTACTAGCATTGCCAAACATCAGTGAATCATTAAAATATAGATTTCGGCGAACGAAAAAGGATCCTAATGGTTATGAAGATATTTACGATGGAGAAGAATATAAGTCTCTGAGTGATCCTGGAAATTTCTTAGAAAAATGGTACAACTTTTCATTAACAATTAACACCGATGGATGCCAAGTGGCTAATTCTTCAAATGCAAGTGCATGGCCAATTTATGCAGAGATTAATGAACTACCTCCGCATATGCGAAAGAAACATATGCTTCTTGCAGCTATATTCGTTGATGAGGAACATCCTATCATGAATAATTTTTTTAGACCATTCATGGATGAACTGCAAGAGCTTTTTACTAAAGGGATAAAGTGGAATCCTCTGAACACACCAGAAGTCACGTCAAGATTTATTGTAACCACATGTAGTCTAGATGCTCCAGCTCGAGCAGCAGTAGCTTGTATCAAGCAGTTCAATGGAAAATTTGGATGTTTGTATTGCTATGCAGAGGGGAAAAGTTTAGGTCCTGGTAAATTTGTATATCCTTTATCTCAGTGCTACAAAAGACTACGAACAGATGCAGAGTTACGTCATGATATGGCTCAAGCTTACGATACTAGAAAAATAATTCGTGGGGTAAAAAATATCTCGGCATTAGTGGCTTTACCATTATTCAACATTAGTAAGGGCATTGTTGTTGAAGCAATGCATGCTGTTTTTCTAGGAGTAGTTAAACAACATACAAAACTACTCTTAACAGAAACAAAAACTCCCCACTATATTGGAAGTCCTGACGATCAAAAATCAATAAATAAATTTTTATTGAAAATTAGACCGCCATCATGTCGCTCCCGAAAACCACGACCTATATCAACTTACTTAAAATGGAAAGCATCGGAATGGCGAAACTGGCTTGATTACGCACCTATTTGCTTACAAAAAGTATTGCCAAGGAAATATGTTACTCATCTAGCACTTTTATCGGAAGCAATTGGGTCTTCCACGAATTTTTTTTTATTTCATATTCCAGTAGTATGGGGAAAAATGATTAGGACGTATTTTTTCTTTTTTCGTTTAAACAAAAATTGCCGTTGATATAACAGATTGAAAACTACAACATTATGACGTCACCCATGTTAAGGTATATCTATATATATCAAAATCAGTGAACTTCAATTGCTTATAACATTCGCAATTTTCATCGGAAAAAAAAAAAAAAATGATCCCACTATTTTGAGTTATTTTCTACTTGATGCGCCCCAAAAAGTGAAACAAATTTTTTTTCTGGACAACCCAATTCATCATTTGAACAGTGATTGTATAACAATAGCGAATTTGGGTCGTTGTGATATGTTATTAAAAAAGTACGTGAACCTTTTCCAAGAATATTTCGGTATGAAAAATATGACTTCAAATATGCACCTAATGACCCATTTAGTAGAAGTTGTACGAAACTGGGGCCCCATATGGGTACACGAAGCGTTCATATTTGAGTCATGGAATAAACGAATTATGGATTTCATAACTAGTCCTCATGCTCGAACTAATCAAGTCGCAACGCGTTTCCTAATGTATAAGTTCATTATAACTTCACTATATGATGAAACGGTCTCTCTAGAAACAAGAAAATTTATTGCTAAATTATCAAAAATATCAATTGAAAATGATCGTATTGATGTGAAAAATCGTGTGATAGGTTTAGGGAAACGTGTAATACGTTCACCGACGGAAGATGAACGCGCAGCTCTAGCGAGTGTTGGATATGCGCCTTTAAATATAACATGTTTTAATAAAATGAAATTGAATGCAATTAAATATGAACGCAAGAACGAAGAACGTCATAAGTTTTGTAATTCAACAGTTTTTGCTGGTAATGATATGTTTGGTAGTATTATTGTGATAATAAATTTTGAACATAATAATGAAACAATAGGTGGAATAGTAATTGAGCGAATGAGGCGAGTCAACTATGCATTTAGCACTGAACATATTAATGAAGTAATGATATCAAATGAGTTAGTTTTTATTAAAGAATCAGAGTTTATACAACCAGCAGTTCAAATTCATGCATCAAACAAATTATATCTTATTAGGCAAGCAAATTGCTGGGAAACAGATTAACAAACCAGAGTGACACATAAAACTTGGCAATAAGATTTAATATTTTTAATAGAATTTTTGGTTAAATGATACAATACTTATTTTTGTTGAACAATTATTACTATAGTGACTTAAATGGATTTACCCAGTGAAATAAAATAAATTCTAATAAATATTTTTAATGTGTTTCCCAGCAATTTGTTTACTTCGTTACATATAACTCATCTTCAAGTATGTCAATTGTATAATCAATTTTTTAGTTTCATGATTTAAAAGTTGAAGCTTTCATGGGCTCAATTAAATTGATAATTTCGTACAAACGTCACTAAATGTATTAGTAAATGTAAGTTTGAGGTCATATTAGCAATAAGAAAATACTTTCGTAAAGTTTCACGTAATTTGTCAACAACATTCCGTTATGAATCAGATTATTCCAGGCTATAAAATCACTATTGCGATAGTGCATTACTTCTGACAAATAGAAACATGTATAAGTGACTTATCTTGCGTGCAATACTCATTGTACGAATATAGAAGCATAATATAGCCAATTACTTGATTCTGATACTTCCCTCTTTAAGTAAATATTTATTAATCTCGCTTATATTGTGATTTTTCTACAGTTTTCTTAATCAACACATTGAACTTTAAATATAATATAAACTATGAGAAATCTATTTTCTTTCATTTACTTTAATAATATTTTTTAATTACAAGCCAATATCCTTGGTTTGGCTGGCAGGATTTAACAAACCTACTATTCTAACAAAGATTCAGAAATTATTTAATCATCTTTTTGTTTACCAATTTTCAAAGTAAGAAGCCAACAAATAGTTATAATACTAATAATTATGTTCGTATGCATGATATTCAAAAAATAACAAATAGTTCACGACATGCTGTTTGTAGCAGTGACTTTTGTTTTGAAAAAAAGTTTAAAATAAACACGACTCATCGAATATAAGTATTTTAAACATTGAAATTTTTATTTAATTCTTTATCTTCGTATTACAAACATACTGTGTGATAACCAAAGTTTTGATCCGTTTTAATTCTGGATAAGCTATGTAACCACTGAGAGCTCGACATGCATCAACACTGGATACATTCCAAAATTAACGTGAATGCATTTTGCGTTCACTTTTAAAACACTCTGAGTTCACTCTGAAAGCTATCTGATTTTGCTCTGGAAAGACTCTGGATCAACTCTGAAAATACGTTGGATCCGCTTCGGTTTTACTTTGAATCAAGTATGAAACTATTTTGGATCCACTCTGAAAAAACTTTGGGCCCACTCTGAAAACTCTCTTCGATCACTATGGAAACACTCTGATTTTATTCTGGATTCACTTTGAGTTCACTTTGGATTTACTCTGGAAAGACTATGGATTCAATCTAAGTTTACTTGGGGTTCACTCTGGATTCACTTTGGACTACTCTGGACCAAGTCTGGAAACACTTTGGGTTCACTCTGGTCTCATTCTGGAAAAAGGGCACAAAACCAGCCTGGAATCAAACTGGACTCACAATGTTTTCGCTCTGACTCTGAATCCAGAGTGTTTCCAGAGTGAGCTTAAGGTCGCAAGGGATCGTATATGATCATGCATGATCAGACAGTACCTTTATTTCGGATCTGATCAGATTTTTTATTGCGTCACGTGTTTTCGGCGGACTTTTTTTTCGACGACCGCACACCGCATGATCATACACGGGGTCATATATGAGTTCATATATTATCATGCATGAATAGACGTGATCATATCTGAGCATTATTTCCGTACACAGCTGCAGATATGATCATGTATGATCATACATGGGGTCATATATGAGTTCATATATTATCATGCATGAATAGACGTGATCATATCTGAGCATTATTTCCGTACACAGCTGCAGATATGATCATGTATGAAATCATGTATGATCATATCTGAACTCAGATACGATCATATCTGTTCATGTGGGATCATGTATGAGCTCATGTATGATCATATGTAATCATATCTGAGCTCGGATATGATCACATATGATCATATCTGATCATATCTGAGCATTTTTTCCCGGGTAGTTATGACTCATTGCATTTTTCTGAGAATTATTATCTTGGGTCCCTCTTACCCTAGGGATATCGTCCAAAACGCCTTTTGACGGTAATGAAAGACGCTTTTGAAAAAAATGTAGTAAATTCTGGAAAAATATATTTTTGTTACATTCATGAGCATGTTCGTCGATTATTTTTCAAATTCTCCAAAAAATATAATCGTATTCCTTGACCGATTCTGAAAAGGGACATATTTTTTTTCATGACAATGCGATTTTTCTAAATATTCTTTCAATATAATATAATAAATATGATAAACCAGCATAGGTGATATAGAAACAGTACTTGTAGAAGAAGAAAACTTGAGCCAGATAAACTGAAGAGTCCCAAAACGCACGGAAAGTATAGGTACAGAAACGATGTCTGTGTCTCTCTCTGAGAGTGGGAGAGAGAGAGAGAGAGAAAAGCATTTATTGCGTCCAAGAATCCGGGATCCCCTAAGGACTGTGACGTGAATTTTTATTGACCCTCGGATAGGATTGGACCGGATAGCCAGCCTCCGAGGTCAATCCAGTCGACAATTAATCAAAAGCTAAGATTCTAACAAGATGCTGGGCGCCAGGCGGATAACCGCCACTTTCAAAATTTGAACAAAAGCTAAACAAAATTAACTAAAGCGTCGGCGGGATCAATTGAAGGATTAGTTGGGCGTTAAGTAACGACTCGAGTGTTTGAATTTGATAATGGAAAATAGAATTTATTGAATAATAAAAAGAAAATAGAAATAACAAATCATGTACCCAGGGGTACTTCCCCTCGGGTATAAAACGGAGCTCCATATACTTAGCCCCTCATCTACCCCGATTGAATTGATTTTTGTTTTAATCGATTGCAGGTCGTTTGTAGGTGATTGATATTCTATCCGCGACGTTTGATAGTCAATAGTTTATCTATAAAATAGAAAACAAATTTGTCTAGGGAATTAATTTAAGTTGGCCCCTCATTAATCGTAAATGGTTATGAAATACAATTTTTATCACACGGAATCGTTTGTAGGTCGTTTGTAGGTGCTGAATATCGCATTCCCGACGTTAAATAACCAAAGGATCATTCGTAAATTGATTTAAAATTATAAATTATAAAGTAGTCCCAAGGAATTTCCCTAGGATAGTTTCCCCCAGATAACTACTGACCAGAAATCCCGACTTTATTTGTTGTTTCGAACTGAAATCTCCTTCTCCTAACATGCAATCGTTTGAAGGTCGTTCGTAGGTGTTTGATAACGCATCCCCGCTGTTTGATAGTCATTAATATATTCGTACGGAATCAAAAATCATCAGTCCGCGGAACTTGTCCAGTCCTGGGGAATTTAATCCACCATGACGCCTCAATAACTGCATATATCATTCGAATTTGATTTTTCTCACCTGCAATCGTTTGACGGTCGTTCGTAGGTGTTTGATAACGCATCCCCGCTGTTTGATAGTCATTATTATATTCGTACGGAATCAAAAATCATCGGTCCGCGGAACTTGTCCATTTCTGGGGAATTTAATCCTCCATGGCGCCTCAATAACTGCATATATCATTCGAATTTGATTTTTCTCACCTGCAATCGTTTGAAGGTCGTTCGTAGGTGTTTGATAACGCATCCCCGCTGTTTGATAGTCATTAATATATTCGTACGGAATCAAAAATCATCGGTCCGCGGAACTTGTCCAGTCCTGGGGAATTTAATCCACCATGACGCCTCAATAACTGCATATATCATTCGTATTTGACTTTTCTCACCTGCAATCGTTTGTAGGTCATTCGTAGGTGTTTGATAACGCATCCCCGCTGTTTGATAGTCATTAATATATTCGTACGGAATCAAAAATCATCGGTCCGCGGAACTTGTCCAGTCCTGGGGAATTTAATCCACCATGACGCCTCAATAACTGCATATATCATTCGAATTTGATTTTTCTCACCTGCAATCGTTTGAAGGTCGTTCGTAGGTGTTTGATAACGCATCCCCGCTGTTTGATAGTCATTAATATATTCGTACGGAATCAAAAATCATCGGTCCGCGGAACTTGTCCCGTCCTAGGGAATTCTATCCACCGCAACTCCCATATACCATTCGAATTTGACTTTCCTCACCATTTTTTGTTAATAAGTCAATTCATGGAAAATTTCAGTAGACACCGATTATAACTAGTTCAAAGTGTCTTGTTCCATCCTAGGGTAAAACTGATCGTGGACTCCATTTGGATCTGGGCTCGATGAAGTTTAATTGCAAGAAAAAAATCGCAGACCTGCTATTCGTAGCTTCTCAATTCTCATGATAAAATCAGCAATTATCTAGCTGAAAAAGACAGTAAATTAGCTCATTTCGCTTTTGGTGGCACCAGTAATGCAATGCTGACTGACTCGCCTGATTAGCTTGGAAACAATATTAGCAAAGTAGTTGAGTTAATGGTAAATCGAGCCAAGTAAACTTGGGCCACTACCTATTCACGCACAAATCATTAACTTGTAATTGAACTTTTTTCATTCAACATGCCTGTTGTTTGTTTTCCTTTTATCATTACAGATTGTTTGCGACCTATTAAGTATTCACCCACAAGCAATTGGGGCTCTTTGGTTGTCGCAACTGCTCATTTGTTTACTATCATAGTCCCCGGGTACGTAAGGAGTATATGAACCTGAAGAATCTTGAGTTGAAGGCAGCGTTCCAACCCTCTGCGGAACATTGCAATTCAGTGTGCGCCTATTTTATCCAGGCATTCGGGGATGCAATGACCATTGTTCACTTCACAAGTAATTTGAACTCCAAATTTATCAACAAATCCTGTTTTTCTGCGTTACGGCAGCCAGGTTGTACTTCCTGAGCCATATGCTCTATCTGCCTGACGATGTTCAACGGTACTAATGAAATGAACATGATATAATTATATTATATATTTATGAGGTATGCTTGTTTTCAGATTCATCCTTGGAATTACCTTCGGCCAAGCATTTTGGAGTCGACACCGAAGGTGAAGACGTTTAGGCCAGGAGCTGTATAAACCTAGAAGAACCCTGGTGTTGCCAAAAATTTATAAACAACGAGGCAGCCGCTAACATCAAACACTATGGCACACAAGAGTATACCGAGTAGGGCTGTACGATTAACCGGTTGAACCGGCCAAAACGGTTGAACTGGTTAAATGGCCGATGGTTTAACCGGCCAGGATGGTTAACCCGGTTAATTGGCCGATGGTTTAGCCGGTTGACCGGCCAAAACGGTCAACCTGGTCAATTGGCCGATAGTTCAGCCGGTTAACCGGCCAAAACAGTCGACCCGATTAATTGGCCGATGGTTTAACCGGTTATCCGGCCAAAGCGGTAAATCAGGGTAACCGATTAACCAATGGCTCAAATGGTTGACGTGGTCAAGCAGGTTCAAACAGAGATCAAATTTTTGTTCACAATCCAACAAAAATATTCACTTGTTAACCTTCTCTGTTGTTTGTTCGAACCTACTCATTGAATCGTTCAGCGGGAATCATGGATTTAAATATAAAACAAATAATGATATTGAGAATAATTTTTATTCATAAAATATCTAATTATATAGATATGATTAATTCATTAATATTACCACATAATACGACCCTCAAGATTTCTGCATCTGCAAAAATGATCTTCAGCAAGCCGTAACTTGTCAAGGTCCACTCTGAGCGAAAAATTCTACCGGACCTTTTTCTTCCTCTTTCGATTATCTGATGGCGATATTTTTTATTTTTTTTATTCCCATTGTTTTTTTTTTTTCAAATCGCGCAAACCCTGTTTTTACGTGAATTGCTCCAATTGAAAGATCTGACTTTGAAATGATTCAACGATCATTCTTGAATAATTCACGTGATCTGGCTTGAGTAATTCACGTGAAAACAGGGTTTGCGCGGTTTGAAAGAAAAAAAAAAAAACTATAAAATATCAGTAGTGAAGTAGCGCGGCTGCTAGACCACGCGGATGCTAGACCACTTTGCATATTCATCTTTCTGCGACAGCGCCTTCACTTTCTCCTTTTTTCTCGAGAGTTCTAACCCGCGCCTTTACCGCAGCATAGGGTCGGTAAGTGCTATAATTATACGTTTATCGATATATACCAATAGATTGCTATGATTATACTTTTTTTTCGTCACACTGTTGCGGAGATGAATCTTACGACTATGTCGTTACAGATTTTTATGTTATATATTATACATTTATCGATGAAGATCGGTAAGTGCTACAATTTATCGATGAATACCAATAGATTTTATTCGTCACACTGTTGCGGAGATGAATCTTACGACTATCTCGTTACAAATTTTTATGTTATATATTATACATTTATCGATGAGTACCAACGACTATCTCGTTACAGATTTTTTTGTAATTATAAGTGCTATAATTATACATTCATCGATCTGCCACTTTTCTATCATGCCGTACCCCATTTATCGATAAACGCCACTGAAGATTTTTACAATTACCCCCTCTTCACCGGATAGTCTGATTTTGCAACAGATTATTATAATTGGCGACTCGTTACTTTCCGCAACACTGTTGCGGGGATGCGTTTACGGATTTTTTATATTGACACCCCGGTTTCGCTAGATTAATCGACAGATTTTTATCACTACCCGATAGTCTGATTTTTTAAAAAAGTCCCCGATTGCACAGCATATTATATGCAATCATACAGATATCATACCCCCGTTGGTTCTTCTTTTGTAGCTTTGAGGAATCGTAACGAGAGGACGAGCTAGGTGGTCTACATGCTTGAATCCTTGGTTATCATCAGGGGGCTTCGCCCTGATGTCGAGAGGATGTGCATGTAGGACTCAGGGTTCGATTCCCTGGATCGTCCATTTTTTTTAAATTAAATCATACTAATATCCAGTGCGATAAGCAATCTGAGCGTTGACAAAAAAATTTTCCAACAGGTCCCCGTTTTTACAAAACAGACCTTTAACACTGACAGTTCCAACAGTTGACGAGGCATCATATGACCTGAACCGAATTAAAAACTATCCTACAGACTAGATTTAATAAATATTCTAAAGGGGGGTGGAGTCATATGAAATTATAGAATAATGCATTTTATACTGATCATTTATTTAACAATCTATACGTTGAAGTCATGGTATAGAGGGTAAGCCAATCATTACATATAGTTGAATTCAATTCGATTGTAAAGCCCTCCAAGGTATTGCATGTGGAGCCGGTTTTCATCAGCAGCCAGTATCATTTTTTGGAAGATGTCATCATCCTCCACCAACGCCTTCGTCATACGTGCCGGTATAAACGCGGAAAACGCGTTGTCAATGTCCACGGTGATTCTCTGACCAAATCTCGTTTGCACTTTTCGCAAGCTGGTGATTGGATACTGTTTATGTATCTCGAGATCCGCCAATTTCTTCGTCGGGAGGTATTCGTCGCATCGACCCACCTTGTTGATTTTACTCAAGTCCATGACGTTGCTATTCGACAAAAAAATCACCCCCAAGTGTTTCTAGATACTCGAGTGAAGATCGGATAGATACTCGAGTGAAGATTGGAGACTGGCGATCTGAATGTTGAGCCGAGTCTTTTATACTCTTGAAATTTTCACATCTAACCCCCCCACCACCCAATATAATTTACCTGTCCATCTCTGCGCATCGACCAGTTTTGTGCTATTAAAATATCTGTTTTTTATAATTCTTACAATTTTATATCAGTTCATAAAATCAAATTACGGCTATTCCCCCCACCACATTTACCGAGGTGAATATATAAGGCCTCGATACTTCAACCATCAGCATCAATTCTACCAGTTCCAATCACCCAGCTGATAATATCACATCTTCACAGCTTCAATGACATCTTCGTCAAACAACTTTACAACGCATGCTTCAGAGTACCATACTGAAGTGTGCGACGATAACGGACATTGGGTATTCTGCGCGTCACCGGAGATGTTTGAAAAAACGCAGACGTTAATCTCTCGCAATCCTACCTGTAAGCGGACTCAACCTTTGCAGAGGACGGAATCATCCATCTTCAAGAAACAACGTACGTTCCAAGAATCAAACGTTGTACCAGAATCAGCCTCTATTTTGAAACGACAGTTTCAACTTAACAAAAGTTGCTCTAAGAGTTTAGAGCTAGGACTTTTAATAACAAGTCTTTTAACATGCGAAATTCTGATATCCATTGTCGACAACTTGAAGAATAGAAAGATAGTTTTCAACCATAGTACGTGGCAGAAATTGATATCCAACCGGGAACTTATAAGTCAATGGCTCGAGATTGGAAAACTACCAGACTCCGCTAAGCAATACACTGTGATCCTTGATCGCGATTTATCAGTTGAATGTTGTGAGGTTTATGATAAAAATGCGTTGATTTTTTCTTCACCGTTTTCGGCGAACATCACGATCCATCAAATTACGTGGAGTCAACTCCTAAAACAGCTTCCCGCGATTCGAATCGTCACAATTGGATTCATGTTGGAACAGGAGGCGATAAAAAAACGCATAACAACGTTTGCTGGCAAACTTTGCGTCGCGATAAAGGAGGAGGCGCTCGACGAACAACAGTGCAGGGAGCTACTCGTGACTTCGGAGGATTTCGATGACGATTCGATCATTGATTGTGAATTAATTGGTGCAGGATTACAAACAGTGATAAAATCAGTTTCAAGTGAATAATGAAACTGACATTGAACTGATATATTACGGAAATAAAAAAACTAGGAATACAATGATATTGAAGATATATTTCAATTAAACCATTGAATAGCATATTACATCATATTGCCCCATGATTATAATAAATATTGTTAAGAGTATAAGATAAAAAAACCCCTATGATTATATTAGATATTGTTATAAGTATCTAAGAAAATACCAACTAATATGCTAGAGTAATAATCAATATAACTCCAAGCAATATAACCCATATATAATAAATCTGATTAATTCCCAGAATCTGTAACAAATTAAATAAACAAATTATGGTAAACAAAAATTTTTTTCAAACATACTTTATGGAATTGGGTGAAAATGTTAGGCTCGCATATAATTGATTATTTTTTCAAACATACTTTTTACTGAATGAGGTGAACATGTTAGCGCGCGTAACTAATTATGGAGTAAGTGTAAGATGCCTTTAACTTGAAGTGGTAACTGTTACCTTCACTTTCGGACTCGAAATCCGCATCGGCGTCTCGAAAAATGGAATAATCAGGGGTTATGGGCGCTACGACGTATATCAAACACAAAAAAATTACGATCGGAACATAAACTGGTAAAAAAAATTTTTCGATTGTTTCTTCCCATCCAAAAATTTCAGCCAATAGAATTGCTTCATTCGTAATTATTCTTTTGCATAGCCTACACCATATTTAACTGATAATTTTGATAATTCCACTGGTAATTTCACTTGTGTCTTCACCGCGGTAATTTTTTCATATAGACATGTATAAAAACAGAAGATTTTCCAATCCAGTTAACCCTCCATCGAATCTGACAGATTGAATTATAATTCTGTGACTTTCAAAATTTAAATTCTTAACTGCGGATTTTGTCTCATGATGCAATTCTATCGGCCGAAAATTTTGGATGAAAAAAAATGATCTACCGAATACCACTCGAGCTTCAAGATTAATCGGAGTATTTTTCCCTCAAGGTTTCCCCGCAATCGAACGAATCGTCGAATTTTCAGAAAAAAATCACTCGCGCTGGAAATACCCCGATAATTTTTGAAGCTCTTGTGGTATGTCATGTAAAAGTGATTTACTTACATACAGTTGGTCGAGGGGTGCCCCCCTCTGACAATACGTTGCCGGAATGATACACGTTCATGACGTTCCGATAGTTGTTGACTGTGGACGCTTTATCGGTAATCGGCGCAGAGACATTTTGTTCCAGTTGATCTTCATCATCACTGTATCCGGAATACTGCACTGTTTGATTTAGACCGCGTCTGTTTTGAGTATCGACCCTTATGTGGTGCATTAATCTTTTCGACAAGACCGAGCCAGACTCGGCCGTTGTGTTTGATAGCAACACCAAAGTGAAAATCACAACGATTTGGAAAACAATTTTGAAATTCATTTTTTAAGTTTTTTTTGAGTAAAATTTGCGAGTGAAAACGTGAAGTAGAACTGTACTGTTGTTTCGACTGCAACTTGTCATCAATATATACTAGATTAATTAGGTGAAAAAATGTACCTACGTCAATGCCGATTCAGCAAGAAGACTCCCCACTGTTGGATCATCTGTACCGAAAAATAACGCGTACCGAATGTTCGATTGCGTGATCACATTAGATGGATGATATTAAATAAACATCGTTCGATTTCAGGCTGTTGCAAAATATTATACACGTGTGCATCGGATGATTGATATCACTGAAGATTCTCATTAAAACAATGCTGACTCGGCAAACTATGAGACTTTGTTCGAACGCGTGATCGCATTAGATTGTCAATATTAATTACATAACGTTCGTTGGCAAGCTGTTGCGAAATATTTGACACACATGCATCAGATGATTGATATCACTGAAAAATTAAACAATGCTGATTCAGCAGGCTGTGAGACTTCGTTCGATCGCGTGATCGCATCACATGAATAATATTATCGACCCATTTTAAGGTAAAAATTATCCACCTACGTCAATGCCGATTCAGCAAAAAAACTACAAATCGTTCGTTCGCGATCTGCGCTAGATCAGTTCATCAGTACGATCTGTTAACCTGAAAGGAGCATAACTGCCGTGCGCTAGTACAAAGAGTACGCGTATATTCATCTCACGTAATCACATTTTGAAGTCTCCTTACCACGAACGAGTTTTCATTTAAAAAAAAATATAACTCGTTGCAGACTCTGCAGCAAACAGGTTTAATAATAAAAATTAGTATCGTCGGTATAAAGGGAGTGACTATTAACCAGTCGCGGAATAAATCCGGTCAGTTAGTTCACGTGTATCTTCCTCAGCGAACATTTCATAATGGATCCAGTGAAGTTTGCGACGACATCGAGCGGAAGAAACAACAACACCGGCGTTACGGGTATCCGCAGTGATGTGGATAATGACACATACGTATGTATCATTCCAAAATTTTGTTCTTCCATCTTTTTTTCATCTGAGATATGATTTTTTGAGAGAGAGAGAGACCAGATTGATGTTAGCCCCTGAATCCCATCACCCACTCATTTTCAATATTCAAGTAAATCATGAAAGTTATTCTATTTCAGGTTGAAAAAAGTTCAACTTAAGTGCCGCCAGCAGTTCGGTGTATTCCAGCTGGCGCCGAAAGCGACGACGAGGACGACGACGAAATGTTTCAGACTCAGGAGGAGTATCTAGCGGTTTTACGTGAGATTGATTACGAAAACAGCCGGATACCTATGTTTCAGTGGGATTTGGGGCTGAGTTGAATGAAAAAATTAGAAGTTTGTAGTTTTTTATATATATTTTTTATTGAAGAATAAAGAACGTTGGATAAATCGTGTACAAAAATTAACATTGTTTTATTACCCTACCCAACATCTGTTACACATAGAAAATACATTTTCAACAGCACAGATTCCCAAGTGATACGCACATCTTGGTTGCTGCTTACTCAAACATATTTCATCAGCTAAGTATGCGGCATCAATATTGAATAGTCGTTTTAATATTTTTCCGACAGATTTGTTCATTACAAGAAACGATGAGCAATTTTGTAAATGTGGTCGTATCTGGAATAGTAGTTCCGAGTAGGGTACATATCCATCGTCCCAGCTGAATTCGTGATAAACTTTACGCTCAAGTGCTTCGCGACGATTAACTTCAGGTAAAACTGACCAGAGATATGGGGGTTTGAATATGAAATGTTGAAATTTATAATTATCTTTGAGAATTGCCAGTTCTTTTACGATGAATGTATCGTTGGGTCCCGTAAACCCCTGAAGGTCGATAAATGTGGGACTCATGACTGTGTATAATTTTCTGGATTTAATCTAGCTCGCGCTGCATATTTATAGATTAAAATTTCCTCCCCACTTCATACAATTCCAGTTTCAACATTCAAGTTTTTTTGTTTCAAATCATTTTTCGAACCACATTTGTCAGCGGGCTATATTCAATAATTTTATCATGGAAAATTAGACAGTATGCAGTAGTATTTGCAGGCACATTAACATTACACTGAAACTCAAGACGTATATCTACCGAGGCACTTTTCAACGATTCATTCTGACGTGAACAATCTATTACGGCGATTGGAGCATGCGATTTGAATGTATCCAAATCGAGCATTGGTTGGGGGGCCCCACTCTCACCGTAATATGATGCTTTAAATTTCACGTACATATCATAGAGCAGAGCGTATCTTTTCCGAGTAAAATCCAAATCTAAATTATCATACGGGTACGACTCAGAATTGAGGTACAAGCGCACGTTTGTCAATTCACAATGATCGAATACACTGGGATCATGGGTCAGCTTATTTCTTCGCCCAGTCTGCAACGCGAGAATTACGTAGCGGGGTTTCTCAAGTTGTACTGCAGTCTTCACGGACCAGGTGTGATGTGTAGTTTCCTGAAGCACTGGATACTCATATAAATCCCATGACCGAAAACTCATTTGAATCGATGTACCGCTTTCGAGAAGATGTAACAGCTCCAATTTTTGCAAATCTTCAACACTTACATGAGGCATACGCCACTGCAATTTATTTAGCTTCAGACTTACGCTTGTACCTTGAGTTTGAAATATTGCATTTGAATCCGTTCTTGAACGAATTAGGATCAGCTCATGACGCGTGTTGGCAATAATTCTCTTATAGTCTTCGCAGAAGCCTAGCAGAATGCGTAAAGGTATGCAGAAATTGAAATATCCTTTATCGAGTTCAACCAAATTACTGGTTATCGACCAACCGGCAATCTCTAGTGCTTTACTCGAATTGGTACTCAATGATAAATAGTTTTTGATTGTAGTGCTAATTCCAACATTTTTACACCGATCAATTTCAACACCATTCAATTCATATCGGATTTCATCGAAGAGAAAGGCCATCGCGTTATTGACAAGTTTTGCAGTTTTAACAGGCTGATAGACACCGCCGGCATCTGGCACTGAATTCAATACCGTGCCCTCAATGTATAAAAAACTGTTGCAGGGTAATGTATACAAATCCTGTTGTTGAATCGGAATGCGTATCTCATCGTTGTTTTGATAAGACGTACTGGCGTAGGGGGCATGAGCATGAACCTCGACTCGAGTTATACTGTTATCAAATACTGGTCGGGCATTAATATTCAACAGACTCGCCATATCCAGTTTTCACAATAAATCCCAATGATTTCAGAAAGTTTACGTTATCAGGAGTCAGCGATTGACGTACAGCGTACGGTGTTGTTCGTTTCACCAAACTTCTAACACTGAGAGGGCTGGCCGTGTTAGCACGATATTTGTGGACATCTTCATAAATCAGCATGATGAAAATCAATTGTTCTGCTCTTTTACGTGTAAGCGAATTGTTATCTCTTCTCCTCGAAAGTTAACTAGATTACTGTCCTGGTCTACGATCCGAACTGTTATGTTGTCTATTACACGCGGGCTCACAGGCAAGTAAATGACGTAGTAAGTTGACTCGGAGATTTTATAGCCCGGTGGCACGCTTGCTGAAAATTCATGAATCGTGTGCACCGGTTGAGCATTACTGTAGGCTCCGGCGGTAATGTTACACTCAACTCGTATAATATTAACTTTGAGAATGTTGACGGGTAAATCTGATTCGTGCCATACGTTAGCTTCAAGCTTTCGCTTCGTAAATCCTACCAATGACCCGAGGTTATTTTGCTGGGTAAAGTCAATGTCATACTTGCATTTTATTTCACATTTAAGCGTGTTGTTGTTCGGTTGCAGTATAATTGGTGGTGACTCTGCAGAACCCCCACCCACTTCATCTTCAATTATTCTTCTAACCAAGTATCTATTCAAATCATCAATTTCATAGGATCCTTCGGGAATGATAATTTTTTTGCCATCGCCATAGTAAAATGTATTATTTGTCACATCGACGTTGGGTACGGAGTTGAATGTTTCGAAATCTACTAATCCTAATACATATTGGCCATTCCCACCTAAAACAATCGGGGGAAAATAATTTGCACTAAGAATCGATGTTGACCCCGAGAGCGTAAGCGTCAGAGACATAGCGCAGTCACATGCATACTGAACTTCAAATATCAATACATCCTATGTATTGTCATGTAAAAAAATTAAACATAATTGTCCACATATTGCAGAATTGTAGGTTTGATATTGTTCGTAATTGTAGTCTATTTGCACGTTGTCCCCAAAATATTGAATAAATTCCCTAGGTGGTGGTAGATTCCCATAGCTATCATAATACTTAACGTGATGACCCCGTTTGACGTATGCAACCCAATGTGTACCAGGCCCATTTATATTATACAAGTTAATAATTCCGCACTCATTCCGTCGAATAGAATTTTGATTTTTAAGTAGTTCAGATCGCATGAACACACCTTTAAAATATGGGATGCGCATACGTTTGGCATACACGAGTAGCTCAATGTTGGTTGTGGGTCCAGCGGGTAGAATTATCTCATTTTTGATGTTTTTTTTTTTTTTTCCCTCGAGATTTTCTCATACTTCCACCTTTCTTGTATGGATTCAAATACAACCCTCGAACGTGTGGCTCCATAGCACGATTATGTCGTTCGGTTTCAGAAAGAAGTTTGCGTGCATTTGACGCCTCATTCACAGATTTAGCAATACCAGCAGCGCCCCCCGCCAAACTTCCTACCGCTGATAATCCAGCCAATAATGGGACTAAAAAAGGTAAAAATCCTCCTCGTTTAGCTAGGGGCAACATTCTTGGCTTACCACCTCTCCCTGTACTCTTTGGAGAATGTTGAGGATTTTTTTTTTTTTTCATTTCCAACCCCTTTTTAACGTTAAGTCTGCCCCCAATACTCCTCTTCAAACCCGCGCCCATTTTCAATTTTAGCTTCATAGCACGTGATACTGTCCATGCAGCTGCTCGTTCGAGCAAAGATGCGTCTCGAGCCGTGACACGATGTGATGCCTGTTCCACAAGTTTTCGGTCAGCGTGATGACGTGTTTCAAGGTCTTTACTTTGTGAATAGGTGATATCGTGCTCACGACAAAACTTGTCCAACGGGTTAATACCAGGATCACCTCGGGCTAAACGTTTAGCTAGATGCGTGCCCGGACCGCAGTACTGATAGCCTGGTATATGTAGTTCAAACGGTAATGAATTAATGACCCTATTTAATGCACCTTGTCCAACTGAAGTTGGTTTTGACATCGGTTCTTTGCGACAAATTGAACTGACGATGAATTAATGTCCATGCACTTTTGAAAACTGAGGAAAAAAAGTTAATTGCTAGTCTATAAATACTCATCGCTCCCTCACAACTTCAATCAAAAGCAAATATGCATTTCATAAAGCAACCGTACTCCATTCAGGTGGTCAATCTCGACAGTAAAACGGAGGTAGATATTCCGAAGCGGCATGGTCCTTTGTTACCTAATACAATTAGGTCCATAATTTGCGGTCCATCTAATTGTGGAAAAACAAATGTTGTTGTGAGTTTGCTGGAGAGTTGTAATGGAGTACGCTTTGAAAACGTCTACATCTATTCGAAATCGTTGGAACAACCCAAGTATCAATATTTGGAAAAACTGTTGTCAAATATCGAAGAAATTGGATTTTTCCCATTCTCGAACAACTGTGATGTAATTCCCCCGAGTGAATCGTTACCCAACTCAGTGTTTGTATTTGACGATGTTGCCTGTGACAAGCAAGATGTAGTCCGAAAATATTTTTCCATGGGTAGGCATGCACAAGTCGATTGTTTTTACTTATGTCAAACGTATGCAAGAATTCCCAAACACTTGATTCGTGACAACGCAAACGTTTTGATCCTATTCAAACAAGATAATATGAATCTACGCCATGTATATGATGATCACGTCAACAATGACATGGTGTATGAAAAATTTCAGAAACTTTGCAGCATCTGTTGGCAAAAAAAATATGGCTTTCTTGTGATTGTCAAGGACAACCCACTGAAAGCAGGTCGGTATCGGAGGGGGTTCAATGAATACGTCGTCTGGTAATTCATAGCTTTCAGTTAGACTCCACCTTTCGAAGTACAATGACGTCTGATTTGATGAATGAGTCCGCGGCGCTTGATGCTGACATGAAAAAGGTGAGCAGAAATAATTCTGCAAAAGCTGGTGTTGAAAAAATTAAAAAAGCGATCGCGCGATCGAGCAAGACGATTCGTGCAAAATATATGGCACTGAAAGTTGGTCAATCGGAAGTTGAGGATGCTCTAGAAAAAAACCTGGCACCAATCGTAGCACCGCTGAAGATGTTAGCTGAGCGTGGTAACATTGATGATTCGTCGGAACGAAAGTCAATGATACAGGTGAAGCGAAAACTTGAGCTAGACGATGAGGATGATGATGTGGAGCAGAATCGAAATATTCGTTTTAAACCATCGAGCACCCCGCTTGCAAAAGATGTTCGAAAGAAACGACTGCAAAGTGCGCCTGCTTCAATGGAAATCGGCTCGCCATCGACTAATGATAGCGTTTTCCTGAACTCGGAAACCATAGCCCAGTCTCATTCCGATGAAGCCACTATGCGTGAAATCTTGGAATCCCCTACCGGTCGGGCTAATGCTATAAACAATACATTGATCAGAATTTTGGTGAATTGACTAAAATATATTTCAAAGGATTGATTTTTGATTCAACCAATATATTTGATACAACGTATGGCATTCGGTTTGTCGATGGATCATGGATGATTGGTGATTCTCCCGTCGAAATCGATAGAAATGATAATATTATAGTTGAAAATGTAACGTACAAATGTACGCGAGGATTATTGGAACTGATTTTCAAAAGAATTCCCGATCCAGAAATATTTACTGAAACTGATCTGGCAAAATACAAAAGTATATTACTTGCAACTAATGGCAACGAAATCATACGTTGATCGGGTGAGCGCTCAAACAAGGCATTATATTGATACAAAACCTACTGTGAAACGAGTGGGTCTTATGGATGACTTTGATTTTGAGAACAGGGCGCTACATAACGTGCGGAAGCCTACTCAACCGTCCGACGGGGTAAACAAAGAGTACGTCGACTCTCTACATAATGAAGTGAAAAATGAACTTCGAATACTTGTCGATCGTGTGAAGAGTCACCATTGAAATGAGTAAAGAAAAGCTGCGTTTGGTAAAAGAATTGCATGCACCAGCGCGTCGTAATTACCAACGCAGAAGGGTGATTACTCGCGGTTATGATGATTTGTGGCAGGCAGATCTCGTTGATATGCAGCCATATGCGAGAATTAATAATGGATTTAAATATATATTAACAATAATTGATGTTCTGTCTAAATATGCATGGGCTGTTCCGCTCAGGAGTAAAAACGCTAAAGATGTGTGTGAAGCATTTACCGCAATCATATCTGGACCTCGCAAACCTGAGAATCTTCAGACCGACAACGGCAAAGAATTTTACAATGCATCGTTCAAGACTCTTCTATCGAAATACGGAATCAATCATTATTCAACCTACAGCGTTATGAAGGCATCTGTCGTTGAACGTTGGAATAGAACTCTCAAAAATTCAATGTGGATGACCTTCACTGCTCAGGGGTCATATAAATGGATTGATATTCTTCAACGATTGGTTACCGACTATAACAATCGCGTACACAGAACTATTGGAATGTCACCGCAAAAAGTTACACCATTGATTGCAAAAAAACTTCTGACAACTGTGTACAGCAACATTAAACTAGCGGGTCCAAGAAAATTTAAAATCGGTGACTCTGTACGGATCAGCAAATACAAGACTGTATTTTCTCGCGGATTTACACCCAATTGGTCTACCGAAGTATTAAAAATCATTGAAGTGCAAGTCACAAATCCTGCAACATACTTACTGGAAGATTCTCGCGGGCAACCAATCTTGGGGGGCTTTTATGAACATGAATTAAAAATAGCTAAATATCCAGACGTACATCTAGTGGAAAGAATATTACGTAGAAAAGGAAATAAAGTATATGTTAGGTGGTTGGGATTTGATTCGTCGCACAATTCTTGGATAAATAAGAAAAATGTTTTATAATTTTTTTATTGTAATCGAGTGTATTGATACATGAATAAATACAAAATATGTAAAAAATGAATGAAACTACCTAACCCCTCCGTTTTCCCGAATATTTCATGACTGATGTGCTATTGGAATATTGTAATGACCCCATGGCAATGTATCAGTAGAATTAGGAATGACATAGCGTTTTGTATCGTTTGAGCTCAGAGCTACCTTCTTCTCGCATATTGAATACACTGTATGCAACTTCGAACGTATGGTCTGCTGCTGTTTATCTAATTCACAGTTTGTGTTTAAGCATTCAAGATAATCTGCAAATGTTATTCCTCTTTGCACGACGCAATTTTTCACACCCTTTGCTTTTTTGACTTCAGCTTTTTTATTAATTTTGATAGAATACATTTTAGATCTTAAACCTACAAACTCAGTCATCACATCGCCATTATTTTCATCTTTCATTAATCTTGGAATTTTTTTATTTTTGAGGGGGATCTTATACAAATTATTTGGATCATAGTCACTTGTATCAAATTTTTCAATATCACGTTTCATTATTTCATAAATGTCATCACAATTTATTTCATATACCAAACTATCAGTGTCTGTATAGAGTAGTTTGCATTCAGCTTGGAATTGAGGTTTCATATATTCATAATGGAAGGCGTATATGCATGTTTTAGATAAATCTAATATACACATTCCAACGTAAATTGGTTTGAAGAACTTCACCTTCAACTTTCGCAATTCTATAGCAACAAAATTTTCTGAAAATATCGTTCTTCGATGGAAGTTCGGTTTTGCAATCAAAGATTTTGCGCCGTATCGCCCATGCCATTTACTGATCAATTTTATATCGACATGATTACGCACATTTTCCATTGTTTTACCGAAAACGGCATTATTCATCAATTTGAACAAGTTCTTTTCGAAATTATTCTTTGCTCGTGTGCGCATACTAGTATTCAAATCAATATATGAACCCAACCATGCTGACTGTTCGAATTGTAAAATTCGATATATTTTACATAATTTCAACCCATGACCAAGGCACTGCTTGAGATTTCTATAATGGATAATGTACCGGTGTTTAGTGTACAAAGTTGCTAGCAGTTTCACATCCTTCGTATTTGGAGCCTTAGTATGGGTAGGGCAAAAGGGTGAATCTTTATGATGATCGCGCAGTTCCTCAGGATATTCTAGATCAACTTCCAGAATATATCCTATGGGAGCGTCATCGGAAATGAGTGTTACATCAAAGTTCGATACATCCGCAAGCCATTCAAATTTTCCAGTAGGTAAGAATTGAGACATCGCCCAACCGTATAAATTATTCACATCAAAGTACATTAAATATTTCTTAGGAGCATTCACATCGTAACTATCTATGTAGCTATTATTGGCTCGACTATACCTGTTGGAACACTGACTCAAACCGCCTCGTATACCTCGTTCTACATATAATAACATATCTACATCAGTTAACAACTCCAAGCGAATTCTCGTATATTTGAGCATTGCATCCCACGTCAGCCCCGGGAGTGTATAGTAATATGCTGGATCCAAATCATACGTCCTCATGCAACTTTCTCTGAAATTTTCATATACATCTGCCAACAGTAAAACATCCGTCTTCAAATATAAATCACTATATTCACCCAGTGTTTGTATGTTAAAGGATTTCCAAACATTTGTAGCATGTGAATAATCCTCCTCTAGAATACCCTTATCAGTCAATTTATTGTAGAATTCTTCTATTGGGGGGAGCACAGTATCATTCAACTTATCCAATGAGCTCAAGTAATCATAAGGGAACACTCCTTTTCGCGTCAGGAGTTGGAACTTTGCGGAATTGATGTCACTGAATGTATTCCTCATTATTTTCAACTCATTGACCCCCAAATATGAACTGAGTTTATCCAAACTGGAATTCATGAATTTAAATGAATCAATAAACCTCAGCTTAAAAGTACTACTCCCATGGACTGTCTTCGTAAATGAGATATACGTTTCTTTATTCAAAGCTAACACCGATACTTGCCCTTCAAATGCCGTCATTAATTCGGTTATCACAAAATGTGCATCGTAACCGGTCATATTGTGAAATACGATCGGAATCACTCTATCGTCTTGGTAATTCAAATTACAACCTACATGCGCTGCACCTCTATAAGAGCGGATCCACGTCACTTCACTCAAAAAAAAACCGTCAAGTCACGGATCTTTGCGCCATTCAAAATATCTATAGTACTATGGAAAAAAAAAATACAACTTGGAGGATTTTGAAAAATTTTCAAAAATGGCGGAGTTAGAGCTATGTGAATTTTTGTAAACCGCTGTTGCACCGCTATGTTTGAAAATTCATATCTCCGGAAGTATTCATCGGAGCGGGCTGATCCTTTAATCATTTTGTTCGTCAAAGAATGCGCTTTTATAGAAAAAAATTTGTTTCTAAAAAAAAAAATTCCATCAATTTTTTTTTGTGGTTTTTTTTTTTAATTTCGCTGCCATTTCCGCGGGACTCACAGAAATTCATAAAAGTAAATTTTTTTGGATACCCGAATCCTTTCCCTTCAGCCCTAAAAAAAAAAATTCATGGAGAAAATACCTGGGCCGGAGAAAAAAACCAAAACGTCTAGTCGCGCGTCGCCGCGCACGCCGATCCACGTGCGCGCGCGGCGTTCACGGTCCAAGAATGCCTCGAAACAAAGTTAAAAAACACGCTTTTTGATCGCAAATGTTCTGAATTTTTCAAAAATGATGATCATTTTTTATTCACTCGTCATTTTTGACGCGTAGCTCAAAAAATAAAACTTAAAATGTCAATTTCACCACGTTTCACATGGTTTTTTGAAAATCGTATTTTTTTTCTAAAAGTTCAGGAAATTTCCGATGAAAATCATGGACGAAAATTTCCAGTCGTTTACCTCCAAGGCACAGTTACGGTTTAAATAAAATTTGAGGGTTTTGTGTAATCATTTGTGCATTTCGATGTTAAGAATAAAATGATCTCGATAATGATGACTTGGAGGTCAACGAGCAGAAAATTTTCGTTCATGATTTTCATCGGAAATTTCCTGAACTTTTAGAAAAAAAATACGATTTTCAAAAAACCATGTGAAACGTGGTGGAGTTGACATTTTAAGTTTTATTTTTTGAGCTACGCGTCAAAAATGACGAGTGAATAAAAAATGATCATCATTTTTGAAAAATTCAGAACATTTGCGATCAAAAAGCGTGTTTTTTAACTTTGTTTCGAGGCATTCTTGGACCGTGAACGCCGCGCGCGCACGTGGATCGGCGTGCGCAGCGACGCGCGACTAGACGTTTTGGTTTTTTTCTCCGGCCCAGGTATTTTCTCCATGAATTTTTTTTTTTTAGGGTTGAAGGGAAAGGATTCGGGTATCCAAAAAAATTTACTTTCATGAATTTCTGTGAGTCCCGCGGAAATGGCAGCGAAATTAAAAAAAAAAACGACAAAAAAAAATTGATGGAATTTTTTTTTTTAGAAACAAATTTTTTTCTATAAAAGCGCATTCTTTGACGAACAAAATGATTAAAGGATCAGCCCGCTCCGATGAATACTTTCGGAGATATGAATTTTCAAACATAGCGGTGCAACAGCGGTTTACAAAAATTCACATAGCTCTAACTCCGCCATTTTTGAAAATTTTTCAAAATCCTCCAAGTCGTATTTTTTTTTTCCATAGTACTATAGATATTTTGAATGGCGCAAAGATCCGTGACTTGACGGTTTTTTTTTGAGTGAAGTGACGTGGATCCGCTCATAACGACCAGTAAAATGACAATGATCGTGAACGCGTGGATGTGTATCGGTAAATACACACCCGCATATGTGACAGCTTAGTGCATTCTTATAATCTGCTTTTTCATACTGAGTTAAGTTATTCATTTTCATGGGATTGCCATACGTTGTTTGCAAGTTGTCCGCTAATATTTTTAGTTCCAGAACAAACCATCGTGCTGGATGGGGTCCCCTATATGACGCATATCGCGATCGGGACTGATCGTATGAACAATGTAGATAATACCCAACACTGTACGCTTCATGCTTTTGGTATGCATAAGATTTTTTATTCAGCAATTCATCAGTTCCTAATTCGGTTAATAAACATTCAAAGTCGGCGTACACTATAAATGGAACGAACTCTTTCCGGTTGAAATTTTTGAACTGAAGCCATTTAGTTTCTTCAGTGGGAAGCTCTACGGCACAATCATTTACTTTCTTGCAGTCAGTAGTGTGGTTACTCAAACGTATTTCACTATGAAACACATGTAAACACCTGTCGCAGATGAATTTTCTCCTCTTTGAGTCTGATAGCTGGTTTGAAATCAATTTCGAAAGATTTTTAATCCAACAAAAGTGTTTTTCGCCATCACTGTTTTGCATCATTAACAAATTAATGTGTTTCATCTTTTTATCATTAGTTAGATACAATGGCTCGATTTCAATACCCTTCTTTTTACGTTTCTTGCCGAGGATGAAAACATTGATAGACAGAGTATTCATTTTCTCAAACTTTGGTATTTGTTTGAGTGTCATGGGAAACGAAATGCTTGTCAAATTCAATATCGTTGAGAAGTGGGGATAAGAACTTGGTCGATCGGAATGCTGTGTTGCAGGATATAAAGCTGAAACAACTGCCCAAGCAAAACATGCACCGTCTCGCACACGTATATTAATTACAGCTTTTCTGGCTTTAATGTTGTCGGGTAATTCTATAAAACTGGCCCGTTTAGTGGTTGACATCGATTCACATTGACCTCCAAATTGATGAGTCTAGTCAAAACCCATCCGCTATCCCTCTCCTGGAATTCTTCCATCTGAGTTATTATGGGTGTGACAACGTAGTGTGCATACCAATCCTGCAAATTTGTTGTTAAAAGTAGTTGCTCGTTTGCAGTATTGAAACATTTTATATCACTTTTGTCCTTTAACATAAATTCACCATTCAGAGCTGTATTCACTTTAACGCACTTGTGTTTCGTTAGCGCATTTTTGATGCGAATGATGACCAGATATTTAGCATCTTCCAAGAATTGTTTTGGGTCAATATGCTGTATGTTGATCACTAATCCAGTCCGAATTCTTCCTTTGAATGCTGATTCAAAGTCCTGCCAGCATACACGACTGCTTCGCTGTGTGACATTTCCAATTCCTTGACCGGTCTTAATCTGTTGCTGGATCAAAACTCTGAGACTCTTCAATCTACCGATTCTTGACTCCAAACTGTGTTTAGTTCCACATGACACATTCAATTTTTTCAACGCTTTACTCAATAAGCGTATGGTAACATCGCAATTTCTGATCCATCTTGCGATCTTTTCAACACTTCTTGAATATTTTATTAATCGGAACATATCAATCAATTTTTTTTCCATCAAAATTGATAAATCCAATGCTGAGGGCATTTTTTAACAATGAGTATTACAGTACCCCGTCTCCAAGACACGGCAAATCGCTCACTACTCAGAATTTCTGCCGAATGTCGCTGTACCTTTGAGAATTGTCGTATTTATGTCACCCCAGAGCACTGAAAGTGGTTATAAAGATCTGAGGAATCAAAGTGGTTATAAAAATCTGTCGATTAATCTAGCGAAACCGGGGTGTCAATATAAAAAATCCGTAAACGCATCTCCGCAACAGTGTTGCGGAAAGTAACGAGTCGCCAATTATAATAATCTGTTGCAAAATCAGACTATCCGGTGAAGAGGGGGTAATTGTAAAAATCTTCAGTGGCGTTTATCCATAAATGGGGTACGGCATGATAGAAAAGTGGCAGATCGATGAATGTATAATTATAGCACTTATAATTACAAAAAAATCTGTAACGAGATAGTCGTTGGTACTCATCGATAAATGTATAATATATAACATAAAAATTTGTAACGAGATAGTCGTAAGATTCATCTCCGCAACGGTGTGACGAATAAAATCTATTGGTATTCATCGATAAATTGTAGCACTTACCGACCTTCATCGATAAATGTATAATATATAACATAAAAATCTGTAACGACATAGTCGTAAGATTCATCTCCGCAACAGTGTGACGAAAAAAATGTATAATTATAGCAATCTATTGGTATACATCGATAAACGTATAATTATAGCACTTACCGACCCTATGCTGCGGTAAAGGCGCGGGTTAGAACTCTCGAGAAAAAAGGAGAAAGTAAAGGCGCTGTCGCAGAAAGATGAATATGCAAAGTGGTCTAGCATCCGCGTGGTCTAGCAGCCGCGCTACTTCACTACTAATATCCCCATCAGATAATGGAAAGAGGCAGAAAAAAGTGTCATAGAATTTTTTGTTCAGAGTGAACCCTTACAAGTCACGGCTTGCTAAAGTTCATTTTCGCAGATGCGAAAATCTTGAGGGTCATCAACTTCATATTATTTTAAATCATATTATCACTGGTACAACATTTTGGAATGCATTTGATGCATTTTCAGTTTACTTATTTTTATTCATCATTTATTAAATCACGGTTTTGATATAAAAATATCAAATTGTTGGCATTTTCTGGCAGTAATGCACTTCTTTTTGCGGAAATAATATTACCTGCCGAGGAAAAAACGCGTTCAGATGGTGTGCTGGATGCTGGTATGCCTAAATATTTTTTGGCGATCCTTGAAAGCGTTGGAAATTTACGTCGCTGTGAATTCCACCACAACAATGGATCATCGGTACGTGGGAGCGTTGGCTGTCGTAGATAGTTCTCGAACTCCGTAATATTTTGTTGCTCCAAAAGACTCATACTTCTTTCAAATTGTTGCGAAAGATGACTCTCATCGTCGAATAAATATTCTAATTTTTGCGCCCCCTGATCTTTCGCTGTTGGATTTGACTGCACCTGGATAGTATGACCTTCCTCAGCCATGATATCAGTTAAACGATCCTGAATTTTTCTTCGGTATTCATCAGATTCATTTACCAAATCTTTGTATCTGAAAAATCCTTGGGATGACTCGATAATATCGAAACACTGATAATGAATATCGAGTACGATACTGAACATAATACACCAAAGAGCAAAAATGTTCAAAGAGGAAAAGAGTGAAAAAGCAACAGCGTGAGATGAAAGGTTGATAATAGCAGTATAGGAACCAGCTTAAAATTTTTAATTGGCTCCAGAGAAAGAGAGAAAATTTATTTATGTAAACTTTATCGAACTAAGATTAAGCCTTGAGTCACGTGCATGATATAAAACAGACTACAATGAGAATGATAATCAGCAGTAGATAATGATGTCCATTTATACATGAAGTCGATCAGATGAATTCAGTTTATTAAATTGATCATTAAAATATTCAAGAAATAATGAAAGAATATTCAAATTATCCAAATTGAGCAAAAGTGCAATTGTATGGGCGAATAAACAAAGAGAAACGCAATGAAGAGAGAGAAAGAGATCTTTTACCTCGGGTCTAAAATACAAGACAAAGCAGCGATGTTCACAGTATCTTCTTTCAGAAACCGTTCTTGTAAATCAGTAGTAATGCGTTTCTTCATCTTCTGGATGGGTTCACTGTCGGTTCGTTTGACAACTAGAAATTTTGCAATGAAACTAAAAACGAGTGGCCGTATCATTGCAATCGTAGATTGGGACTCAGTGGACATAACTTCTGTTGCGACATTGAATGGTCGTAGAACGTTGACGATTTCCTCCAAATAGTGCCATTCGTCATCGGCCATGAGAAGTTTTGCGCTAATAGCTCGCGATGTCCACTCCAAATCATTCAGAACAGCAACGATTGCCTGACGCTGCTCGACTAACCGTTCTCCCATTGCGAAAGTGGAGTTCCAACGGGTATTGCAGCGATTGATGAGACGATGCTGGGGTAAATTTAGTTTGTGTTGGGCGCATTTCAGAGCCTTAGCAGATAAATTGGAATGTTTAAAATGAGCGACGATAGAGCTCAGTTTTTGGATGAATTCCTTGAGGACGTGTCTTTCCAGCGTTTTATTCAAAACACCTTGTAGTGTATGCGAAAAACAACAAACACTTTCTCCCAGCTGCAGGCTCGATCGCATTGCTGAAATGATATTTGACGCATTATTATGCACAATAGCAACGACTTTGTCACTGATGTTCCAATCAGTCAAAACTCTGAGAATATGTTCCCTTAAATTTTCCCCTGTATGTCGTTCGGATACTTCTAACGTATCTAACGTGAACGATCGGAGGCACCAATTTTCGTCGATCGCGTGCAATGTCACAGTGACGAACGAAGTCGCTGTGCGTGATGACCACGCGTCGGTTGTTAGCGTCACCGACGTAAACTTCTTCAAATTTTCTATTATTTGATGTTTTATTCCTTCATACATTTTCCGCACACGATGAGTAACGGCTGATCTACTAGGAATTTTCCAGTCGGGTATGGCAGTTTTCATAAACTCCTGGACACCTGGGCCTTCACCGAATGATAACGGCAACATTTCCTTCGCAATCATTTTTATATACGCGTTAGTTATTATTTCTTCTCTAGTACACTGAAACATAAATTACCTTGACGTTTAGAATGTCTGCACATCGAATTTGATGATTTATGGTAAATATATTTGAGTATGTCGTTTTGGAGAATAGTATATTGCGTTACTGGGGACGAAAGTCGGCGATTGCGACGAGTGTAAAGCTGGCCACCCAAGCGAAGCGAGGGCCGCAAACACACGTAGGTTCTCAGGTGTAGAACACCTTAAAATGCTCGAAAGAGGATACTTAATTTAAGATGGTAATGAGAAAATTAGTCGAATTATGCGAAGATTGAAAAAAGATTATAGTTTTTTGGTGGTCATCAACTGGAAAGCCTTCCATTCCGTTGAGTGACCTTGAGATATTAATTGTCAGCTCTCTTCTATACAGGAGATTTGTTTTTATTGTCATTCTGCGGATTTTTCATAGGTGGAAAAGTAAGATAAATATTGCTCCAAAACGACACACTCTAACATTGAAAGTATTGATTGATGGATAAATCATTACATACTCGATATAGTGTGAGAGGAGTTGAACTTACTTTACGAGCACGATAGTTATAGACTGATGTTCTTGCCCGTTTTGCAGGTTGCACTTCCGATTCTTTTTCCGCCGATGATCCTTCGGCTCTTACCGTGCTTTCCTCGTCGTCATTTTCACTGTAAAAAATCAATATGACAAACTCAAACTTGACTACGATGAAAATATAGTAGATAAGACTCGGGTTTAATATTCTCAGACAAACAGAAAATTATTGAGGTAACTAGAAATTTATACACATGTCTTTTACGCGGTTTCCAGTTCTTTGGGACGAACTATGTAGTCCCACTCAATAAGTATTATTCAAAAGATTCTAAAAAAGACGTAAATAAGATATCACGTGTTAAAATGCAGATATCAATGTAATTGACACAACGAGTAGAGGTACTTCGATCATAAAAACATCATTATTTGGCAGGGTCAATCCTCGTCAAAGTTGAGATCAAAACTCCCTTAGTATTTCTTTTTAACTCTTACGAGAAACAATATTGTTCAAGAAAAAAAATTGGCAAAGAAACTGCGATCCGAATTTTGACAAGGATTGACCCTGTAAAATATTCACGAATCCGGAATCACCCCTTGTGAAATTAGCGTATTCAATGATAAAGCTGCTTTGATGTGCTATGAAAAGAATTCGTTCAAATAAAAGAAACCTCAGTGACAAAAATTCGTTCAAATAAACGAAACCTCAGTGACAAAAATTTGAAATAATAAAATCGATAGTATGAATAAATACACACCTATCTTCAAGTGCACTCTGACGTTGTTGAGTAGTTGACGATGACGGAAAATGCTGTGGAATTCGGTCTGCATGCTTAGATGTCAGGTGGTACCTTAACCCCGACGTTGTGTTTTTCGTATTATAAACGACCGAGCAGTATTTGCATCGCGTCAGTTTACCATCCAGATTTTCAAAATGCTGCCACAAATGAGACGACATCGTCCGATAAGCTAGCGCAGTGTTCTTAAGTTTTATGGAGATCTTGAACCTATAAATCAAATCACTCCAACTAGCGCGCGTATAGTACGTGAAGTTGCACCCTAAGGGCAAGTCACAATAAACCCACGGAGCAAACAAACGAATACGGAATCAGCTATACAGACGCGTGGCAGCTAGAGGGACGGCGGGTAATATAAAAGCGTGATAGACCGGGAGGTACTGACAGAAAATCCCAAAATTTCCATAATTTATATGATTTTCAAAATTCTTAAAAATTTCCATAATTTTCAAAATTTCCAAAGTTTCCAGAATTCGTAGAAATTCCGAAATTTTCAAAGTTTCCAAAGTTCTTCAAAATTCAAAAAAATTCCCAAATTAAATATTATGAATGTCCTTATAATCAATTGATACAATTGAAATCAAATATAGTTATTTCATTTTTTCATTCAGAATAATATTGATAAATGAAACTGAATTATTTTGTTTATCAATTATTAGTTCGTATACCAATTATTTGATTTTTCTATTCATAATAATATCAAAAAAGTCAGCTATTTTGTTTGTTAGTAAGTGCATTCCCTCCCAAAGTAAGGGAACTCTTCGAAGGGGGGGACCGTTTCAAGAGTTTTCCAATCTTTCAAAATCTAGAAAATTTCCAACATTCCCAAAATAGCTGTCGTACATGAGCCATTCCACGTCAGACCGGACAAAATAATTCGAAAATTGACCTCGATGTTACCGATGGCGCTATAATTTTTTTTACGAGTTCTATGGAACAAATAAATTCATCAAATAATTTTTTTTTTTTGGCCCCTATTTTCCAAGTTACACGGGGGTGAAATTCAGGAAAAAGAGCCGAAAATCGAAAACATACTTCCCTCCAAACGGTCATATCTTTGGTTGTATTCATCGGAGAGACTTCATTCAAGAACCATTTCAAAGCCATTGAATGACACTATTATTATATATTTATTTCATTCTGCGGTAACAAACAATTTTATTTGTTCTTGAATGAAGTCTCTCCGATGAATACAACCAAAGATATGCCCGTTTGGAGGGGGGTATGTTTTCGATTTTTGGCTCTTTTTTCTGAATTTCACCCCCGTGTAACTTGGAAAATAGGGGCAAAAAAAAAAAATTGTTTGATGAATTTATTTGTTCCATATCAACGGGTTAACCGTTTTGGCCGGTTGACCGGTTAAACCATCGGCCAATTAACCGTTTAACCGTTTTGGCCAGTTGACCGGTTAAACCATCGACCAATTAACCAGGTTAACCGTTTTGGCCGGTTGACCGATTAAACCATCGGCCAATTAACCAGGTTAGCCCGTTTGGCCGGTTGACCGGTTAAACCATCGGCCAATTAACTAGTTTAACCGTTTTGGCCGGTTCAACCGGTTAATCGTACAGCCCTAATACCGAGAGCACTTGAAAAAAAAACTTACGTAACCCAGCAGAAAAATTAAAAACCTGCATCTGAAGGCAATCAAATTACCCATGGAATTATGTATGTACCTGCTCTTGCTGCTGCTCATGCCACAACATTATTAAAATAATTATACGACTGAGTTTTTTGTAATTTATCAATAACATCGTAGTTTTCTCAATCAATATACAATATACCTTGATATATGAATGAAAGTCGGTAATAGTATCTCGTCATAAAGTCACTGGAAGAAATAATTTACAATAATTGTATTTGATCAAGGCAAATTTAAGAGAATAAATAATGAACAATTTTCAATTTTCAAAAAATGTACTTTTTTTTTTTTTATAATTACAGAGTTATTTTCATGTATATACTAGAGGCAAAGGCGGAGTCGGAGGAAAACGTGGAACACACGGCCCGGATTGAGGAAGAAGTACAGAGAAGGCTCAAAGATATAGAGCTCAAATGGAAAAGAGAACAAGAGGAAGAGGAGAGAGTGCGTGATGAGAAGAGATGAGAAGGCTGAGGGATAGGAAAATGAAATATATATACAACAAACTTAATAAGGCTGCTGCATCCTCCTTGACCATTTGAACCTATAAACAGAATATTTGTTCGCTTGAGTATGAAAATTGAATGTTTTTCACTCAAAAAATAATAATCAGAAGCTTCCAAATGTGTTATATAAAAGTGTTGTGTACTTTAGAGGTAATCTCTTTGTGAATAAATTGTTGGATAGAGGTAATATCTGCATTACTTCAACTACTATATACCTGCCAATAATCAATACGAATGAAATTCTTACTTCGACAACTTGAATTGTTGAAATTCGCTTTTTTATAATCTTTACCAACATCTGCACATTTTTAGACCATCAACTCTTGATAGTATAGATCTACCTACCTCTCGTCCCTTGCTGCCTTCCCTTGCCCAGCCCTCGTCTTGTGCCTGTTATATCTGGGGCCTGGGTCGGCGTTGAGGCGGTTCAGGACCCCCTTCTCCAGCTCATCAGGCACTCGCTCCTCTTCCTCTTGTTCTTTTTTCCGTTTTAGTTCTATATCTTTGAGTCTCCTCTGCACCTCTTTCTCAACCCGCGCCGCCTGCTTCATTTTCTCCTCCGATTCCTCCTTTGCCCGCAACTCCGCCTCTCTGTCCTCCTCGATTTTCGCGAGCCTCCCCTCGAGGTCGTTCTTTTCCTGCACCTCTGCTCCTGATAAAAATTTAATGTATCAAATAACAACATACTATAATAGTACAGTCTACGCCATTCTTGGCAAGCTTTCCCTCAAAGTAAACTTTGCCAATAATCGTCATCACATGCGACTGACCCTTGGGCTTTGGTGCCGGACTTCTAAAAAGTTGGTTCCCCATAGTTGGTTGACGTTGAATTCTGAAAACAGAGAAGTGTAAGTTGTAGAGCATTTTCATACATTCGGTGAACATCAAGAATCTAATTTTTATCATTCAGAGTAATTATTCACAATAAATCGGCATATAAATAAATGTCGAAAAATTGTATAAAAAAAAAAAAAAAGAACTCAGCGTCCGTCTTCGTTCGGGTCTTTATAATTCGAGGTTCGGCTCAGAAATTACAGAACTGATATCAAAAAAAATCGTCGCGCTTACGTTTTCGTTTTACTGAAACGTATTAATATTCTCCTATACCTATATCCTTATGTTACGGAACAATCCAAGAAAAAAACAGCAAAACTTGCTGGTTATTCTTTCGATATCTCTTTTTCATACTGAGTTATAATTAATTGAAGGTGGACAAATGCATAATTTCGTTCGGTTTTTCGAAATTCAGAAAGGGGAAAACGGATTAAGATTAAATCTGAAAATTGGTATACCGGGACCAAGGATAATCCCGGATGGTTTAAATCCGGGATAATTAAAACGTGTGAATCTTTGTCTGTTTAGTATATTCGCGTGAGTTATCACTCATGATTAGATAGAAAACCAGAAAAAAATTCTCAGTAATTATAAAAAAAAAAGATTCGGGACTATCCTGGATAATCCGCTGCGCGGTTTGATCCGCTCCCGGATAATCGAGGTTCCACTGTAGTGTCATTATAACGGTAGGTGAAATGTTTCGTTGGGCCCGAGTTGCATACTACATACTTGGCTCCATACATAACCAACGCGAATAAGAAAGCTAATTATTATATTGTACTACGACCGAGTAATATCCAAAATCCAAAGTATCAACGTTAATGGCAATTCGGGCATCCTATGACGGACACGGCATTATTTTCCATCAATGCAACGGTTACAACTTTAATTAATTAACCAAATATGCAATTTATTGCGGTAGTACTTACATTTCACTCCTCGCAGTTGCAGATGGTGGCCAGTTGTGAAAAAGACGCCTTCTTTTAAGATTGTTGTGTATTTTCTACTTTGTTGCAAACAAAGAAATTCTATGGGGATATTAGTTCAAAATTAATTCCATCGAGATTCAAGCCGATGGCGGGCCCAGCGCTGTCACTACGCAAGTCAAAGCTGCGCTTATAGGTGCAGCGTACAAACTATCGTTTACTCCAAGCTTCTTATCGAAGCAATTGGGAATGGGCATCATTTTTTTTTCATGTTAGTAGTTCGCGGAAATATAATTTGGGTGATATATCTCCTATTTTCGAAAAATTCAAGCTATCACAACCATTTGAGCTATATTTTCTCTGTCTACAGCAGTAGCGTACTTAAGATGAATGAGTGCCCCGAACTCTGAACATTGATATAATTCGGATAATGAATATGAATATGAATATGAATATGAATAACTGTTTTGTCGATATCTCTCTATTTATTGTTATTGTCAATTTCAAATTCAAAGTATTATACCACTCTAGTCATGTCGCTCTTTATTTTGACTATAGTGGTACATATATGCTTCCCTCTCCACGGTTCAGTTTACTGCTGTTCGTTGTCCAAGTCTAATCTATAATAAACGTATTGCTATTTTTGAAACATATATTGAGTCTTTGTGTACAGTTATTATCCTGCATGCACCAAGCTTCCAATCACAGGTTATGGGCCCAGGACCCTATTTTTGGTGCACAGTTCGCGGGGACAGAAAATTCAGTTAAAAGTGAAAAGTTGTTTTTCTGTGTGAAAAATTTGAAAGTGAAGACATGGCGAACAGCAAAGGTTCTCTCAGTGGCCTCATGTCTATAGAGAAATTAAAAGGGGCAGAGAACTACCATACGTGGTCGATTTCGATGAAAGCATACTTTAATTTTTACGAATTGTGGGATACGATTGAAGCCCCCGTAAATGGACAACTATCGACAGATCAGAATAAAGTGCAAAAAACATTGTCGTCCATTATTTTGGCAGTTGAACCGGTAGTTCAGTCACATGTTGCAAAAGCCAAAACTGCCGAAGAAGCATGGGGAAATTTGTCTAAAGCATACGAGACTAAAGCTATGGGAAGAAGAATAGGCTTATTACATACATTAACTACGACCAAATATGCCCAATGTGAATCTCCAGAAGTGTACATTCATAAAATGGCGACTGCTGCTCACATGCTGGAAGACGCGGGTATGAAGGTTCCAGACGAATGGCTAGCTGGCCTGTTGATGTTAGGTTTACCACAGGAGTGTCATCCAATGATTTTTGCTCTTGAAAGTCTACCTGTTCCACCTTCATCAGAAATGGTAAAAAGTAAAATCCTACAAGAAGTGAGATTCATTCTGTCAAAGGATCAAGATGATCAAGGCGACGCTCATGGTTTCTATACATCGCACGATAGAAGAAGTCAACAAGGCCGTTATTATGGAAGGGGTAACAATAACAATCGTAGAGGTAATAATAGAGCGAGGAATTACCGGTGTTACTCATGCAACCGTTACGGCCATCTAGCCCAATATTGTCGCAATTCGAATAATCGCAGGCAAACAGATTCACAAGCATGCACAGCCGAAACAAACAATTCTGAAGCTGTGAAAGATGAGGTCGTTGTAACATATGCTTTCTTAGGACTAGCTGTTGATATTCAAAATAAAAGAAATGATTGGGTCATTGACTCGGGAGCGTCAAGGCATATTTGTAATTCCGAGACTATGTTTAGAAGTAAGCTGTGTAATAGCAAGATTAGCCATATAACTGTAGCTAATAATAATAAGTTATGTGTACGTGGAGAAGGAGACGTTATAATTAAGAATGATAGAAATGAAAGTATCAGATTAAAAGATGTTCTATATGTACCCGATATCTCGGTGAACTTGTTATCTGTTAGTTGTATTATAAAAAATGGTCTCGATATCAAGTTTGAAAACTCGAGCTGTATCGTTAGAACCAAGACTGGTAATATTGTTTTGAAGGGGTCTTTGACTCCAAGGGGAGTTTATACCTTAGATGTTTATAATAATACTAATGTGTCAAATACTGTTTCTAGTCACAATCCCGTTGTGTTATCAACGACAGTAAAACCCCTAAACGTAGATGTATGGCATCGCAGACTTGCACATCTGAATTTAGATTATTTACGTAAATTAAAAAATGGTTCAGCGTCAGGTATCAATTTTAGCGATAAAGGAATATTACCACACTGTGAACCATGCGTTTTAGGGAAAATGGCAAGAAAGCCATTTCACAGAAATTTTGGAAGGGCCACGGATAGACTCTATCTCGTGCACACAGATTTATGTAAAATATCAACTCCGTCAATTGGTAACGCGATTTATTTTTTAACGTTTCTAGATGATTATAGTCGGAAAAGTTTCGTATATTTTTTGAAGTCAAAATCAGAAGTTGATAATGCATTTTCTCATTTCTTAACATATGTCGAAAATCAAACAGGTCAAAACCTTAAGGTACTTAGAAGCGATAATGGGACTGAATACGTAAACCAGAAGATTATGGATCTCTTGCAGCGACGTGGGATAAAGCACGAGAAAACAATCCCATACAGTCCTCAACAAAATGGGCGAGCTGAGCGGCTGAACCGAACTCTTGTTGAAAAAGCAAGGGTAATGCTAAAGGATGCTGGCTTGGAAAATTCTTTTTGGGCTGAAGCAATAGCCACGGCATCCTACCTCAGCAATAGGTCTCCAAAACTATCGCTACAGATGAAAACGCCTGAAGAGATGTGGACTGGCCAGAAACCAGACTTGTCCAACCTGAGAATTTTTGGCTGTAAGGCATATGCACATATTCCTGTCAACTTACGAGGTAAATTAGATGATAAAGCAAAAAACTGTAAAATGGTAGGATACTGTCCAGATCAAAAGGGCTATCGACTCTGGGATCCCGAAAATCGAAAAATAATAAGTGCAAGAGATGTTATTTTTCTAGAAAATGAGGAAGATATTGTACAACCGAATATTCCGAATAAAGTAACCACATCTTTCCCTATATTATCCTGCATGCACCAAGCTTCCAATCACATTTATCCATACAATGGCATGTACTCAGCAAAAGGATCGACGAACCATTTGATTCTCTACAACAAAAAAAGCCTAGGCACCAGAGCCCTATGATAGGAGCGTCACTGCTCGGAGTCTTACAATCTACAACAATATGACGGAATCCTTGCTAAGATATATCCGCACGGTGATTCGGAATTCGTGGCGAATATTTTATAGGGTCGAAATTCTGAAACGATTCTCATGTCGGTCGTTTGGCACTTGAAAAAAATTATTAATAATAATATCATTCGTGTAGTACTATTAGTCGATCCTACTTGCATCCTGCATAAGGGAGCGTTCAAATATTACGTAACGTTTCTTTGGGTCATTTTTGACGCCCCCCTGCCCTTTATAAATGACCGTAACAGTACAGTCAACCCCTTCCCCCGCCGCTCCTAATTACGTAACATTATCGTCGCCATATTGATCTATAATACTGTATTACTGGAAATTCATTTTTTCTTTTCTGTGCAGTACTGCAAGAGCAGATTGAAATTTTTGAAATTTTTTAAACAAAGCACGCGGCGCGCCAAATGTGAAATCTCAGTTTCTGGTATACGTAACAGACGACTATTTCCCCTCCCCCCCTACATAACATTACCGTAACACCGACCGTTATCCCTCCCCCCCATAAATAATAACTGTGTTCGTCTTAGCTACACTTTCTACACTTTTCTTACACTTTTTACGCTCACCCAATAGGAGGTGTGGATTTCTAGTGAAAAGTGTAAAATTTAGTAAAAGTGTAGAAAGTGTAGCTAGCTCGAACAAACCTTACGTTACGTAATATTTGAACTTCAATTAAATGTTAGTACCAAACGAATGTCGAATGAGTTTTTTTATTTGACACTAAGTTACTTGTAGTACAAACTATTAAGTCAATTAGATGAAAATCATCAAAAAGTCTGTGGACAGATAAATACTTCCGTTTCGGGTCTATCTATCAAGAGACTCGGTAGAGTCTCGCGCCAAGTACAATAAAAAAAAAATATATATCATAAGGTAATATATCTATATACAGGGTGTCTGGAAATTCGCGCACTCGAAGCATACCGGCGGATTCCTTGCGAAATAATAAGACGAAAGTTACCTATGCAAAAAAGTCCGCGGGGACTTAGTCCTTCCGTAAAAAGGACCTAATAACGAACCAATTAGCGTTTATCTTTAGGAAAGACTGTCTAAAATCCACAAGAACCGCACTCTGGAATTTTCATTGCGTGAACCGACTGTCTAATGTCAATCGCTCACCGCAAATTATTGTCTTGTTCTCCCTAGTAAGGCGGACGCCGATGCGGATTCTTGTGGATTTTAGACAGTCTTTCCTATAGATGAATGCTCATTGGTTCGTTATTAAGTCCTTTTTACGGAAGAACTAAGTCCCCGCGGACTTTTTTGTATAGGTAACTTTCGTCTTAGTATTTCGCAAGGAATCCGCCGGTATGCTTCGAGTGCGCGAATTTCCAGACACCCTGTATACGCCGCGCGAGACTCAACGAGTCTATATACCCGAACGGGAGCTAACCAGTGGAGTGGGGAGACAGTATTTTCCTAATTTCGTCCTCTTCGCGATATCCCGGGGATTAAAATAATTATCTGAGAATGTAGGTACGAAGAGCCCTTCATTTGAGACCAATTTCAATTGAATCAGTGCCCGGAAAGCTTAGATATTATTAATTTAAGTTTCTGAGTACCCGTTTCGTCGGAAAAATTTTTCGTCTCCTCCTTCAGACCAAAAAGCCACTAAACCTATGTGTCTGAGAATTAGGAAAGAGCGGCCACCACTAAATAGCAGAGGTGTCCTAAAGTACTCGACATCAGTCGCCAGGTAGCGCTTTTGTCGACGCTGTGACGTATGATCGAGAATCGATTGCCCAAGACCACGGACAGACGGACTTCCGAGACAGAGCTGTCAGTTGCTGTTTGAGTCTTTAATGGATTAACCTAACCTAACCTATCAGTCGCTGTCAGTTCTGTTAATATTCATACATCTGAACATTTTGCAAATTTCATTCTCTTTTGTGCTTCCTATACTTACTTTTTGTCATAAGATTCACATTTAAAGTGGAGGGTGAAATTATAACAATCTTCCATAAAATGATGAAGCGCGCAATTTTGAGGTTGGGTTATAGGTACGGTTATTGAATCGCATGAAGTTTAGTCTACAACATGAATTAATAAGTGACAAAGCTTTCATTAAACGTGGCAGGTCTTCAATATATGATTATTCATTATTTTCAAATATTTTCGTATATTAAATATATTTAATGAATCAAATATATCATATTTAGTACATCCACACAAGAACATATCTTCGCAGTACTTGGAAAGCAACGAATGATAGCGTGTGTCATTATTTCATGCCTCTGTGCTTTCAACGTATTTATATATACTACCGTATTCAACATTACTGCTTATCGAGGGATTTAGATGAAATAAAATACATCACCGTACCGTATATGCATTGAGATACTCATAGAAACAATGGGCAGAATGCTGACAACTAAGCGAGCCTAGAAAGCTAGGATATAGGAAGACCCAATCGAGCGAGCGGGCACAATTATCAGGTAGTCCGACAAAATTTTAGAAAAAGTATCTATATTATACTACTACATTTAACATTACTGCTTATCAAGGGATTCAGATGGTAGAAATGTATCACAGTACATGCATTGAGATACTCATAGAAAACAATTTGGAGAATGCTGATAACTGAGCGAGCTCCGTGAGCAAGGATATAGGAAAACCCAATCGAGTGAGCGTAGCGAGCGAGCACAATTATTAGGTGGTCAAGCAAAATTGTACAAAAAGTGGTGATATCAACCCCAAGAAGCACCTCTGGTGCAAAAACCTTTCGCCAAGTACAATAATGTGGGCACTACGCCCAAAAAAATCCACCAACAAAAATTTGTCCTCAACAAAAGTGGTACCTCAAAAATATCTAATTACAAAAGTATTGAAATCAGATACAATTGCCAAGTACGTGTCTTCTGTATAACAAAAGTTTACAACAAAAGAACAGAAAATTGAATGGTCTTGTACTCGTTCACTCGCTACGCTCGCTCACTCGATTGGCTTTTGATAATTACAGGGAATAAATCAGAAAAAAAAATTTAGGAAGTGGTACTTGGCGGGCCATTATAGCAATAACCCCTGGTGCAAAAACCTTTCGCCAAGTACATTAATGTTGTCACTACCCCCAAAAAAATTCACCAACAAAAATTTTTCATTGACAAAAGTTTACAACAGAAGAACCGAAAACTGAATAGTCTTTTATCGTTCAGTCGCTACGCTCGCTCACTCGATCGGCTCTTGATAATTACAGGGAAAAAATCAGGAAAAAAAATATAGTATGTGGTACTTGCGGGCCATTTATGAGTGAGTAAAAGAGTATTCACTTGGGTCTATGTATCATTTGTTCGATACATATTGCTATAATGGCCCGCCAAGTACCACTTCCTAAATTTTTTTTTCTGATTTATTCCCTGTAATTATCAAAAGCCAATCGAGTGAGCGAGCGTAGCGAGTGAACGAGTACAAGACCATTCAATTTTCTGTTCTTTTGTTGTAAACTTTTGTTATACAGAAGACACGTACTTGGCAATTGTATCTGATTTCAATACTTTTGTAATTAGATATTTTTGAGGTACCACTTTTGTTGAGGACAAATTTTTGTTGGTGTATTTTATATAGGTACATATCGATACCAACGTTCTAATACGTCGTAACCTACAAAATTTCAGAAATGGACTTTTTTTAAAATTGAATGATAATAATGTTGTGCCGCTTATGTTCAAGTTTTAGCGGTCAAATCGTTGATTTACTATTTTTAAATAAATATTCCAATCCGTCAAGTCCTATCCTTTCAATGTTGATAGTGAAGCGTTTTCATGGCGTCCTGAACAATTTTACAAATGTGGGTTACGACGTATTAGAACGTGGGTATCGATATATTATCGTATACGGCAGGAATAAATTACAGCGGGCAATTTTAGTTCATATTCGAAAGAATATCATAGTTTTTTATTGATTGTTGCATTTTTAAATATCATATTTATTATTTATTATTGCATTTTCAAATGATATCACTTTTTTTTCATCTAGATCATTTTTTATCAGGCTGAAGGATATTCTTTCTGTGGGTATAGTACACAATAAATACATAATAATACAGTCATTGCAATACGTTGTTTGTCAGCCTCAGTACTTACCTACACTTGGGGGTGTCATTATGTTTATTATTCGTCATTATTTGATGATGAACTTTTCATTCAATCAGTTTTTATGGTTGCACAGCATAACTGTTATTGAAAAACAATTAGTTGGCTGTATGCTCCAACTATACCTCTCCTCTTCGAATTCAGTGGTTCACGATATGGCAAATTCAGATCTTCCGGTGCCGAACAACACTGGTCGGCTGTCCATTGTGGCGAGTCGCTGTAGAAATTTTTCAGGAACATTTATAGATTACAGCAAACATACTTTTATGGTAATAATGTATTCCATTCCAGGACTCGCTATACCCACACAGCATACTGTATTTATGATACAAATGTTGACTCAATTATGTTGCGTGAATAATTACAAGATATGTTCTTTTACTTATACACTATATAGTAAAAGACGGATGGAAGTAGGTATTTATAAAACTCTTCACAATACTAAACGTAACCACCAAATATTTCCAATACTCCGGAATCACGGACATAAAACCATTTGTAAACTATTCATCACGAATATCTATTATTCTATCTCTCGAATAATGAATATTTAATACATATTTCGTGAATATAGTAAGCTGTGTGTGTAGCATACTACACTGGAATTAATTAGAATATAGGATTTTTAGCTCGTAGCATATCCTTACCGGTTAACATTCTATTCTTTTCAAACGACCCTCGTTAATGCTCAAGAAAGCTGCCAAAAGCTGCATTTAATTGGCTGCGCATTGCCACATGTCATGTGTGATTCGCCGTCGGCTGTAAATTGAAATATTGAAAGACATAATGTTAGAAGCAAGATCACCAATCCGAATTCGTATCTCGAAAAACCCTGTTATTTTTCGTGATTACGGGATCGCTGTACACCTATATCAATATAGGTGTATGAACTCGATTTTCCCCAGATTCCACCTGCTGTACTGTAAATTTGAACGGCCGCAAAGGCTGCAAGTGACATGTAGTCGATCGGCCGCAAAGGCTACGTGTGACATGTAGTCGATCGGCCGCAAAGGCCACGTGTGACATGTACTCGGTCGGCCGCAAAGGCCGGAGTGACATGTACTCGGTCGGCCGCAAAGGCCGGAGTGACATGTATTCGATCGGCCGCAAAGGCCGCGAATAATCGCCTCTGATGTCTTCCACTGGATAGTCACGCGTCTCACAAACTCGCCGGCATTCTTTTCATCTGAAAACATTCTTCAATCAATATAACAGATTACTAATTTGAACTTGCGTTATAGTAATGCACTGTATTCAATATAGATATTCCCAATTGTGTCCGGCGTGGAAGACAAGGTAATTGAAATTAAATATAGAACATTTTGGCTCGAGCTGAAATGTATAGGTAGGTAAATACCTGCGCAGTTAATGATGGTCATATTGAAGAATCTGATTTATACTATATATCAAGTTTGAAGGTCGGTGTTTTTTTTCTTTTCTTTTATCAGCGTTATCTTCGTAGAGCGGTAGAAGCTAATAAAATATGGGTGGAACGACTAATGAGTGATGCTATAACATTCGAGGATTTCGTAGTTTTCACCGTCTATCGACATTTTAGGTACTGCATCATCAGCATGTATCACTTTTGAAAAATTTTCAGAGTTGTTGTTATCATCGTCAGACTTATAACAAAAGTTTTCGGTGTCTCCCTTGTTTCGCCAATTATCTTGGGATGTTATGTCTGAATCATTCAACGGCACTTTTACGGGAAAGTATTCTTCCTCTGCAGATTGTCGAGATTCTGGTAATACAACTGATGAAAATTTCTGCTTTATGCAGATATATATTACACCATGGGGTACTATAGTTGTAGTGGAACTTGCCCGCATCACTTTCGTGTTCGTGTCATTGCATAATTCCCAAAGATTGTTGCCTCGTCGACAATATGCAAAAAAATGGCTAGGGATGGCAGCACAACACCGGCTAGCCTGAAATACAATACGAATGGTAAGGTACGCAGCTTTTAGGCAAGCGATAATTTCATAATCTCAATATGTTGGTAAAGATCAGATTACCGATAATGCTGATCACCCAAATCTAGAATTTTCGGAAAGTCTCTCAGTTTACAGGCCATTCCTTTACTTGCGGATGATTCTGGTCTAATGTCCAGTTCGATAAATATTTGAGAACCGTAGTCGCGGTACTCCATACACATTTCGGAACAGGTCTCATTGGAACATCGAATCGTGCGAGGGTGGTCGGATAAATCTAACGACTGCTGTAGAGCTTGAAATCCATTTTTGCCAATGATTTTATGGTTCGCACATAACGCGACAACAGGTAAAGTCCTGTTACCACAGTTTCGGCACTCATACGAATCGAAAGCACAAGGATGTGAGCGGAAGCATCTTGTCCAGATTGCAGCAACACTACCCCATATATCAATAGAGTATGAAGATAGTACTTTACTTTTGTTGTAATTTGCCTTCACATTATCCTCGAAAAGCGGTTTCAAAACTCTGACTCGTTCTTTGTATAAAGCAGCAGATGGTCCTGTTTTTATAAACTTTACAACAAACTGTAATGTTCCATTAGTGGATGTGTCTATTGATCTGAGGTACTCTGGATCGTCCATTGCACTGTTTGACAGTATTTGGACTATGGAGTCCCAGCCACAAGTATTATAGGCGACATAAGATTTTCCATTTATCTGAGCAGAATGTTGCACCTTGTTACCATTTTGGAGTAACCAAGATTTTTTAATATTAGTCGCTCGATTATTGCAGTGTTCTATATCGGGTTGTGGCCTAAAGTATTTACCTATCCCTTTCTGTGTGTTCGTATCTTTTCGGAGAATCGGATCAATAATGTGCTTTGTGTCGTTTATTTTGGGATCATTGTTATTGTTAATGTCATCAGCATTAGTGGATGTTAAGAACATTTCTGTGGCATCTGGAGTAGGCGGAAGTTCCTCTTCATGCTCAATGAGAGGTTGTAGCTTGAAGTCATTCTGTATTGTATTCTGTTGGACGGTGCATTGTTTGATATCCGTTTTGTCGTTGAATTTGGGCTCATTGTTGTTGTTGATCTCACCAACATTAGTGGGTGTAATACCCCGAGTATTTTTATTATTAGGAAGTTTCTTGCGACGGTCAGCGTCTTGTCTCTCCCGTAATGGTGGACTTGAACTAGGATGAGCATTTGTCACTTGATTATAGTTCTTCAATTTAGATGACAGAATTGTGGCACTGCCTTTGTTGTCTTCAAATTCCAATTTTAGAAATTTATCCACTCGCAGTGGCTTGGGATAATTCCTCAACACCCTGTTTTTTAGGTCATTAAAGTGTCCTTCTGAAAATGTTGAGGTTCCACGTTGAACCTCGTGAGGAATTGCAATCCCAGTCCATAGTGGAAATTCATACGCAAACGGTAGAAAACGTTGAGTAAATTCGACAAAGTAAAAAGGATTCGGCTCAGTATCTTGGCTCTCAGCAATTTCGCTTGTTGATCTTAATTCGATAATCCATTCTTTAATTCGACTGCGATTTGTGGCCTCATTGTCTTCATTCTCATCTTCGTAGCACATCTCGTCACCGTCAGCTTCATCATCCTCATTAGCAGAGGTTAGATTTCTGGTGGCAATATATGCTTCCAATTTTTTTCTAGCGTCGTTGACAGTGCTATCACGTATGAACTGAATTTTTGAATCTAGAAACGCGTGAAGCGCAACCGTACATGTTAATGAGAAGATGTCACGAAATTGTTCCAGTGTTTGGCAGTCACACATTAAAGCGACGCAGTAAAGGAAAAATTGTCTCACTACGACGTGTCTCATGTTCTTGACACATTTCCACCGGCGTACCATGGCCATCAAATGTGCCACGTCTAGTCGGATGTACGTGTTGACAGGTGGTCGGTAATAGTACTCTGTGCTTTTGATGGCATACAAAAAACATGTCTCGATGTATGTTTTGATTGTTTGGTGGTTGAAGAATAGAGACATTCCATTCAGCAGGGCTCTTGACGAGTCGCAGACAGCAAAAGCAGGCTTAGGAGCTCCTAGTTTCTGCGAATGGTTCAGCCACCACCAGAAAACATCGGTTTCTTGACTTTCAGTCAATAGGTCGTAAACCGTGTAACAGCGATTCCCGCAGGCTCGGGTATTTACCCACGGGAACTACGTTCTATTAACAAATAAGGTACCAACGCTTCTACCTCCTCCGACTAGCAGCGACGATGTTGTTGGGCGCCAGACTTCGGAGAGAAGTCCTCTCTCTCTCTCTCTCTCTCTCTCTCTTTCTTGGTGTGGTTGTGCTGTCGCTTCGCTCCTCGGATTTTCGGTTTATTCACGAAGTTCACGTCTTCTTTCAACGTCCAAAGTGTGTTCCTTATTATCAGTTTTTACGGCAATTACAAGTAAAATCGAGAGACAGAGGCTTGATCATCGAATCTTCAGACAATCAAGGTATTTCGTTCTAGTTTCTTCTCCTAACCTAATTTCCAAAAGTGACAGTTGGTCGTCAATCTACAGCCTGGCCGAGCAGGCCAGTGCTGTCACCAGCGTTATCTGGTATCAACTACTCATTCCACTTGACTAATTACCATCGATAAAGATGGCATTGACAGCGAGAGACCGTGCGGGTAGCCAGGGGTCAGGCGCAAATATTAGTACCGCGTCCCTACTTGACAATTCCGTGTTCGCGAGTCCAAATAGATCAGGGGCAGATAATGAAATTTTCCTCCCAATCGTAAACGAGGAAATGAACGAACTACGGGCAAATTTACTCAAACAAGATGCGATTGTAGCCAAACATATCAGGTCCTGCAAAGAGACGGTAGAAAAGAAGACTGCGCTGCAGGATGCCTTTCTTATGTACCAGACATCGGTTAGCAAACTAATGTGTGCGTATCTGACCTTAGCGGCACAAACCACTACTGCGACCGAATGTAAAAGGGCAGTTATCAAAGCTTGCGCGGGTATTAGTAGAAACTGCACAATGGGAGTCATAGAGGCACTGAATAAGCGCCCCGTAACGCAAGAGCCGGTGCAATCAAAAAGCTTTGCAGCGGCTGTTAAACAAAGCAAGGTGCACGTGCACCGTGGTCCGACGGTCGAAGTTAATAAGACTGTCAATTTTATAATTGCCCCTAAGACAGATGCGGCTACGAAATATGGCTCCTCCGATGCCACTAAAAAGGCCGTGACCGAGTTAGTCAAACCAGCGGAGGTCGGAATGCAGGTTCAGCGTATCACTGGGACGGGGAAAAACGGTATCCGAATACAGGCAAACAAAGTCGATCTTAATAAAATCCGCTCGCTGCCAGCTCTTGCAAAGGCAGGGCTCGAGGTTACTGAGGATACGAAACTCAACCCGCGTATTATAATCTACGGCGTACCTAAAGAATTAGCTGCGGAAGAGATCAGGTCCGACCTCATTAACTTAAATCTCGCCGGCGAGGATGATAAAGTCACGAAGGTAGTTTACGTCTACCCTCCGCGAGAAGGAAGTCACTTTAAAAATTGTGTAATCGAAGTATCGGCCAACACTAGGACGAAAATAAAAGGCGAATCTCGTGTCTATTTAGGCCTCTCGGCATGTAGGTTTGACGACCATGTCAAGGTACTACAGTGCTACAAGTGCCTAGGTTTTGGTCATCTAGCGCGCGAATGTAAATCGGATGCTCGATGCGGCCATTGCTCGGGTCAACATGAAATTCGCGACTGCACTAAGAGGGCAGAAAAACCCTGTTGCTTTAACTGCAAGAAGACACAGACTGATGACGCGCACTCGGCGATGGACGATACAAAATGCCCGTGTCTAAGGAGGCGAATTATGGATAAGGTCAGAATAACCAACTATGGCTAGTCAAGCCCCTGACTCGCGCGGTTTCCTCAAAGTCTGCCACGTCAACTGCCAATCACTAGTTCCGCACCTAGACGAATTCAAACTCTTCTTTTTAGCGAAAGACTATGACGTCATTTGCATGTCTGAGACCTGGCTCAAACCCACCATCCTTGATGATTTTATCGCACTGTCAGGTTACCAAGTTTTCAGATGCGACCGACTAGGCAAGACAGGTGGAGGAGTAGGCTTCTACATCCGAGACTCGTTTCACGTGAAAATTCTTAAAGATTCAGGCGGAACTTTCTGCGGAAAGCCCGAGTTCATACTAGCGGAATTCTCGCCCGGCCATAGCTCTAAAGTCTTTCTAGCCGTAGTCTACCGACCTCCTCACACCGGGTTTCTTGCAAACCTGGAAAATGAGCTGCTACAGTATTATCCAATTTATGGAAATCAAATAGTCATTGGCGACTTCAATACAGATCTTTTGGTAGAAAACTTTGACAGCAACCATCTTAGACAATTCGTAAACAGTTCGAACCTGTATCTTGTTCCTTATGAACCAACACACCATCTTCAAAACAGCTCCACTCTCTTAGACCTCTGTATAATTGACGACTTCGAGAAACTCATTGGGTACGGACAGCACGAGGTTCCTTTCCTATCAGCGCACGACCTAATATATGTTGAATACAATCTCAGGGTTGAACGCAATGCCCCGCGTACGTTCTTGTGTCGGGATTTTCGTGAAATGAACCTTGAGCAGTTCCTCCTAGACCTTGAGGAATTGGACTGGGAAGACTTCTTCACAAGCGACTCAATAGAATCGAAAGTTGATATCTTAAATCGCTCAATAATCAATTGCCTGGATCGGCAAGCTCCCGTTCGTAGAGTACGAGCGAAAAGCTCACCTGCACCCTGGCTTACCGCGGCCATCAAAGCAGTTTTAACCGAGCGTGACAAAGCGCGTAGAGTTTGGAAGAGAAATAGAAATAACCCGGCACTTCATGCTCGCTTTAGGACACTTCGGAATAAAGCACAAATTACAGTTAGAGAAGCCAAAGCCTCGTATTATCTCGAAGCCTTCCGAACCCTTAACAACTCGGCATCCATCTGGTCCAAGCTCCGGCAGCTAGGACTCGTCCCTCTGAAGAAAACGAGCTCATCTCTTAACCTCCCGGCAGGGGAACTTAACGCCTTTTTTGTGAATGCAGGAGGGGCAGGGGTATCCTCAGGAGCATCAACCGCCCCCTACTATATCGGGGAGATAGAATTCAGTGATAGCAAATTTTACTTCAAAGACATATCCAACGAAGACCTAACTAAAGCCCTCAATCAATCCAAATCCAACGCGATAGGTGACGATGGGATTTCCATAAATGTTGTTAGAATGGCCCTGCCGAGTCTTCGGGCCCAAATTCACCATCTCTTTACCTTCTCGTTAACCCAGGGAACTTTTCCGGATAAATGGAAGGCCTCGTTGATAACACCTATCCCCAAAGTCAAAACACCGTCCTCGTGCGGAGACTATAGACCGATCTCGATACTTCCTGCTCTCTCGAAGGTACTCGAAAGAATAGTCGCCGACCAGATCACCCGTTTCCTCGAGCAGAACAACCTCTTCGATTCTTTTTAATCTGCCTATCGAAAGGGATACAGCACACATTCAGCCCTAATTCGCATGACTGATGATGCACGCCATGCGGCCGATCAGAGGAAAGTCACAATCTCGGTCTTCGACTTCTCTAAAGCCTTTGACAGAGTGCGTCACGACATGTTGATCTTCAAAATGAGAGAGCTCAAATTTTCGAATGCAGCCCTAAGATGGCTCTGCTCGTATCTGATTGGTCGAAGACAGGCTGTTCGTGAACATTGCGGTAATGTCACTGAGTGGTTAATGGTTGAGAGCGGAGTTCCTCAGGGTTCAGTACTTGGGCCCCTCTTGTTCTCCATCTACGTTTCAGATCTTGGGAAGAAACTTAGGCACTGTCATCACAACATCTTTGCCGATGACACGGAGTTTTATCTGCACTGCGCGCCTGGAGAACTGGAATCTGGCATACAAAGGGTAAACGAAGATATAGCCACCTTCTGCAAATGGGCTCTAGAAAATGGACTAACTCTCAACGCAGGAAAGACCAAAGTCATGATAATCGGGACGACTAGATACATCAACGCCATAGATTTCGACCATTTAACCCCCATCACGGTAAACGGCCTGAAGCTGCCCTACTCAAAGTCCGTACGCCACCTTGGACTTACGATAACGCAAAATCTTCAATGGCACGATCAAGTAGGGGCCACAGTGAAAAAAATCTACGCCGTACTCCACCAACTTCGAGTCAGCAGGAAAAGCATCCCCGTCGACCTGCGGATACTTCTAATAACCACTCTTGTCTTTCCTCACAACGACTACTGCTGCCTGGTCTACCTTGACATCACTGGCGAACAAAACCTCTTGCTTAGTAGAGCACTGAACTCATGTATCCGATTCATCTATGACCTGCGACGGGACGAGCACATTACGCCGCACTACAAAAGACTGGGATGGCTAAAAATCAGTGAAAGGCGGAAATATATCCTGGGATGCGTGACCTTCAATGTTCTCCATACGAAGCAGCCGCAATATCTAGCTCGTCATCTAACCAGCAGAAATCTGGTCGCAAGCCGTGGCACCAGAACGCCATCCAATAATCTAGTCGTCCCCACGTGTAGAACGGAACTGTTCAAAAACTCCTACAGATTCGCCGCTCCACATTTCTGGAACTCGCTACCGGCCACGATTCGAGAAACCACTTGCCAAGCCACTTTCAAAACGCACCTCTTCAAATATCTCCTGCACCAGGCATATCCAAACGGCTTTGATCCCCACTAATTTCTGAGTACCCGGCATAGGTTTTCTGCAGTTTCCCTCATGCCAAGCTTCCGAATGGAGGTACTACCTAAGTCGGCTGCAGACGCATAAAACGAAACGGTGCTGCAAACCATACCACTAATCTCTTTCGGTTGCTTCTCCCACCTATATCTATCTTTAATCTGTTCTGTAAATCATATATACGATTATTACACACATAAATAGACCAACACACACAGCTCACTCATCTACCCACACTAGATCACACACCTCTCACCAAGTAGAGACACCAATTTTTGACTTGTAACATCTTGTAACGCACATCTGCATGTATAATGTCTCGCGCTTGAGGGGACTTGTCCCAGAGCGCCAAATAAATATAACTCTAACTCTAACTCTCGCTCCGACTAGCTAGCGGTAGAGGGATAATTCGTGAGGGCGATGAAATAAAAACACTTAACACACGAAATATATAGATTTGAAAGATTATTTATTAATCAAAAGGAAAAAAGAAAAAGATAACATTATTTTGTCCAGCCTGTTATCTGGCTTCGGCCTTTTTCACCGCTATTTTATGTTTTATCGCTAAGTACAAGAAAAAGGAAAATTAAACTAAAAGAAATAAATTAAATGACTCTAAGAAATGACTCTACTCTAACTGATATTTAATTACTAATAAAGCTGGAATAAATAAAAGCTACAGTTGACAATTATCACAGACTCAGCGGGGACTAGCCTTCCTCACTGCAACCAGCTGGAGGTTCGGCTGTCAGTTGATTTCGAAGCCGATGCTTCTAGTCTCTACTGACAGCTGATCGCTCGACAGCTGGGAGGGGAAGGGTATCGGTACTCTCTTAGATCGGGACTCTGCCACGAGGCTGCTCTGACACGCAGCAGACGATCTGCGACGCGTGACGTCAGAGGCCTCGAGCAATATGGCGGTTTACTCGGCTCGAGCGAAGGCTGCGCCGCGGCGACTCAATTCGCACGCGACTGCGCAGACTCGGCAGCCGAGGAGAACAACAACAGATTCAAATCCACCGGTTCTCAACGACCATGCGGTACTCTCTCGGGACTCGGAATCAGAACGGCACTGGGAAACGAAAAGCTTTTCCTTACTATGGCTCGAGACTCTAGGGGTTTTATATCGGATTGATCCTACTTGATCGGTTACGGTTCTCTGCCTCGTGCTCGGCTCGTTGTCCAGGGGCAGGCGGAGGTCGTATAAATCCCAAATCGATAGCAATCAAGTCCAATAATCCAATCAATAGTCCAAAGAAATCAGCAGGGGTCACAATATACACGATAATCACTCTAAACAAACTCTCCAACACCTCAACAACTCTACAAAAACTACAAAAACTCTCTCTCGGCTCACTGAAATTATGGCACGCTTTTCACGGCTAGACAATAAGTGGCTCTTCGTTTCCGGTATGCTAATTCCTTATTCGCCGTTTGTCCTGTGAGCGCTGGCCGTAATCGATAGACCAATCCGATGATCTACGATCGATGGCCGCGCTAGGACAAAGGCGCCAGATATTTAAATCAGCTATCCTGACTCGGTACTCTCATTGAATACATACGCTCGTTTAGTCTGGTACGGAGGAGGTCCAAACGTTTGCCACGTTACAACCGATAGTGTTGTATGATCAAAGTTCACAACTACTGAATAAAGGAATATGTGACCTGATTGGGACCCGTCGTATCTAATCAATGGCTTGACAATGCTCCCTGTACCATCTACGGATATTGTAGAGTTGGGCTGGACAGTCTTGCAGTACTGTTTATACGCATACAATTGTGCCGGAGTTCCAAAAGATACATAAAACTTGTCCCGCTTCACCTCGTGTATGAATCCATGATACGGTGCAATGTTCTTCATTTTTTCAATTGTATTGACAATATCTTTTCCATCAGATGGTTGGACTTGCAGCTGTTCATTGACATATTCCATTTTTGCTTGGCGTAAAACCTCTAGATTTGGGATATGGATCGGTACGCTACTTTACCACATCCTTCGTAGAAAACTGCCTTACCAACTTCCTGTCTCTTAAGACCTCTGAGTGGACGTTTGACATCCTCATGATTTTCGTAGAGGGTGTCCCGAGTTTACAAAGTAATGTCGAAGTCAGCATCGCTCGGGTCTTTGTCAATGGAACAAAATAGCTGGTTCCCACATGTTTCGCTTCTGCAATGTCCTTTACTCCGTACGTAATGCAGACTTCCAGGTGTAACATAAATTTTTGAATTTTTGAAGACGAATGCGCATGGAAGTTGCGTTTGGTGGAAGATGGCAAGTGATAATACATCTGTCCACGCACCTCTCTTTAATATGGGATACTTTCTATCCCCGTACTGGACAGGGGATTCCAACATGGATTTCCACTCTTCGTTCCTTCCCTCACGGAAAAAAACCCTCAAATTCAAGGGGGTAAATTCGTACCCCTTAAGTTTTGGGGGTTTACTATTAAAACTCAGATTTCACCCTCAAATTTCACCCCCAAATAAAGGGTAAACCCTGAATTTTCATGGTAAACCCCCGAACTTGAGGGGTACGAATTTACTCTCTTAAATTTGAGCGTTTTTTTCCGTAAGGGTTATGCGGACTTTGAAACTGTCAAGACCTGCAGATTCTGCTCCAAAGTCGTACTCGTCCTCAGTAGTCTCAAAATTGGCAGGATTAGTCACCGTCGAATCGAGTGTGGTGTCATTACGATTGTGGTCGGCTGATTCATCCTCAAATGGTATGCCTTTGTTCGCACATGCAGTTGACACTATCAATCGTCTATTCTGTCGCACATTCACATATACATTGTGCGAAGTCCATCGTCCTTGTAAATACTTACTCATATCTTTTCATACGTTGGATGAATATACGGGATATGGTTTTTTTTTTAAGTATTCAATGAATTCTTCTACCACCTGAATGGCATCAGCCACCGGAACAATTGAAGCACGTGGCATTTCGTGCGAACGGGTGATGAAACCTGAGAAAAATTATTAAAAGTTAAATGAGGTTTGATGTGAAACCGAAAATTTTTATTATTTAACCAAAAAATGTACCCACTTTTTTTTTTCAAAAAACCCGAAGCCAGGTCTAAAATACGGGAAAATACGAACAACTTAATCAGAAAGTTTCACAAAGAAAAAAGCAATAAAATGTATAAAATACCGCCATCGTCATTGAGACAATATTTTCGTGTCAAAAACGTAGTCACTTATAATGAATATGTATAAATGAAAGATGTCAAATTTGAGAACGATTTAATGCTGTTCTTAGCAAATTAGTTTTCAAGTCGAAATCGGCGTGTTAGCTATGCACCGACATAAATGGACGACATGATTATATCACTTGATATTTGTGTTTTTCGAAAAAGTGTTCGATTTGTTGTTGTAACGAATTATGCTTACGATTCTAGACGATCGTGGTCCCAATTAAGGATTACACAAGATTTTTGGTATTATTTTGTAACGGCTCAGGTTATTGAATTCTGGTTGATAAAATTTCTACGATTTCGAAAAATAGCAAGTATGGATCCCACGTGGATTTTCGCAACGGTTGCTAATTTGACTTCTAATGTTCGAATTGGTAAATTGGTTCAATTTTGACTCTTATTCGTTAGATTTATGCTTCATTTCGAAAAATAATTACAACTGAAGACTTCTATTGGCTGATTTCAACTTTGTCCAAACTAAAAGACATAATGGATTGGATGAAATGGGTGTTTATTCTAGAAATTGAAAAGTTTTGAATTCATACACTTCCGGCCGAAAATTCACGGAAGTTTCCCGCGAAAACGTATATCATTTGTAAGCTATGTTCAATTCGACGCCTGAATGAAATATTGTCGCAATTCAAATTGTGGATGGAGGCAACCTTATCTCAAAATGCGTTTGAGAATCATCGAATCTCAAAGTATTGGAGCGCGTGGAAAAAATCTGTTTTTCGTCAAAAAACGTGTTTCTTAAGCCGACTTTGCGAAGCAGTTAAATAAAGAATATATTCAAAAAAATGAGAATTCTTCGCATGAGAAATTCATTTTTTCAAATTTTTTTCTCAGACAAAGATACTATAATACCGTATTGTTCTGAGTATAGGTCGAGGTTTTCAGCGCCAAAAATCGCGTGTAACAGAAAATTCGGAACAGTTACGACGGTTAAATATAAATCAAAATATGAATGACAATTTCTTTGTAGAAGTCGACTAGTTATATTCAGTCTCCAAACAAAATTTCTGCCATCAAAACTTAGAATTAGGTCGAGGTAAGAAAATTGGATGCCACATTTCTCGCAAACGGTAACTCGCAAAGGGCTGAAACTTGATGGACTTTCCAAACTTGAATACACACAATGAGGGGTAAAAATTTCAAAACAGATCGAACTTTTGACGTCCCGATCATTTGTCGGAAATTGGTGGAATTGCCCATATACCTACATATATTCATATGCAGTGTTGTGAAAATTGTAATCAAATTTTTTTAATTACTCATTACTTTCGTAATGTGTAATTGAATTTTTATTTAATTACACATTAGGGGCCATCCATAAAGGACGTCACGCAAAATTCTACAGTGTAGTATAGGGAACGCCGTACACGCACTATCCCAAAAACGTGGACATCATTTATGGATGGCCCCTTGCTTTAAATGTAGTTTAATTACACATCACTTTGGTAATTCCATTAAAAATGTAATTAGTGACTCGCAACACTGTTCACATGTAGGAGCAATGCGTATATATATTCACGAATCATTGTACCGGTCTAAAAACGGTCACCTTCTTACTTTGAAGTTTGCAAATTTTTCGGCAATCGTATCGGTCTCTGCCATATCAATGAGTTCTATGCGTTCGCAGATAGAAGGGCGATACTATGGGAAGACAGCTCTGACCTCATATTTCGTGAATAATTTTTCATTAATTCCAATGTCGAAAATGAACGTTTCTCGATGGCGTTACTCAAGAAAAGAATAAGATACACTCAAAGAACGATATCCACGTTCGAAAATGGCGCAACGATACCTATTCTACTCGTGAATAATCATTGAAAACTTTAAAACGTCATCCTCCTACAATTCTATTCCCCGGATGAGGTCCGAATGTGCAAACATTCTCGTCAAAAATCATTGTCGAGATCAGAGATGAGCACGTCTAATTACTTTCCAAAGTCATTGTTTGATTATTTTTCTAATATCTTCGGCCGTAATCATTATTTTCCAATCACAATTCGAAAAATCTGTAGCCTATTGTCTTACCCTTTGGTATCAAACGAAAAAAGACTGATTTCGGTTCGAAAAAGGATGAAAAAAACCAAAAGATTAAAAGTAATTAGGAAAAGTAATTAGCTAATTACTTTTACTAATTACTTTTAATCTTTTGGTTTTTTTCATCCTTTTTCGAACCGAAATCAGTCTTTTTTCGTTTGGTACCGAAGGGTAAGACAATAGGCTACAGATTTTTCGAATTGTGACAAAAAAATAATGATTATCGACGAATATATCAGGAGAATAATCTTTGATGAAGTAATTAGACGTGCCCATCTCTGGACTCGAGATTACTCTCGCCGACGCGCGGCCCCCTCTTTTGCCGCGGCGCCCTAGGCCTGGGCCTAGCGGGCCTAGTGGTGTATAAACCATCGCTGGCTGAAACGCAGACTTAACGTGATGAATAGAAATAGGTAATTCAAAGGTCGATTATGAGAGATATTGTATTCTCAGCCCGACACGTTTTTAGTAGTGTATAAAAATTGCGGATCATGAGAATTGTAACGGATTGATATCCGATCGCTACTTAATGGAGGTGAGGACGGGGTGGTGAGAGGAGAGTGACGACTCTACGGTGTAGGTGGCAATATAATTATTTTTATTCAATCCATCCTCAAAGTTAGGTACAATCGTGTGAGTGGGTGGGTGTGTGTGTGTGGAGGTGTGAGCGTGTGACGTTAGATATAGTAAAGGGTTGATAATGAAGTTATCGGGGGTCTGAAGAAAAAGGTACTGACCTTAGAGTGTAGCGGTTTGGAGTTCACAAAAGGTGCGGTTTCTAGAGTTACACTTATCGTTAAGATGGTAGTTACTCGAGTGACGATCGGTCCTCGCGGCCGATCGTCTTCGGCTAAATTCGTGTATTTTCGGTGTTTTTGAACTGCTTCGGTTTCCCCGCGTAGTTTGGGGAGGTTTGTGACTTGCTATGTCACAGAATGATTGTAGAGATGTTGCAAAATCTGTGAAAAACAGATGAAGATATACTTCATACTCACATCATACAAGAGAGTATATTAAGCCATGGAGCTTTCATCGTGGAGTTCCTTCAGGTCCTGTTTGGTCTATTACATTCCTTTGTCTACTCAGCACGGTGTCAATTGTCAACGTTTATACAGAATGAGGGGCATAGCTGCTTCAGGCCCCTGATGGGTCAGTATCATCAATGCCTGTATGTGCTCCTTCGATATCACGTGATATTGCCAAAGAAGTATAATCCAAAGTCGTGCCATATTTGCCCCACTAAAAATGACAAAGACAAACTTAGCTTTGACCATATAGTATTTCTTAATTGGAAGAATTTGTGGTCGTAAGAAAAGATTATATTTTGCTGTAGTCAAGAGAGACTGCACTGTCTCACTGTGGATCATGTGAGTCATGTTGATATCCAGTCGTAAAAGAACAATAATGAACTAGATATGAATTTTTTCGTCAAAAGATTGAATCTGAAGCATTGGAAGAAAGACTTAGTAGATCAAAACAAAAATCATACCTATAACAGAATGGCTTTCGGGTCTTGAGATATTACTCCGTAGTTTTGCTGTTTTCACTTGATACTAGATGTTGCTGCACCTTACCCAGAGACAATTGCCTTGCTATCATTGAATATGTCTCCCAAGGTGTACGATAATATGGGAAACACCCATTTGGATGCTCCAGAATCTTATTCAGAATTCTGCGAACAAATTTGAATTCGTCATAGGAATTTTTAACCTGATTTCAGGCACTTGGCGTTTATTCTGACGCATCTGCTAAATTCAAGACACTGTTTTACAGCTTTGTTATAACGTCTCTGCAAAACGCATTTTTCGCGATCATGAATGTTTGTACAAGTTTTAGCAACGCAATTGAACATTCACCAGATTTTTTGTCATATGTCTGATGACTTCGAGCGACACAATTCCTTGAGTGTAGATCTCCACTGTCTTACTTCGATTGACAGAAACCGATCTGTCTTGCGTCGGGAAATCATTAGCCAGTCGATCAATAGTCACGCTAAGCACCTGAACAAATTTTTGATCTGTTTTCCTTAGCAGGTTCTCCATACCCAAGTTTGTGATCCTTCAATAAGAATCCTCCATCATTGCCATCAAAGTTTCTGAACTTCAAATGTATCTTCAAGTACGTTTATTGTTAGCTGTTAATTAGGACATGCTGCTAGCTTTCAGTGATAATATTCGATGGTTTAACTTTGATATCAAGCACAAGCAAAACCATCACCCAATATAATTGATCCACCGGCGCTGCCTCCAGCAGCGTGGCTCAGCTAACTCAAGTGTCCCGAAACATGTCTGGGCAATTCTTGTTTCTGACCTTCCCCTGAGTCTGTGAAATTAAATCATCGATAGATATTTATATTAAATGGAGCAACTCGTGTAATTCGGGTTTTGTATTTGAAAAATCCGCTGATGCAAAAGATGAGACTGCCCACTTTTAGTAATGATTAGCAAGTTCTTCAGATTTATTAAAGATAATAATATTCGAGCTTGTCGGCAGCCATTACTTCAGGGGCACTTTAATATGAAAGTCATACGGGCAAAATTTAAAACACTTGAGTGGTAGCATGTGAAATTGAAAATATCTGTAGAAGACGCACGAGGAAGACAGAATTGAATCATAAAAAGACACTCACAGCTTCGCAGTCATCGGATAGGTATTTCTTTGACGACCCATCCGTACACATGTGACGTCGGGCTTATCCAGTAACATTTTGGAGTACTCGCGATGCCACACACGGATGACTGGAGAATAAAAGATACATAACTATAATTACGGAAGAATACACGAAATGTAGAAGTAACTATTTGTGATGAAATTGACTCCCTTGGCATGAACGGGTAAAAGTTCTCACCTGCTCCAGAATAATCACGCACAGCGGTCTCGAGCAATTTGGAGCAGCGAACAATGGGGCCATATTGAATTATCGCACCTGCCGGAAGTTGAATTTTTTTCGCCGTTTTGGCTTGTCTCCTATTAGAGAATGTAGCCTGCCGGAAGTTTATGTGAAGGTAGCTGCGTAGCTACGGTGCGTTCACATCGCAGCCACATTTTCTGCTCATGGGAAATTCCCTAGGACTGGACGAGTTCCCCGGACCGATGATTTTTGATTCCGTACGAATATATTAATGACTATCAAACAGCGGGGATGCGTTATCAAACACCTACGAACGACCTTCAAACGATTGCAGGTGAGAAAAGTCAGATTCCAATGGTATATGCAGTTATTGAGGTGTTGCGGTGGATAGAATTCCCTAGGACTGGACAAGTTCCCCGGACCGATGATTTTTGATTCCGTACGAATATATTAATGACTATCAAACAGCGGGGATGCGTTATCAAACACCTACGAACGACCTTCAAACGATTGCATCCCGGGTAACAATTTACATGGCCAGCCCACAAGCCACATTAATGCCATGTGGCATTAGTATGGCAATGCTGTCAGCCAGCCACATAGCAGGTCAATGTTCGATAACCATGCGGCGGCTATATGGTTTCAACATGGCCTTTCCACATGGCGGTAGTAAGGCTAATTCAGCTAGGCTACCAATGTTGCGCCATCCTGGCAGCTACAAGGCTAGTTAATATAGCTTTTGACTATGTATCCAATGTACACTTGCTACCTAGCATTGACCTGGCCGCCACCTTGCACCACGACCTTGGTTTTATGTGGGCCAAGCTGGCACTGCCATGTCCTGTCACTACCCAGCATTGACCTGGCCGCCACGTCGCGATGCCATATGGCTTTTATGTGGGCCAACCTGGCACTGCCATGTCTTAACGTCAACTGGCGACTACCTGGCCGCTACCTCGCCATGCCATATGGCTTATATGTGGGCTAACCTGGCACTGCCATGTCATCACGTTAACTGGCGGCTACAACGACAACAATCATAATTAATCTACGAGTCAAGCGACTCATACCGCCTTCGCGGTAGTATATTTCACAACAGTTCTTCTGGAATGAATACTGTGTGAATAAAATACATATACTTGAGGAAGAATAGAACCCAAGGCTTTTTTTTACTTCATGGCTTTCACGTTTCAGATAGGTATCAAATTTACTGGCAACTAGTAGGCCCCTACATGGCAACGAGTAAGCGCTTCGATGTCGCTGCCGGGTCAAAACCATAAATTAACTATATTGTTTATCGACCTAGTTGCCATCAAGGAGCGACATAGTTTGGTCTTCGTTGCCAGGTAAAAGCCAATATAAAACCGATAGGCTAGGTGGATTGGCCATATAGCGGCCGTATGGTTGCCACGTCGGATTGTTACCCGGCAGCTAGTTGGCCTCTACATGGCAGCGAGAAAGCGCCGCCATGTCGCTGCCAGGTCGTAACCATAAGTGAGCTATGCTGTCTAACCAGTTAGCTGCCATGAAGGAGCCACATAGTTTGGTCGTCGTTGCCAGGTACTAACCAGGTACTAGCCATGATAAAACCCACATGGCGGCCACATTGGCAGGTCGGTTGGCCATAGAGCGGCCGTATGGCTGCCACTTCGAATTGTTACCCGGGATGTTAGGAGAAGGAGATTTCAGTTCGAAACAACAAATAAGGTCGGGATTTCTGGTCAGTAGTTATCTGGGGGAAACTATTCTAGGGAAATTCCTTGGGACTACTTTATAATTTATAATTTTAAATTAATTTACGAATGATCCTTGGTTATTTAACGTCGAAAATGCGATATTCAGCACCTACAAACGACCTACAAACGATTGCGTGTGATAAAAATTGTATTTTATAACCATTTACGATTAATGAGGGGCCAACTTAAATTAATTCCCCAGACGAATTTGTTTTCTATTTTATAGATAAACTATTGACTATCAAACGTCGCGGATAGAATATCAATCACCTACAAACGACCTGCAATCGATTAAAACAAAAATCAATTCAATCGGGGTAGATGAGGGGCTAAGTATATGGAGCTTGTATTTCGACTAGTACTTTCACAGAAAAAAATTTGGAGTAGATCGGATACATTAATTTCCCCTCTTGGTCAATACTTCGTGGAATGCCCCACGTATAACTTCGGTATCAACCGATATTTTCAGATAATAATTTCGATCAAATATTGAATCAAAACTTATTTAATGGGGAAGGAGACTTTATTTACCAATTGACCCTGGTATGAATAAAATATTGAACATAAGTCCATAAATACTTCTGCATTGCTCATACACAAATCAAGTAATCCTTCACAATTAGTTAAACTTAACTAGTACCACTTCATTTCTCCATGACTCGTTTGTAAATATTTGAACGATTTAGACTAGAAGATGAGGATTGTGTCAACTGATAGTTAATTGCACTCTTGTTCTAGATGAAACTTCCAATGATGACTTGGAAAAAGACAAAGATTATGAAGTGGTGGAAGAGAGCGATAGTGCTGACAGCGAAGCATCAATGCCAAAATCACAAATCAGAGGAGGATGTCACATTTACATTTCCAAATAAAGTAGTATCAGCTCCTGATGATATCGATGTGATCGTTGATGATTCTTCAACTTCGACAAGTAAAAAAAGATATTTTTGCCTCTACTGCAATAAATTGCAATCAAAGTTGGCTAGGCATTCAGAAATGGTACATAGCACTGAAGCGGATGTTGAGAAATTTATTGATCTGCCCAAAGGCAATCTTGAACGGCAACAAATTATAGCGACTTTACGAAAAAATGGCAATCACATGTTTAATACAGATCGAAGATTCAATAATGGCACGTTGTTAGTATGAAGGCGTCCTAACGAACAAATAAAAAAAATGCAAAAGATTTCATTCCCTGTGGAAAGTGGAAAGGCCAATATGCTAGATCAGTCGTTCGTCGTCATTGGCGTCATTGCACAAAACTTGATTGCCAAAGTAGTGGAATCATAACGGTCAATGGCCGAGCTATAATGGCTCGCATTCACGCAAAAGCAGAGAGCGATGTCGTAACCAAAATTTTTTCGTACATGCGCGAAGATGATATAGTTTGGGCCATTCGTTATGACGAACTTGTAATTTTATTTGCTAACAAGCAGTATGCAGCGTATAATACGCACCAACACTTTTCACCGATGATACGTGCTCGTATAAGAGTACTAGGCCGCTTCTTTATAGCCATAAAAAACGTGAATACGAAAACATCTGACTTTGCATCGATATATAGACCTGGACACTACGACAGCTGCCTTGTCGCAGACAGAGAAGTAGCGGGATTTGATCGCGAAACTCACAAATTCAAGCATCCTACAAATGCGTCAAATCTTGGAACCCTTTAGAAACAAGTTGGTGAGTTACTTCGATCTAAATATATCAAATCCGAAGAGCAATCAAAACAGAAGCGAGTGGGAGATTTCCTAAAATTACATTACGAAGATTATGGTGTTTCTATAAACAAGGCCGTAGCTGAAACACGAAGCCAGAACATTAGGAGAAAAAAAATTCAACTTCCAAGCACAGAAGATATCAACACGCTTCAAGACTATTAGCAAACTGAGCGTAGAAAATACTTACAAGTTCTAGAAAAAAAAATGTTGTCATGCCCCATGGGTTGAGCTCGCAGAACTAACCTTAGTTTCTCTTCAAATATTTAATCGGCGTCGAGCCGGTGAAATTGAACGGCTGCAAATAGAAGATTTCGAAACGAAAGAAGGGATGGACTCATTCGCAGACAAAGAAATTTACAATTCAATGTCACAGGAGGCACAGCGCCTCGCTAGGAATTATGTACGCTTCATGATTCGTAGAAAACTAGGACGAGGTGTACCAGTCCTAGGTCCTTCTGGAATCCTGCAATGTATGAACATGATTAGAAAATTTCGCCTCAAAGCTAAAGTACAAGGCGATAATCCATACTTCTTCGGTGTGCACTCAAATGATCCACAAAGATATAAATATTTACGAGCATGTGATTTACTAAGATACTTGTCTGTGGCTTGTGGTGCAAAGGTGCCTAGTTCATTGCGTGGAACAATGTTGAGGAAGCACATTGCAACACATTGTATCATTTTAAATTTGTCTGATACTCAGGTATCTGATTTAGTAAATTGTATGGGGCATCACGATAAAGTGCACAAAGAAATTTATCAATCAGCCAATCGCACAAAGAGATATTGTAAAGATTTCCAAATTGCTAGAACTTGCCCAAGGAACTATAAATAATCAAGATGTGGGCCTGGAGAGTGCAACCGACAGTGAAGGGAAGAGTAGGTTGATGATCATCCCTGCGAGAAAACTATTGAAGGCTTGCAGAACGTATACAGGATCCAAATACTGAGTCATTAACTGATTCTGCTCCCAAAAGAACGACTGCAAAACGTAAGAGAATGCTCACATCGAACTCAGGGTATGAAGATACTGGTTCGAAAACACTTTCCAAAAAAAAGAAAACTGCAGGTAGTGGAAAAAAGGTTGCGAAACGTATAGCCCAAGACAACAATAAGCACTCGAGTTTTGGTAACTAATCAGAAGTGAAGCAGGTGTTTGTGAATTGTTAAAGATTTTATTTCCAAAACCATTTATAAATTCTACCTGTTTTAGGCAATCAAACAATCGAAAATTGATTCCGTCGGAAATTTCACCACAGTTCTCCCTTAGCAAGCTGATACTTTGACATTAACGTTATTCTCTAAACACAGAAATGAACAACCAAGTCCTGCATATCAACCCAGTAACAATCTGTTGACGTGAATGCGACGTCCAAATCATGATGAACCTCATATATTTAACTGTATACATAATCTTTATGTAATAAGAATGGAACCAACGTATCTGGGACGTATCCTCCATATAACGACAACTTGTCACAGTCACGTAACTATGCTATGTAAGGTCCATGCTATGGTGTATCTGTAATATTACGTTCTATAAAAATGATGTAAGTGATACGGAACTGCCCTCACATAACGTGGATAAAGCGATGAAACATATCAAGAGACTCGGTAGAGTCTCGCGCCAAGTACATTGAAAAAAAAAAAAAATTTCAAGCGCGAGACTCAACGAGTCTATATACCCGAGAGGCAACTACCCTAACCTATACCGCGAATTAGTATCTTCGTTTTCTTTCACCTCACAATATACACGAATTGAAACTAATTTTATCCAAGATGTGGGCATGAAAAGCTTTCATTTGAGCCCTAAATCGATTAAATCGGTGTCCGGAGTGCTGAGATATAATTAATTACAGATTCTGATACCTCGTTTCCTCGTACAATGTTTCTCTTTAGTCTTCTTCAGACCAAGATTCTGCCAACTCAAACCATTCCCATGAAATCACATTTCGTCGCTAAACGCAGGACGTATGTTCTACGCTTATACACAGAACATACGTCCTTACGGATCTGGGAACAGACATAGAAGGGAAACTCCACACAAAAATTAAGACCAAGATTCATCCCATTAAAACCATTCCCATAAAATCACATCGCGTCGCTAAACGCAGGACGTATGTCCTATGCTCATACACAGAACATACGTCCTTACGCATCTGGGAACATGACATAGAAGGGATAAATCTACACAAAAGTTGTATAGAGTGGCGTGAGTACGATAGTCACGACGTAGTCAGCGCTAGTTCGCAAACAAAAATCGTCTGCAACACTAGCAGACGCGTGTTGTCATTTCATGTCTTTAAATCCAAATAAAGGAAATAAAATAAAGTACGAGCAATGATTGATATAAAATTTGAAGGTACGAAAACTAGTGAATACCCACTAAAAGCACCTCAGGTACGAAAACCTTATGCCAAGTACATTAATGTGATAGTCACCAACAAAAATGTTTCGATAGGTTAATTTTGAATCCTACGATATTGAGCTTTTGAGGTTATTTATGAATGCAATTATCGGAGGAAACGGTTTTTTGGGGTTTAATTATTTAGCAAGTTACCGCCTGAGGAAGTCTGATGATAGAAAATCAAGAGCAAATGTTGAAGTCGAAAAATATCAGGATATCATGATTTGATATAAGGAACGGCCAGGAGCCAGACCAATAAAGCCGAGTTCAAGCGTCGGATTGCAGCGAATTCCACTTCAAGCTCTATGTTAATTTCATCTCCGAAGGCCCGTCTGCTCAGACTCAAATTGTGAGTCGACGTTATACGTAGGATTCCGACGAGTTTTATGATCTATATCCTCTAGTCAAAACGAGACTGTAAGTCGACTTGTGTGTTAGACTCCGATAGGCTTTATTCTACACTCCACGTCAACGTAGTGCTTTGACCTTCGGTGGAGATAATTTTTAATCCATGTTTTACTAACAGCTTACATTCTTTGTTCAGAGCGATCTCAAAATCTGTATAAATATCTATGATTACATGTAAATTGATCGTACAAACTATATATTCATAATTTACTGTCAAATTTCAATACATAAATTTATTAGATTTTGGTATGCAACCTGTGTCTGTATGTTCAAGTCTCTTAAGCTTTCTTCAAATTCAGATTAGTGCTATCACGACAAATTGAATGAAAATACTTATTCGTTATGAAAGAAATGATCGATCGTCGCCCTCTTTGTCAGATGATAAAGATTCTCATCTATATTTATTTATTCGTTTTAGACTCGGCGTAATTTCATTTATGAATGTAATTATTGGAGAACATCTAGTCTTGCATTAATAGGCTCAATTCTAGGTATATATTTCGATACCTTCGGTTCAGACCCGAAGTTGAAGTTGACGTTATGAGTACAGGACGCGTACATGTTCTTTTTGCAGAGGACCTAGCTGCATTAAAAAAAAAAAACTACCTAAGAATTGCAATACATATATCTAATATTTATATATATTTAATCATGAGCTGCAACTATAACCCTGCGTGCAAGTAACTCCGCCATTGCCGGTCCCAAGCCCAGATGAGACAGGAGAAGGGCTGCGCGCTGGGTTACACGTTGCAGGCATACAGAATTATACCGGATTCTAACGAAACAATTCGTAGAACTTAATGAAAGAACACATGTTACGTCTGTCCACAGAAATTTAAGGCTTACAGAAAAGTATGAGCATACGTGTATATTATAACATTATTTTCATTCATTTAAATTATACTACCACATTTAACATTGCTGCTTTTTGAGGGATATATTATACAGATCGGAGGATCAAGCGCGATGCAACTAGCCCAGATAACAATTCGGCGGCAATTTGCTGGCATTGTGCTAGCATTTACGATCATTTGAATATAGCAATTCGCGGACAAGGTGTAACATCAATATCAAAACAGTACGATAGCATGCATGCCTGAGTCTACAATGCAGACAAAATAGCGGCAATGAGTAAGCATCCACGCGGCATGGGTTTAGGAAAGGGTATAGTGCCTTGTCGGCATAGGAGCAGCAAATTGCAGGCATCCCAATTCCGGCAAGATCCATGGACATACTGGGACTTTCTGTGGATGCGGGTCAGTCCATCAGGGAAAACTTCACTCTACGTTATTGACTCCCCATCATGGTAGTAGAGGGCCAAAAGCGTACAGTGAAGTGTTTCCCGACGCACTGATCCGCAATCACAGAAAGTCCCAGTATATTTGCAGTGTGAAAATATTATTGGGAACTTTTAGGAAGAAATTCAAATTCCTATAGTTTCTCCAAAATCCGCAATAACATTTTCATAGTATGGAAATATTTTATTCCTGCTAGGGGTATACATCTTCAAGAAAGTAATGGGACAAAACTATACGGCAGAAATTTTCGTGCTGCATTTCACTTTAATACATCTACAATTATATTTCAAGTGAAAATTATGTAATACAGAGATATTTATATTAGATACAGATATGTTTATTATTTTATTATAATATCACCATTATTTTTATATAAGATAAGGAATATTTATTTTAAAAGAGGGAGAGAGCATATAAATATATATATACAGGGTGTCTCGAAATTCGCGCACCAGAAGCATACCGGCGGATTCCTTGCGAAATATTAAGACGAAAGTTACCTGTACAAAAAAGTCCTCGGGGACTTAGTTCTTCCGTAAAAAGGACTTAATAACGAACCAATTAGCGTTCGTCGATAGGAAAGACTGTCTAAAATCCACGAGAATCCGCATCGCCTTACTAGGGAGAATAAGACAATAATGTGTGGTGTTCCCCGCTCCGCCCGCCGCGCTTGAAGCCACCGTGAGCGATTGACATTAGACAGTCGGTTCACGCAATGAAAATTCCAAAGTGCGGATTCTTGTGGATTTTAGACAGTCTTTCCTATCGACGAACGCTGATTGGTTCGTTATTAGGTCCTTTTCACGGAAGAACTAAGTCCCCGCGGACTTTTTTGTATAGGTAACTTTCGTCTTAATATTTCGCAAGGAATCCGCCGGTATGCTTCTGGTGCGCGAATTTTGAGACACCCTGTATATATATTGTCACTTTCCGGGAGTTTGAGATATAGTCAATATCTCAAACTTGGAGTTATTGTGAAGTTTTTTACTCGAATTTTATTTCGGGACCCCGTCTAACAAATTTATTAATGACTCGAATGATTCCAATTTTACGGCCCTCAAACGCTTTCGCGCTATCAGCCGCCTCCCACCTATCCCACAATTAATTTAATTGAAGTTAGTTTCCCTGGCTCAGAGCAGAACTTGCCTTACGCAGGTTATGCCTGTCTCAGACTTGGACGAGGACGAACCTCGCCGAAGCTGTACCTATCTAGTTTGTTAGTAAAGAGGTAGAGACCAGGAAATGGCGGAGAAAAGAATCGGCGTCAAAGTTTTACCTGTGTTTTATGACCTTAGAATAAACATTTATTTCATATCTGATTTTCCATTAATGGTAGCAACCAATTTGTTCTATGTACAATAAAACTTATTCTAATATAATCTAAATTTGATGCTTAAAGTATCGCTAAGCGATCTTTGATTTTTGCGCTGTGTATTCTATACCTCAGTGACTTTTATGTTTTAAGAATTTTACTAATTTGAGATAGTTATGATTAAAGTTATAATTTGATAAGAAAAATGATGTTGAGACGTTATTTCTATAATGAACGGTTCTATCAATTTGAATATGTGAAGCGATAGATTTCTATGGCTCTATGCCTATAGCATCTGTAAACAAAGACTGATGAGACAATTAGGTTCTATACCTGTGAATTGCTAGCGAGCTGAGCTCCGTCACGCCTTTTATACAAGTCGTGACGTCACTCAGCTCGTCGCTACGATCGAACTTGCTAGATTGTTCGAGATGTTCGCAACGGTTGAATTTTGAAATGCTAACGGTCAGGCCTAGGTCGCCTGTTACGTTACAATATGTCAAGGGGCACTTTCGGGGACATTTTCAGGCATCCATTGTATATTACGGGGACACTTGGTGCCTTTCGGGACCGACCTCATAAGGATTATTTGTCATTCGTACATTATCGGGACTGTCCTCGGAAAGACCAGTACATCTCGCTACATGTTTTCCAGGACACGTCCTGAAAATACGCGATCCATACACTTGATGATGTCAAATGTATATTTTCAGAAAATAATGTGAAGGCTCATTGAAAAAGTTGATTCCGAGAACATAGTTAATTCTGCTGTGAGGTTCTCAAAAATTCAAAAAATTATGTCTATGATGGAATGTCATTTAAGACATAATCAGGTGTAAGTTAGACAATTTTTCCGAGTGAGTCCTATAAACTACCATTATGTATAGGGTCCTGAAAAGTGCTAATGGCCCGAAAGTCCCCTCAACTGCCATTGAATAGTATAATTTCATTACGGAACGGTATATATCGGGACGCATACTTTTTATACGCATCTATATATGTCAAGGGGCACTTTTCGGGACATTTTCAGGCATCCATTGTATATTACGGGGACACTTGGTGACTTTCGGGACCGACCTCATAAGGATTATTCGTCATTTGTACTGTATTGGGACTGTCCTCGAAAGAACCAGTAGATCTCGTTACATACTTTTCAGGACACGTCCTGAAAATACGCGATCCATACACTTAATGATATCGAATGTATATTTGTGAAAAATAATAAGGAAGCTCGTCAGAGAAGTCAATTTCGAATACAGCAGTCATTCCGGTACAAGGCCTTCAAAAATTGAATAAAATTGACTTCACTCATAGAATGTCATTTGAGATAAAATCAAGTGCAGGTTGTAGATTTTTAGAACCGAAACTATCCTGCAATCCTTGGATGAATCAAAACAAAGAATTGTTAAGTGATAAGGTAAATTATGTAACAAGAAACTGAAGTCGGAGATTATTCCCGCTTTGAACCGAAGCTCTGTATGGTTGAGTCAAGTCTGATAGATTTAGAACTTTATGAGTTCATAATTCCATTACTTAACATTCTGTTGATTATTTGATTGAATATTTTTTTCGGCCTACCGACGTAGCTTGCAGGACACCTTCCTTTTCTATATATTTATCAGAATAACAGTCTGACGGTCATCGTCATAATCACCTTGTTCTCGTGAGAATGGGGGTGATCATGTGCTGCGTGTACGACGGTTGTCGTTAGACCATGACGTTGATTTTAGGAGACGGCTCAAACTGAAGGTGTCCCGCAATCTATCAGAAGGCCAAAAATGACAGACGATCAGACAATCAGTAGAATTCCTAGTGATTCACTCATTAGCTGATGAAATTCTAAAACATTAGACCCGATGCAACCATTATGTAGCTTCAGATTAAGGCCGATACCCTCGCGGTTTACACGACAAAATTCTGTAAAACAGCTCAAATCAAACATGTCCTGAAACCAACCGATGGGTCGGAATTTCCAGGTTATCGATATCTGAGAAGCATTTCCGAATACGTACGTATAGGATGTTGCAAGTAGATTCCATGTCCATAAGATCGGACTAGGGCAATGACATACCCCAAATTACCGATATCGTTAGACTTCTGATGGCGATTTCAGAAAAATGTCAAAATATTTGACAGAATATTCGGTGAGCGGGATTAGCGGCCGATTAGTCAAGGACATGAGATATGCGCAAAATAAGCTAAATTCGGAGCAACGAACCTACGAGCGGTCATGATATGCTGCGTGTAGGACGGTCATCGTCCGGCTGTGACCGTCAATTTGATTGAATAGGTGAAACGACAGGTGTCCCACAAACTGCCAATGGGCCGAAGATAACAACTAATCAGATAATTAACATAATCCTCGATAATAGAATCATGAATTGATGAAGTCCTCATCCACTAGACCTGGGGAAGCCGTACGTAGCTTCAATTCAAAGAGACCCTGAAAATTCCACGATTTTTTGGTGAAACAGCTGGGATCGAACGTGACCTGGGATCAACCGATAGGAGAAAATTCGAGGGTTATTGATTTATGACGGAAATTTCCGGACACGTACGTATGGGAATATGTAAAGAAGGATGCATCAAATCATACGTTAATCTTCATGAGGTCATGACTAACTTCTGTACACAGGTCATCATACGAATTATTTCGGACCTTATCACGTGGATCATTATATGCATTCTGGAAACATATTTTTTTCAATCATTCATCACGTCATTTGTTGTCCGATCAAATTCGAAGGAGAAAGCGGAAAAAGATTAATTATGAAATGACTTTCCTCTGTGGCATCAATCTATCAATTCATAGAATGCAGCTCAAAATCATTTATGTAATAAACTGTGTACGGATATCGGTCATGGCCTCACGGAATATGACGTGTGATTCTTTACGGTCGTTTTCACTTACTTTCATCGTAGTACATACTCAAAAATTCCCCGGATGAATCAATAACCTCAAAATTTCGGCCTATCGGTTGGTGCTAGGACATTTTCGATCCCAGCTGTTTTACAGAATAATCATGGAAATTTTGAGAGTATCTCCACACTGAAGCTACGAATGTTTGGCTCGGGTCTCGCGGGTGAGAACTCAGTGAGTTCATAATTCCATTACCAAGCATTCTCTTGATTATCTGATTGGATATCTCTTCCGGCCTACCGGTAGCTTGCGGGACACCTTCCATTTGACATATTTATTAGAATAATAGTCGAATGATCATTGTCATATTCCCCTCGTGATCGTGAGAATAGGGGTGATCATTTGCTGCGTGTACGACGGTTGTCGTCAGACCGTGTAACGAACTCAGTTATTGAGTAATTCAAATAATGGCGCAAAATTCTTGAATTACGTAGTTTCATAATGAGACTTACTTTGACTAAATTAGTAAATACCGGTTGACCGGACATGGTCAGCAATCGCTCTCTCGGCCGAGAACCATCACATAGAGCAGACGTATCTTACATCGTTAACGAGTCATTAATTAAGATCTTATAAATCAATTTTGGAAATGTTAACATAAAACATAATCAAGACAATCCAAAGTACAATTATGAAGTATATGTACTAACGACATTCATCAATTCATCAAAATCAGCAAATGACGACAACTACGTGAAAACTTAAGTATCTGACCATGCGGTTGCATTACCATTATTTATCTAAATGTTAATGAGCTCAATATAAATATTAATCTATGTTCTATGTAATTTCATGATATCGCATGTGTTGTCCGTACTCGAAATAAGCGATATCATTATTTTTCTGAATACACGGATTATTACATCCCTATAGAGTACTGTGCTGTCTGTATCGTCCACATCGTCAATTAACTTCATATAATTGATTTATATTATATTTCCATCAAGTTAATTGTCTAAATATGATATAAAGAAAATTGTAATGCAATATTTTTGAAAACATTGACATTTTTCTCCCAACTACAAGATTTGTTTCTACAACATAATTACCTATTGTTAATGTCAATGTTAAAATTAGCATGTTAATACTTTTCTGAATATTGAAAAATTTAAAACAAGATCCAACAAGATCGCACAATAATAAATCTATTTGACAACTATAAAATATAAAATGTTTTTATGACTATCCCATGTGTATATAAAATTCTAGTCTCTCATAATTTATAAGTATTGACAAATATTTTAAAAGTAAGAAATCAAATCGTTATAAAGAAATCTTACAACCGTCGACGTTAATTTCAGGACACAGCTAAAACTGAAGGTGTCCCGCAATCTATCGGTGGGCTGAAAATACTACTAGACGATCGGACACTCTGCGGAATTTTCATAGAAAAAAATACTTCACGACGAAAATAGAGTTAGTATTTTTATTTATCAAAGTAATCTGAAGCGCAAACAATTATTTACTTACGAAACTTAAGAGATAATAAAAAAGTATCTAGTATAATAGCAAAATGCGGTGCATAATTATCTATATTGATAAAGACATGTTTTGGCATAATGGGCGGTTTCACCAATGACAGATAACTTTTATTCGGTGCGGAAAAAATTTCAATTCCATTTCAAACTAGTAGTCCGTACGCCAAGGCAATTTTCTACAATTTGATGTTCAAATAACAATTGTGATGAAACAATATAATGCATTCTGGGACCGAAATTTCAAATAAAAAATGCTTCTTTTCAAATTCACAGCAAAAAGGGTTTCATGCATTTTTTCGCTCACTCTATGTAGAAACAACGAAATCATCTCGTCATCTATCACTTATCGCAGGTCCCTGTCACCTATCGCTTAGTCTCGAAAACTTTCGTTGTTTATTATTGAAAAAGTTCATGTGATATATCAAGTAGAAAAGTACATGATAAATCACATGGTAAATTGTATGATCTTATGAAAGATATCAGTGCACAATTTACCATGTGAATTATTGTGTACTTTATTTTGTGATTTGTTATATGATTTATTGTATGGTTCAAATCCATATCATTTATTTTGTGATTTATCATATATGATTATATGGCCTGGGTTTGCCAAAGAAAAAAAAAATTAAACACTTCGTGCAGGATCGAAACCCACGTCCGTGATATCCTGAAGCAGTCTCGCTACCGCTTCGGCCACGCTACCATTACAATCAAGTAATAGTTGGATCAAAATAAAGCTCAACTCGGTGGGAGAAAATGAAATTTATTGTGGTTATATTATGTGGACTTCATGATCGTCAAACTGTTGAGTTATATTAATATATTAATATGACCAGAATCAATTTCATTTTCTTCCACCGAGTTGAGCTTTATTTTGATCCGACTATGACTTGAATGTAATAGGTACCGTGGCCGAGGCGGTAGCGGGACTGCTTCAGGATATCACGGACGTGGGTTCGATCCCGCACGAAGTCTTCAATTTTTTTTTTCTTCGGCAAACCCTGGCCATATAATCATATGGTAAATCACAAAATAAATTATGTGGATTTGAACCATACAATAAATCATATAACAAATCACAAAATAAAGTACACAATAATTCACATGGTAAATTGTGCACTGATATCTTTCATAAGATCACACAATTCACCATGTGATTTATCATGTACTTTTCTACATGATATATCACATGAACTTTTTCAGTAGGGATTTACCAACAGTAATTTTCATTACTAAGATCAAATATTTGCACAGAAGTAATTCTACCGTAAACGCGAGTTCTTCGAAAAGCTGCGACGTTTGTTTGAGTTATTTACTTGGTGTGAATCGCATTTGCGTAATTCAAAAGGTGATACAAAACGCTCGACTGGAAGACCCCGTAAACGAGTCTTCTGTGGCAATGAGAGGGCTACAACATCACGGGTGGATGACACTCCAAAAAGTGCATCGAAACGAAAAATTTCAAGTTCCAGACTCAGCGATGCCATCATACCCCGAGACCACTATCAACCCCACAACGGGCATCGAATCATTGACTTGGATTTGGCCTTTTTCAAGTTGGTTCGATGTGCGACCTGTGCTAGACAGATAAGTATCAAAGAGACGAGTATTAGAGGTCTTGGTTCGATACTGAATGTCCATTGTATTAATTGCAATAATATAGGAGCTATAAATACTTGTATAATGGTTGGGAGTGATAAAAATGTTTATGAGGTAAATCGACGAAGTGTTCTAACGATGCGGATGAATGGACAAGGCGGAGCAGGGCTACGTATATTCTGCGCAGTGATGGATCTACCATCGCCCGTACAACAGCCAACGCTGGATGAAATGACTGAGCGATTGATGATCGTATCGGAAGAGGTAGCTGCTCGTTCGATGATAACAGCAGCGTCGCCTTGGAAGCAGAATGCAGAACACCAATGAGAGCTTCAACAGCAAGGTGTGGAAGCTCTGCCCAAAAGCTAGTTTCAGTGGGTTGAACACCTTGAAAATAGCTCTGAACATAGCTGCTGTAACATTCAACGATGGCGGGGTAGGACTGCTTCGCATCATGGAGGCCTTAGAGATCGTCCCGGGAACCTTCACTCGACAAGGAATCGAAGCTATGAGATGAGGATCCGAGCAGCTGAAAGACGAGCTACAAAGGCAAGCCTAGAAGCTCGTACAGCTAAAAGGCGCAGACGACTTGGAGCGGCAGAAGACCCTGGCGAAGGCACATCGTCAACGTACGCTGCAGGAGAATTTTGATCGATGCTACAAGTGCACGCTGGTTCTTTGGAAAATTAAGTATTTTTCTAAAATAATTTTTCTGATATTTCGATTCAAAGATAGAAGATCAAGACAAGAAATATATATGATGAAAGATGAAAATATTTTCTGTCCATAGAAAAGAAATTCGTTGGAATCTTCTGAATTTTCAAAATCTAGGAAATCCTAAGACTTCATGATTTTTTATTCTTTCATAAAATTTTATCAGATTTTTGCAAGTGATTTATTTCTGTTCGACAGCTTCGCTGCGCACCACCGCCGGATGGAATGAGCCAAAACTCGCCAGGGACCTGCACGTTGAATATCTGTATGGACTCTACTAGCAACATGTAAGTATCAGTGCAGATATGGTATCAGATTTCCAAACCCTAACAAAAATCTCGAAACTTGATTTCCCGCTAACTACATTTTCTGGTCGTTGTCGTAGCGTACAGGTCGCATCGTTCATCGAAACTTTCTGAAATTTGGTGTGAATTTTCTACAATGACGTAATTTCGGACCAAACCAATAATATCTAGAAAAAAGATTTGTCTTCTATCATTCGAACTAGCTAACACACTTTTTTTTTCATCTTTTTCGAAAAAATGTCTTAAAATAAAAAAATTCCTGGTTTAAAATTAAAATTTATGAAATATTATTGGTTTAGTCCGAAATTACATCAATGTAGAATACTCCCTCCAAATTTCAGAAAGATTCAATCAACGATGCGACCTGTATGCTTCGATAACTGCTTTTTCATCGGTGGACCAGAACTACTTAACGATGAAATCCAGATATTCTTTTATATGCCTCAATTATAGTTCAAAATACTAGTAATCTGCTGTATAAAAATTAAGTCAATAAAATGTTTTATGACGTGGTACCAGTCATTTTAAAAAAATCATTTTGAAGGTGTATGCACCCCCTCAGGGGGTACATTAGACTGGTGCAAAGAAATAAACTATTTTTTTTTTTCAAAATTCCCTCCGAAATACTTTCGGATGGTTGAGCGGGGAGGGGGGGGGGGGGGGGGGGGGGGGGGGGGGATGAGATGCCTGTTAAAAGCGGAGCTCTTAATATTGATATTAAGAGCTCCGTTTTAACAGGCATCTTTTTCCACCCCCACGAAAGTATTTCAGAGGGGATCTTGGGGTGAGAAAATTGTTGATTTTTATGAACCAGTCTAGGATACATACACCTTGAAAATAATTTTTTTCAAATCACTGCTATGCTCTGAGAAAACATTCTAGTGACTCAGTTTTCTACAGTTGATTAGTGCTATTTTGATATATACTTCATGATTTTTCCAAATTTTATGTCCTCCGCTGAACATCAATTCAGTCCATCGAAGAAAAAGCAGTTGTTGTGGGCTACAGGTTGCTGCGTTTCTTCAACTTCTGAAGAAATATTTTGTATAAATGTAATTTAGGGCCAAAACAATAATATGTTATGAATTTAAGTTTTAGACATAGAAAGTTTTGATTGTGAGACTTTTTTCCCAATCGTTTTGGAAAAAATGTTCTAAAACCAAAAATTTCTTTGTCCAAAAATGAAATTCATCATACATTATTAGTTTAGCCCTCAATTACATTCATACAGAATATATCCTCCAAAATTGAAAAAAGTTCATCCAACGCAGCACCCTGTACCCTACGACAACTGCTTTTTCTTCGATGGACTGAATTTATGTTCAGCGGAGGACATAAAATCTGGAAAAATTATGATCTATGTATCAAAATAGCACTAATCAACAGAGCATAGCAGTGATTTGAAAAAAATTATTTTAAAGGTGTATGTATCCTCTTAAATGCATTTTAACGTGATAATCGTCATTTAAACGATTACACCGTTCAAAAGAAAATAATAATCATAGGAAAAAATAACTTTTATATAACGCAAGCATGTTTTCCTCGCTTTTTGATGCCTTTGTAAAGGACCTAAAAGTGGTACTTTTAAAGTCAGAGGACTTAAAAGTATACAGAGGCATCAAATAGCGAGAAGAATATGCTTGCCTATATAAAGTATCGTGTGCACCATGAAGACGGGCCTTTTAACGCCTCGCACGATGTTTTCAGTACTCGGCCTTGAAAGTGCCACTTTATCTCCTTGGTGCACAATGTACTATTACATCTGTACTTCTCGTTTACGTTTCTCTCGTGACTATGTTTTACCATACAGTGAACATCGTATATCGAAGTTTGTTCGTCCGATCGACTTCAAATTTGGATTGGACATAGTTTATAATATTTTCTAACTAATGCTCAGATAATTTTTTCATATGTTCATAACGAACAATTTGAGTGTATTTCTTGTGGAAAATCGAACTTCTTTTTCCTACACGTTGCCATTATCGTAATTTTCCAAATTTCCAAGCAGTATCCGAACATCAGCTAGTTTTACTATCATACCAGAGGTAGATTTTTTCATTTCCGATTTCAGACCATCCCAGATGCCGGAACCACGTTCACTGATTGACCATGCAGCAGTTGCAGCGCTCTGTTTAAACGATAATAATTCTGTTGTACGTTAATATTTTTCAATAAAAAAAAAATTAAACTTATTAAGATGATGGACTAATTGTGTATAAAAGCCTGACTTCATCATCCCAATACCCTCGTAAGAAAAAAAAATTGAAAATCGACTTGTTTTTCGGGTGCCAAGTTTATGCATACCCCTTAAGGAAGGACCCTACTGAAATCTTGACAAGTAGCAGTTTTTAGTTTTTCAATCAGCCAAGAAATATCCAATAAAAAAAGTAATACTACCACTTCTAGATTATGGTAGAGTATGTTTTTAAACAAAATTTCAGTTTCCTGTGATAAAAGTGTATGCGCAGTGAACCTTTCGCAGCGCTGCGCAGAATAGATTCTGCGAAAGGTGCCCTGCGCATTAGGTGTCCATTATTTCCCAACCTGGGGCTCGATTCCATAACTTTATCACTGCTATCACTGGCGATAAATAGATAGATCTATCCATTTATTGCCAGTCAATAGATAGATCTATCTATTTATCGCCAGTGATAGCAGTGATAAAGTTATGGAATCGAGCCCCTGACTTCATTCACTTGCGTATGGTCCAAATCATTAGTTTATAGCCTCAAAACAATTGTGGAATTTTTTTGTTTTTCAAGTGCCATTATTCCCTGCCTGTATGACGATACTTTTCCTGTTTGATTAAGTTTGTATGCGCATTAAAGCTAAGTATAGATCACAAGCTGAATTTTTAATATGTTATTTATCGATATTAAATACATATAATTTAATTTTTTGAGTAAGATCTGACATGTAGTTTTTGCATAATTAAGTTTTGAAAACTGAATATTTATAACATGTAAACTATAGGCAATCCCGTTTGAAACACACAGTTTTTATATAATTCAACCATAACTGCTATAGATTAAAATCTATAAAACCGACGTTTATCTTATTCAATTCTCGTAGATTATGTAATAAGTAAAAATTATGAAAAAAGCATTCTTTGTAGAAATAATTATATGATTAACTTTAGCGGACCTTGAATGGTCCTCATTAAGATACAAATTAAATATATTAATCAACACAATTTTTTTTTTTTATTTGAAAGATAAAGAAATTTAGATTTTATTTCGATTCACTACGTTGTGCGCGTACAACCTTAACATAGGATTCTTGCACTTTTGAGACTTCAATTTTTTCTTCGCCTACTAGATTCATTACCTCATTGAATATTGTTGATTCTTCTACTGTTCAGACCTATTTGTATAGACAAATATTGACATTGAGGATAAAAAATTTGTTGAATTTTGTTCTACGGTATTTTTCAACAATATTGGAATATTTTTAATTTGAATAAAAAGCATTGAAAAGTCGATAAATTCAAAAAATTTCGATAATTACTGAAAATACGGTAAAAATGAATTTTTAAAAAATATTCAAATTTTTAAATTTTTCTGTCTCCACTAATGTAAAAATATGTTTACCCGATCAAGTCAGAACAGTAGTAGAATCAACAATATTTGAGGAAGTCATGAATATAGTAAGCGGAAAAAAACTCAAGTCTGAAAAGTGCAAAAATCCCATGTTAATCAAATGGGAAAAGTATCGTCCTACAGGCAGGGGTTATTCCATAATTGTTTTGAGGCTATAAACTAATGATTTGTACCATTTATTACGCAAGTGAATTAAGTCAGGTTGGGAAATAATACATGACATTGTTTTATCACACGCTATGGGTTTCCTTGGTCGAATTAAATTTGTTTTCACAGATGTTGCACGGTGTTACACTACACACACTACAAGAAAACAGATTCAACGAGAAAACAGTCTCCCAAAGTCAGCCGTACTACGTTTGGATCGCACAGGGTACCCAACCCTTACGGAAAAAAAAACCTCAAATCGAAGGGGTAAATTCGTCAATCTCGAGTTTGAGGGTCTATCATGAAAACTCAGGGTTTACCCTTAAATTTCAGGTTTTTCGGGATAAAGATGCCCTCAAATTTCAGGTCTTTTTTTGATAAAGATATCCCCAAATATACAGTAAACCCTTAACATTGAAGGTACAACTCCAAAAGTTGAGGGTGACGAATTCACCTCGTAATTTGAGGGTTCTTTTTTCGTAAGGGAATCACTTCAGATTCTTTCTCATCATCAACGCATTTGCAAGGGTGATTTGAAAATGGAACTTGTGCAGTGAAAAAAATTGAAGACTTTCTGCGATGAGCGCATGATCAGGCTAACCTTCTGAGTAACCGGATTAAGTAGAACTTCCACCTATTTCAATAATCATGTTGAATCAATTAAGAGGACCAGTATGTCGCGATTGAAAAAATTAAACATAGTCCAAGATTAATTTATTTCTTCACCAAAGTTCATTTTACATTATTATAATCGTCTCATCTCAAAACTCCTGTTGCACAAATTCAGGCACACCGTTGGTCCGATTCGATTTCTCTAGGTTCGGAACTGTTTGGAATACGGGCTGTCAACAAATAAGTCAGAATCGACTTTATCTTTTATGATAAATTTTTTCCCTCATTCATTTTATGACGAGGCAGCTTTCTAACAATCTTGAATCCAGAGGAGTCGAATTGGATCAACGCTGTGCCGGGAATCGTGCAGCAGGTGTTTGGAGATGAGACGATTATAATGATGTGAAATGAACTTTGGTGAAGAAATAAATTGATTTTGGACTATGTTCAATTTTCTCAATCGCGACATACTGGTCCCCTTAATGCAACTCCTACTTGCAACTAATATAAATCACTCAGAAATCTCGGAAGAAATAGAAACAGAAACATAGGAACTATACGTAAAAAAAAATAACCATTAACCATTATTAACTATATTATTATTATTAATATTATTATTTTTCAGATATATCTTGTAACTTTCTGGCTTATCACGAACCTTTTGGTTAAAGTGATAGAGCCTCAGTTGTGAGTTCTTCTTTTATGTTCTATCAAACAGACCTAAAATTTATAGGAAATTTGGGCTCCTCATACTTGTGTTAAATCTAATATAACTCTTTACTTATATCGGCAGAAGACCGATGCAGTCTCTTATCTCAGGGTGCTTGGACTTTCTCCACGGGCCTACTTATATTTTCTAATTGGCATGGTAGCTGAATGATTGGATTCATACAGTTTATAATAATCATAAATAACGTTTTATTATGTTTATATGGAAGGTGATTATTTGATATAGATATTTCTTAACTCTAACATAAAAATGGTTGAAGCGTAGATGATATTGAAATAATAACTTGAAATATAGGTGCCTAGACAGCTAGGTCTTTTAAAGAGTTTTTGGCTCGATTTTAAGATAAAGGTTTATTTTACCTCACTATGTGTTACTATCCCTAATTGCCTTAATGCTAATGACGTGTGTATACGTGTTCGATATGATTTTGCCTAGGCTGCTAGGTCTTTTAAAGAGTTGTTGGCTCGATTATGAATATTAAATGAATTTACTTGGCTCGATTAAGAATATTGAATGAATCTACTTACTACGTTAATTTAATTTTGAATTTGAATAAAGTTTGTTTATCTCGAAATGACTCGACTGGTAATTAAATTCAACAGCTGTGCTTATAAGAAGCATGGATCTAACAGGCGAGGAGACCGAAGCAACCACGCTAGATTCACCAACACCTCTAAAGCGGATCTGTGTATATAAAAATGCAATAGGAATACCAAAGTGATCAAACAGGTGGGGAGGCCGAAACAACACCACTAGAATCACACTCAGATATCCCCAGAGAGACTTGCTCTGATTAAACATCGATATTTGCTGCTACCTCATCAAATCGAAAGTGTTACAGGCTGACTAATGGTCTACTCTATGATAGAATAACCCAAAGATCTGACCTAAGTCCGATATTAGTATTCTAAAATAAGAGAACTGTCCGGTAGTTCAGTATCAACGTGTACCTCCTTTATGTCCACGTGGACGGGATTTCGGGAGGTTCTAAGGTAAAGGTTAACTATCAGAAACGTGCGAGTGAATCTAGTATATATGTGTTAGTCTTACCTTTTAGTCCAACTCAATGATCTCGACGATTTTGGGCGTAGAGGGTGTTTGGTTGTGGTGAGAGTCAGCTGTAGTGAAGATACGCCTTGTAAAGGTGGTCTCTATGGTGCTGACGATGCACCTAGCACCTTGATAGTCAACGGTATGTTGTACTAGGGTCTGTGGCCGCTCTTCTGAATACTCGTTGAATGGGCCCCCTGGAAGCTCCGCTTCCGCAGGTGGTTGCTCACTTTGAACTAAAGCGTTTCTATCGCGAATTTCACTGTCACTCTGAGTTATTATAGTGTCTTTGCTGTCCTCGTCCTGGAGGGTTACGGATGAGTAATATTCAGAAATATAGCCCGGTAACCACTCCGGAGCTTGACTATGTTTATTTAATTCGTTGATCGATTCAAGAAGTTTATCGTGGCGGGCTTTTGCCTTCGCTACACGAGCGTTAGCTCGCTTCCCTGATCTGCGTTTGAACTTCCTTTTATTCACCACAGCCCCATTCATCTATGAGGAAAGGACTTGTGGTTAAAACGTTGGCTGGATATATAATCGTCGCCCTAACGTTTTGTGTAAGATAGGATAGAATAGGGTTATACAAGCTTGGGACACTCGTTCCCTGGCCTAAGTATAACGTATTTAGAAATCGGAAACAAGCTTGGATTTCTCCTGGCCTAAGCAACCGAAGTCTGAATGTGATGTGATTATATTGGCTGGGATAAACCTCGCCCTGATATAATTGTGTAAGTCTTTATACTGGCTTGGTGACCTAAGTACCTCGCCCTAGTATAAAGTGTGTGTGTTGGTTGAGGGTGTGTGCTTGAGTTTGAGTAAGGTGGATGAATGCAGTTGTAGTTAATAATTGTCTTACCTTGATTTTTTAGGAAAATGTGAACTTGGTTGATTTCAATTTTAGTGTTATTTTATTGTAAATGAGATTTGAGTAATTTATGTAAATTGACAGTTTTATAGTTATTCTAAAAAGCGCCAAGACCACTTGCGCGTCTTACTTATAAGAATCAAAAACTGAGGTTGAGATTTAAGTGTGAATTTGAAGTTAAGCCGTGCTAATTTAAACACGTTAATTTGGATTAAATATGCGCGGCGTTAACTGCTCGTGAGCTAAGTGTATGTTTGACTTGAAAAACTCTATTGAGGAAGAGGCATTAGTGGTCTTGGCTTATAAAGGGTAGTTATATTAGGTGGTGGGAGTTTTGTTGCCTTTTGGGTGCATACCAATCCCACAGTGGCCCGGCGACCATGATGTCTTAATTGCACGTGGTGTTTACGGGATAAGTTTCGGCAGTTTGTTTGTGAACTGATATCTGGAGTTTAAGTTTCGTCCGGATGCTTTTATTAGTGAGAGTTGATAGCTTGAGTAGATATCAGATATTTGAATAAACAGTTTGGGTAGGTATCGAGTGCTGGTGCAATGAAGTCATCATGGTGCCGGGAATCGGTCTTACTTCTAATATATTAATAGTTAATATATTCTATTTTATAATATTTGATGGAATATATTTATATGTATGTATATATATATATATGTATATGCGTGTATGAATATAAGTATATTAAATGTATTCAGAAGTTTGAGTAGAAGAGTTACTCTCTTCTACTCCTACTTCTGTCGGTAAATCATACCTTAATATTAGTTATCATAAAAGGGTAAAGAAGGAAATTTTTACTGTCGGTCGTCGGTATTTGTGTGGGTGTTGTGGTAAGTCGGTGAGAACGTCACAAAAGACAACTTTGTTAGCGAGAAAAATATTAGACAAAATGGCGATAGGCGATAGTTTACTGCGCCGTGGTAGATGGCGTCTTCTATAGTTGACCGCGCTGATGGCAGATGGCGCGCGCCATTGACGGGACGCCTGATTTATTGATTTATTAACCATATGATCCTAATGTTTATGTGGGTCGTGGTTTGGCCACGTTACATACTGTTTTGTGGAAAAAGGAGTGGGTCTACCAGTCAAAAAGCCACCTCAACAGATTTCTCTTTTATTTCCTACGCTAGCTACCGGACTCGGATAAGTTTATTTATCAAAGCCGTATACAGCGAGGAAATCTAGAAAGTATACAGGCGACTGCGCACGCGCCAAATAATTCGTTTTCATTGGTCGGCAAGATCGTCCCGCGCTGGTAATTCAACCTGCGAGACATGGGTGCCAACTTGGAAAAAATTGAGCGAGCTGTCAAACTCTCGCACGTAAAGTAGGCAATCTAGGTTATGTTAATATTTATTTCAATTCGACGTTATTTATCGAAAAATAAATGAACAAATAGCACAGATTAGCAGTTTTTAATAACGTAATCCATATCGGAAGATTATTCAATGGGTTCAATAAAGGATTTAATGAAAAAACAACAATTAATCGCTACAAAAATTACCTTGAAGTGATTTGTTAAAAGTTGAAATCTAAAATCAAATCTGAAAGGTCATTATTGAGTGGCAGTCTGGACAAACTGAGGCAGGTGAGTGAAAATAACGTTTATTGAAAAAATATTCTTTATTCACATTAAGTAAAAAATAAACGGATTGTTGAAACCGAGTAGAAGATAGTTCTAAAGTGGATTCATCCCAGTGTAGTGCTCCGGAGGCCAGTGATCAATGTCGATGAACATGAAATAAACGAATCAAATTAATAGTACATGAAATTTACGAGTACGAGGAGTGTAAAACTACAGCACATGTACCTGATTCGCTCTCTCACAGACCCTTCGTCGACTTCGTTCAATAGTCGGTGAAGTTCATGCAACTCCGTAGTACAGCGAACGATGTTTGATTAACAAAGAAGAATGTCCAAAAGATCCAAGAATGAAAAGAGGAAAAGAATAACAGTTGATTTACATCATCAAAGTAAAATTATAAAACAAAACGATAACTTACAGGACAATCGTCCGACAACTCTAGGAGAGCGACCTCCTTCATGCAACTCCGTAGTACAGCGAACGATGTTTGATCAACGAAAAAGGATGTCCCATAAATCCAAGAATGAAAAAAGGAAAAGAATAACAGTTAATGACAGTGGAATTTACATCATCGAAGTAAAATTATGAAACAAAATGATAACTTACAGGACAATCGTCCGACAACTCTGGGAGAGCGACCTCCTTCATGCAACTCCGTAGTACAGCGAACGATGTTTGATCAACGAAAAAGGATGTCCCATAAATCCAAGAATGAAAAAAGGAAAAGAATAACAGTTAATGACATTGGAATTGACATCATCGAAGTAAAATTATGAAACAAAATGATAACTTACAGGACAATCGTCCGACAACTCTGGGAGAGCGATCCCCACTTTCCTGACTACCTCTCCTCTGGCCACTGGTTGCCTTTCAGGAGGTGTTCGAAGTGTCCTCCTGCAGCTGCAGAACAGTAACCTAGCCGATCGTAGAAGGCGTTCGTCGTGTTAGAAATAACATCCGGCGACAGGTTCTGTAGGATGTCCAAGATCCTAGCTTGCAGCGCGCCAAGGTCTTCAATTCTACCCTGCGCATAGAGGACGTTCTTCAAATGGCCCCACAAACCGTAGTCCAAAGGCGATAGATCAGGTGAACGAGCAGGCCATTCGACTGTAGGGCTTGCCCTACCGATCCAACGACCAGGAAATTCCTGATCAAGGTAGTCTCTGACTGCTCGCGTGAAGTGCGGTGGCGCTCCATCCTGCTGGAACCAGATCTCTTCGCCCTTGAATTCAAATAAAAATCATATCACTTCTAGAAGACGGAGGAAATATTTGTTCTTGAACTACAGGCAGTGTAATAACAAACCGATCATCTCTGAATAGTACTATTCACTCACGGTTTCTTCTTCGATAAGCCTAAGAGCTGCTACGATGTGCTCTCTCAGCAATCGGAGATACTTCTCGCCGTTGAGGTTCCCATCGATGAAAAACGGTCCAACCAGCCGATTTCCAACGACGCACAGTGGGGCCGAATCCCAAATTTGCGGACATAACTCTGAATTCGGTTGAAAATCTGTACTCGGGGGTTTTCGGGGTCGCTGATTACGAATCCGAAAACGAAAATCTCAAAAACAAAATGGCGGATCCAAAACGGTAACAAATTTCTTGAAGAACACGTTGAATTCGGTCGCAAATCTGTACTCGGGGGTTTTCGGGGTCGCTGATTACGAATCCGAAAACTCAAATCTCAAAAACAAAATGGCGGATCCAAAACGGTAGCAAATTTCTTAAAAAACACGTTGAATTCGGTCGCGAATCTGTACTCGGAGGTTTTTGGGGTCGCTGATTACGAATCCGAAGTCAAAGATCCAAAAAACAAAATGACGGATCCAATACGGCTGATTTGTACGGAAAAAAATGTTTTATTTAGACGAAAATGACAGTAATTTGCTTAAACTAGGTGACTACAGAAATATAAAAATGAAAATGATGTAAAGTTAGTATTTACAAATAACAATAATTTTCTTAAAATTAGGTTATTACAAAAATATGCAAATCATAATGATGTATACATACTAAAAGAATAGCCGTTAGATCCTTAATTATATATATATAATAGGAAAATGTTAGGTGATATAAAAAATTCTATAATGTGTAACCAGGTACCGCATCCTTCCTGGTAGAACCAGGTACCGCAGGTGCAGGATCATCGGCAGAAGATTCTGAAAAGTCAAAGTGTACTACGTATAAATAGGCGATTACATTATTTGTTACAAAATATTATTCATAACTTATAATTAATAATTTTTGAATTATTCAGAAGACCGCATGATGCATCGTAAAATTAATGCAACGTAAAAACAAGAAAATGGATTGGGGGGAAGGGGGGGGCTTTTGACACATAATATTTCTTTTCGAAAGCGTAAAATATTAATCCGCTATAAAAAAGATGAGCGTTATAATAACAAAAAATTGATTTGGGCCTCACCGGGACCACCTGGGGTACTGGGCCCACAATGTGAGTACACCCCTGGGTAGATATTTCGAAACCACACAACTTATGTATAAACCATTTCCCGATATTTTGTGTTTTCACCGCTCGAAATTGCAAAAAATGTACTTTTCGTTACAAAAATGTGCACCAACAGCAGGCGCGTAAAAATGCGGACTATTTTTTGGTTGTTTCCATTAAACAATACATCAGTCTACAACCTCCAACAAGAAAGACCGCGGGACAACAGGGAGCAACTCAACTTTTCTCTACGTGTTTACAATTTTTCGTAGCAGTTTTACGGTAATTTTCAGATAAATCATTCTTTTTTCGATGCCACATGCATCACTACTATACATTTTCAATTTCACGGTGATATTGTACTTACTTTCCCCTTTCAAATCCATTTTTTAGAAATTTTTTGGCGTGATTTTTGTCATCTTCAGCACGTTCTAAACACAACACTGTGAATTTCACTCGGAGCGCGCTGCGTCTAACTCGAGCGAGGGTCACTTTCGAACTGGAATAAAAGAGCAGGTATAGGGGATCTTACCCTCCCCAGTCTGGAATCCGACCCTTGGACTATTACTTTACTTACTCCTTCACTCTAAAACCCCGAAAACAAAACTTGATTTTTCGGGTTATGTCCGCGAATTTGGGATTCGGCCCCACTGTGCGACCTGGAAGAACAGACGCGGGTTAATTCGACACCAGGCCCTGGTGTTCTGCCTGTTCGGCTTCCCGACGAGCATCACAATACTTTCGTCGGAGAAGCAAATACGTCGTTTCAACCCCTCGTCAGCATTTATCCGATCCATCATCTCCTGGCTGAAACGAAGACGATTATCGTCATCACCAGCCAGGAGTTCTTGATGCGTTTGAAACTTGAACGGCTTGTACTTAGCTTCACGCAGCACTTTTCTGACGGACGGCTTGCTGATGTCTAACTCCTGGGCGATACGACTGGTCGGCTTGAAGGGATCCTCTTCAACGCTCAAGCAGATGTTCAGCTTGGTATCCCAACTCAGCTGCCTATTTGGCTGAATTACTGGGATGGACCTTCCATCGACGCTCCCCGTTGCCTGAAATTTCAAGACCCACTTGCGTGTGGTCGCGATAGATGGTATCGGCCTATCCGGGTATGCGGCCGCGAAATGGTCCTGTATCCTACGATAGCTGAGGCCCTGTAGGTGATTCGTCACCATCTCCACTTTTTCCTGCACCGAAAACTTGTAATTAGGCATTTTTAAGTCGATCAAAAACTTTACAAAAGACTCGAGGTATATGCCAAACACGAGGTACAACGTGCGCGATCTTTATGCAAACTAGTCAGTTCCTGCCAGCCTCTTTGTTTAAATTTTCGGTTGGAAAATATACCACGAGACTTTACAGATAGACGATTGGCCGATACCGTTTTCGGACAATACTGTCGTCCAATCGCATGCTGGTAGCAGACTTCACACTATTTTGATGCTTGCGCTTCCCGCGCGCCGCGTGTTGTTTACAAATTGCACGCGCCATGATACTAATCTGTCTGGTCTCGTGGTGATCTTTCACCGAATATCGGAGATTTGATGTTATCACGTAGGAAAACATGGAAATAGTTCGCGATACGAACAGCGAGGCTAGATTAGCTCGTATTATTTCACGAGGATCAAGGACATTATTCTCGTTAACCTCACGTGGGTATCGGCAAATTTGCAAATCGCGGATTTGAGTGTGAGTTCGATGAATTATTAATTATAAAGACATTTTTTGCTTCACGTTCCACGGTAATGCATTAGATTAGAAATTAGTTGAATCCAAAATCATCAGAAGCACGTTTGATAAAATAACACCTTTCATTTTCAGCTAGGAAACAATCAAACAGTGAAGTGGGACTAAAGTCGTCGACGATCATGTTTTCTCCTCAGAGAAATCATCGAGGATCGTAAGTACATTTCTAATTCTGTGATCTTTGAGTGGTACGACATTTTGGCATGTATTCAATGATGAAATACGTTTTTCTAGGAGATTCGAGCTTCCAAAATTGGTTAGCAGTAGGAAAATCGTATCTTACCTGATGATCAAAACGCTCTGCCAGCAAGGACCATGGTTTCTTGATCGGTGCCGCCATCCCAATTATGCGATTTGGTCGTTTCATCAGGCACCAGCTGTTCAAGTGATTTTGCTGGACCATTACATTCATCTCCACATCTGTTGATGCAAAGTTGAAGAGCTAGGCATAGTACGGATCACGATGTTCAAATATTTGATCATTTCACTATGATCAAGCCAATAATGAGGAACTTGTTATTCGACCATTGATGGTACTTCATAGCGTCAAGGAATTATTGGAACACACGAATATTTTTAATTTGAAGTTGGGCTTCGTCACTTTTGTCATTCGGTTCAGGGAAATAGTGTTTCAGGTCTTGCATTAAATTCACAGAATAAGTTTTGCTAGCTAAACTGGTAAAATCAAGATCGAGGAACGTTGAATACTTTTGGTTAAAAATATCTTCGAAGTTGGTTTTAGTTTATAATTTTGCCCCACTATCTAGTTCCACCTGTCTCAGTTATCTCTGTCACTGTCTTTGTACTTGTGTCTACTCGAACAACTGGCAAACCTTGTCGAAGGCTACAAATGCATTTATTTACTAATACATGTTGCGTTACATTTAATCGTTTATTCAGAAATAATTTCAACCTATCAGAAGTTGATACATGTTTAATTTCAGTATGGGGCTCTCTCTATTTGGTAACTCGGAAACTGTCGATAATTTACATCTGCTGTCGTAGGAGGAGATTCAAGGGAAACTCAATTAAACTAGACTCGTGAAGGAAGAAAATCACAATTCAATCACAGATGATGAAATATTCAAACATCTTAAACAATTGGTTTCATGTTTTTCAATTTCAGAACTAGTAACATTGATCTTTCTTCTGGTCGAGAAAGATATTTGAAAGAAATGTTACATGAGAAGTATTTAAAATTGGAAGAGGTCATAAAAATTTCCTCGGTCAACCGACAAAAGTGATGATGAGCTCTGCACTTAAGAAGAAATTAATGGGAGGTATTAATGATTGATTGATTGATTGATTAATATATATTTATGCCCTGGAATACCTGGGGGCAAATATGAATACACATAAAAACAGAAGCAGCAGGTTTAAGTTACAAAGGTAAAGACATCAACTGAGCAGAAAGTAAATAACAAAAAAAAAGTAACCATAGAATAATAATGCTAAATCAAATAAATCAACGTGGGAAATGCGCACTAATAATAGTATAAAATAAAATACCTAAGAATAGGAATAAATAGATTAAAGTAAACGATACAGAGTAATATAAAATAATAAAAAGTAGGACAGCAGAAAGCCGATAGAGCGGAGATGTACAAAATCAATACAAACATAAAACTGAAGTGGTTAAAATATAACAAAAATAAAATAGAGTAAAAATAGATAGAATAAAAATAAAATAAAAATAAAAATAAATAAAAATAAAAATAAGAATAAATATAAATAAAAATAAAAGTAAATACAGTAAAATAGATAGAACTAAGTAGAATAGAATAGAAATAAAAATAAAATAAAAATAAAATAAAAATAGATAATAATAAAAATAGATAAAACACCAAAAGCATACAGAAAATAGACAAAGCACGACGCGCTGACGGAGTATAAAAATAAAACAGAGTACACCCGGCCCGCAGCTAGCTAAATAACGCACAGCGTCACCCGGAGGCTAGCTGGACTCAGTATCGCTCGCAAAAAGGTGAGAGAATAGTCTCGATTTAAAAACTACTACGGAAGGCGAGGAGATAACCTCTGAAGGTAGAGAATTCCAGAGATAAGTTGCCGATAAGCGAAACGAATTACGAAGAGTCGCAGTACGATGGTTGGGCGTGACGAAGAAACCTAACGTGCCAGGACGCAACGAACGATCACCCGATGGTTCATTCCTACGAAACAGTTCATTCAGATAGGCAGGCGCTGCGCCATTAACGATATTGTAAGTCATTACCCCTAGAAAATAGAGCCGCCTGGACCGCACTGTCAACCATCCCAGCTGACGGCGAAACGGGGTGATATGATCGTCCCAGCGCAAGCCAAATATGAACCTGATGGCTTGGTTAATAAGACGCTGAAGGACTAGATTGAGTTCACCCGTGAGGTCATTAAATACTAAACAACAATAATCCACTAGGGGAAAAATAAGGGAGACTACGAGGGACGATTTTAGCTCAACTGAGAGGCAATTGCGGCGATACTTTGACCTATGTAACGCGTAGTTAACCTTGTTTGATATATGCAATACATGGCCACGCCAGGACAAGTTAGATCTCATAATGACACCTAGGTTCCGAACCTCATCGACATAAGGTAGCAACGTCCCACCCACCGATATGGGCAGAAGGTCAGACAGTTTTAGACGATTTATAAACGTCCCACTGCCCTGGATGAGCACCTTAGATTTGTCAAGATTAAGCTTGAGACCGTTAGCCGCTGCATAAGTGGTAATTACGTTAACATCGTGAGTGACCCTAGCTAATCCGTCTTGTAACTCAGACGGTGGACACGATAAGTAAATTTGAGTATCGTCCGCAAAAATTAGGTGCTTAGTGTAGCGCAAGTCCGCTCCTATATCGTTGATGAAAAGTGAGAAGAGTAGGGGGCCTAGAACTGATCCCTGTGGGACGCCGGAGGACGTAGCTAACCAGGCCGAAGGAACACCACGCTCATCCACCACCGCCTGAGTGCGACCTGTTAAATAGGAGAACATCCAACGCAGAGGTACATCAGAAAAGCCGAGATTCTTGAGCTTACCGAGAAGACGGGAATGCCCCACCGTATCAAACGCTTTGTTCAAATCAAACAGCACTAAAACAGTCACACATCGATCATCAACCGCTTGCCTAACATCCTGGCAGAGCCGTAATAAAGCAGTTTGAGTACTGAAGTGCTTCCTATATCCAGACTGACGCGGGTCAAATAAATCATTTTGCTGAATAAACTCAAGAATCTGCACATGCACCACACGCTCTAGTAATTTAGATAATTCACATAGGTTCGCTATAGGACGAGTATCGGAAGGCGACTTCGGCGGGTTAACCTTTAAAAGAGGGCGAATAAACGCGCGTTTCCAGTAAGGGGGAAAGTACCCATATTTCAGACAGCTATTGAATAGAGAGGCGAGCACGAACGCGAGATACGGCAGAGCCTGATGTATAATAAATAGTGAGATTCCGTCAGGTCCAGCAGCACGCGACGGCCTCGAAGTCGACTTAACCAGCTGAGCGACATACTCCGCACTCACCAGAGAAAACTCAAACTTGGCGTTAGTAGACGCCAACTCAGACGCAGAGGATAGGAAGCTAGAAAAGTCGTGCAAGGAGAAAGCCGGAGACCCGTTGGAGATTCCCACAAACGCAATATTCAGCTCATCAGCAGTAAAAAAGGTGAGCGGAGAGGTAGAACGGGGTCGCACAAGTCCCAAATCAGCCAGTTCGCGCCAAAGCCTGCTAGGGTCAGTGACAGCAGAAAGCCGGCGCAGGGTATAGTCATCAGCGGCCCTGCGTAAGTCGTCAGTTAGTTTATTACGATATTGCCTGTAGATAGCCAGGCCCAACACACTACCCGACCGCTTTGCTTGCTTATAAAGCGAATTTCTCACACGAAACCGATCCCGCAATTCGGCTGTCAGCCACGGCGCAAAAGGTTTGGAAACCTGAAAGGTTCGCATAGGCGCATAATGGTCAGTTGCAGTCGCAATCGAGTTATTAATAAAGGCAGTAAACAGGTCGATGCCAGTAGGATCATCAGATTCAAAGCCAAGAGCGGGAATAACAAAGTCACTCCTATCGAGCAAGCCCGCAAGCTCATCGAGGAAGGCAGCCACATCAAAGTTCTTGTAACAACGACGGGATATACTCTTCTTACGCGGAAGAGTAACGTCCAGTCTATAAGATAGCTCTAACAAGTCATGCCCCGCAATGAACGGAGCATCAGATTTAAAGAAGTGGCACACTTTACCCAAATCATCAGTAATAAAAACATCGAGCCACGAGTCAGAGGTCGATGTGTGGTGAGTAGCTGACGATTCTACAATATGCAGTGCTAGTGCCGAGACCTGCTCGCGTAAAAAAGTAGCTTCAACATTAGCACTTAAAAGGTTGCAATTAAGATCACTACAGATTATTATATTATCATAAGCAAACGAAAATTGAGTAAAAGTTTGAATAAAATCATTAAAAAGAAGTCCTTTAGGTCTTCTATACATGGACGTGAATAAAAGCGGTCTTACATCACTATAACGTAAGTCTAAAATCAAAAACTCAGGCGCATTAGAGAATTGAGTAGGGGAAGCGGCTAGCACCTTAACCTTAAGCGAATTATGCACATAACAGGCCACACCGCCCCCTTGTTTGCCCTCCCTATCTTTTCTGATGAGCGCATAGTCCTCAAGGTGAATGAGGCCATCAGACACACGCGAATGAAGCCAGGTCTCGGAGATTGAGATAATGTGATAAAAGTTAGAACTAAGATGTGCCTTAAGTAAGTTAAAATGCCCAAGCAACGAGTTGGCATTGAATTGAGCGATTTTTACACAGGCCGAAGTGGGAGCACTCGGAGCTACTATGGCAGGTAGGTGTTGTCACGCCAGCTTGGCCAGGTCATCATCCGATTTCACAACGATCACGGGCGCACCATCAGCTCTCCGAACTCTAATAACGCCTGACTTCACCCAGACATACTTAAAGCCAGCTTCAGACGCTTTAGCCTTAGTGCGACGGAGCAGCGCGTGAATCGCAGGTGGAAGAAATTCATTAACAAAGATTTTGCCTACACCCTGAAATTGAGGGAAGACCTCACCGACACGTAGCGTAGCCTTAGCCCGCTTCATAGCAATAACGTGATCACGGACAGATGTGGATCTTAGTACTACAATAAAAGACTTATAACTATTATCCCGCGGGGTGACAGGAGGACTGGCCCTGGGGGTCGACGGACCACGATTTTCCCCAACTGCAGAGGTAGCGTTCCTGACTAAAGGTCGTATATCTAAGACCTCACTGATCAGTTCAGGTATACCGAGCGACGAAAAAACCTTCTGGACGACCACTCGTGGCACATCGTGAACAGAGAGCGGAATACCATTTAAAATAATTTCGGCTGACCGAGAGGCAGAATCCTCATTAGACGGAGCTCGGATCGTTTCGATTTCACGCAAAATACGCGTAGTCGTAGCCTCCAGCCGAGCGATCAGGTCATCATGCTTGTCGACTTTCGCTACAAGCTCAGGTAAGCAGCCTAGCTTTTCGGCAATAACATTATTAATTTCTGTCTGGCGGGCAATCACCGATGATAGCTCCTTATTAGTGGCATTTGCGCGGTCAATGGCATCAACAATATTAGAAAGAACACTATCCATATTCGGCGATGACATATCAGTAGGGCTAGTAATCAGTGTGTTAATAGAGCTACACCCACTCGAAACAGTGCTCGTCGTCGGCTGGCTAATTATACTACTTAAGTTACAAGTATTGCTTAGGCTAACCTTACAACAGGGATTAGCAGATTTATAACTGAGGTAAGCGGCCCCACAGCCTGGATGAAACTCACGGTCGCAAGTAGCGCAGACAAGCGTCTTTCCAGCAATCCCACGATGACACCTGAAGCACAGCCGCGACATACGGTCTTCAAAACTACCGCGTTACGCTGTGACAGTGTGCTGTTATGATCCGCCTAATCCAACGGCCGAGAAATCACACGTACAGCTGCGCTAAATGGGTCCAAGTAGAGCGTATGCGCATATGCGCAGGAAACAATAACCGTCGGCGATCAGCGGAGCAAGACAAGTCCAAAGTGAGGTTAGGACAAGCCAGTATTATTAGCCAGTCATCCACAAGAAAAATCAGCGATATTCACCAGTATCTTAATAAAATGTGTGAAATGCAACTAGTAGCGTGCATGAATCTGCAATAAAAAAGGGGCCCGAAGGCACTTTGCGGCAGAAAAGTGATAGAATAGGCAGAGCGATCAAGATAGCGACAGGTAATACTCACAGAGAGAGAGAGAGAGGCAGAGATGCAATTATTTGGCTGTTGCTCATTTTTGAATTTCCCAATTAAACAGCAGTTATTCGCCAACATTTCCTTTCTGTTAATCAAAAGAATTTGGATTATTTCTACTGTATTAAACTATCATGATTGAATAAACTGTTTTCACCTACCTGCTTCGTTTGTTCCAAGCACCCATCATTTAGACCACTAATTTCCAATTTTAATCGGATAAACAAATCCTCTAAAAATGATTCGATACATCGAATCGAGGCAATCATCTGTTCGGAATAGATTTCGAAGGTTCTTTCGGAACATCAAGTTTTGTTCTCAATAATAAAAGCTTTCCAAACCTTTCCGAATTACTACCGCAATTAATTGAGATTTTAACCTCAAAAATTTGTATCAATTACATCGCCGTGAAAAACAAAGTTTGACAGCTAAACTCGGGATGGCCAGCCTGCCTTAGCGGACGACGAAACTCGCGCATGCGCAGTCGCCTGTTACGTATCCCATACTACCCCACACTCTCCTACACCCTCACACTCAATACCCAAGACACAACATCCTGCATCCACCCAGTCTCTCAGCCTCCTATCAAAGGAAGCCTCACCATACCTTCTAAGAACTGCATCCCTATCTATGCACCGATAAAACTGCACCTGCATAAACGCGCTCAAGCCCGGGAGAACAATGAAAAGGATGATCTCATCATTCAGCTAGATAGTAACCAATATTGCACTTGCACTTGCACTCATCACTTGCATCCAAACCATCAAAGAAAGCAGTCACTTTTCAGACTCGCTCTAGAATCATAAATCACTAACCCAAAATTACTCTCAGTCAAACTCGACAATTGTAAAACTCATATAGATGGTTCTACCATCGTTGTAATCATTACCAATAAACAACCATTCAGTTACCATTTATATATGAATATTCACGTCAGTCACCTACCACTCCAATCCGGTTACCTAAAGGTATAAAAACGAGGGACGAACTCAACGACTACTCGTAACTCTCATCAACTACGATCCCAACTCATAACTATGGTGGCAGCTTAACCATCTCAACATCCTAATTCATAACAATGGTGGCAGCTTAACCACCTCAACATCCTAAATCATAACACGCCTGTATACTTTCTAGATTTCCTCGCTGTATGTCAATCGTTCTAAGCAGAAAACTCAGAACCCCTGCACAGAACCGGGTTTTTTACGCCAAGTCTGTCGTCCTGCTATTTTGAATTTAAGTCATCACCTGCAGATCCGGGATGTTTAGTCCAAGACTGCCTCTCAGACTCGGACTTGCAATAGTTGGCCCTCGAACACGGGAGGTTAATCCAGTGTCGTACGCTTCTTCTAATGCTCGTCAAAGCTGTACCTATCTTGGCTTGTTCCCAGTAATATTCACTCAATTGGAAGTTTAAATAAGAGAATACCAGGCAGATGATACAGTGATATAAAGTATTATATTGTGCTTGGAAAACCAAATAAAAATATGTACATTGAAACTTAAATTAATGTTCTAATACTAATCCTATAGCTCAGTTTTTTTCAAGAGGTTATTTCAACCCAAAAGTGATAATGATTTGACTTTATCTGCAGCGCTGCTTTAGCTGGAGCAAATTATACTAAGTTATATTTGATTGATATTTTTGTAGAAAATCTAAAATATGTTATTTTGACTATATTGTGAAATGAAGCTAAGTTATTATCAAGAGAAGGCCTCTCGTATAATATTCAAATGAGTCGCCGAGGTGCTATACCTGAAATGCGCTGCTCGGTCTAGCCAGCGCGTGTTTATATACAGTTTGGTTTACGCTTCTGACGTCACAGGCGGTACTTCTGGACAACGCCTGTTTTTGCATGGTATTTTGATAGCGAATCACAGCTGAGATCAGGATGTCCAGCTGGATACGTTACAATCTAATATTAATGACTTACTAGGAGATGATCAGGCTTCCGGGTCATGGATCTTGACCAAACTTGTAAGGGTGTTTCGTTGAGCCAAAATATAAAGTACCTGCTGAATAACTCTCCGGAATGGGCCTTTACTCTGTCAATTTACCTAAATGTATACATTAGAAATCAGCGTAACCTGGATTTGGCAAATTGCCATGAAATAATTAGTTTTTGTCCTGCGCTATGAGATTCTACATTGCTCTGGATATTTATACATTGAATACAGTCATTATTGTACATCAAATTGTTAAAATTTAACATCCCAGCTATGAAAAATCACTTTATTCTGCGCCTATTGACACATTGCTTCTTGTCGGTTATCGCTCGTACAACATTCATTTGGTGAATTTGAAGACTTCTTCCCACTTGAAAGATGTTGAATATATATAGTCAGTTTCAATACTGATACTGGCAGCTTACAAATCCTGTAAATTACGACATGATATTAATTTCACCATAATACTATAGTTATTATTTCAGAAGAATATGTATGTAGTATATTATACTCATCTAATAAAACAACGTTAGGTCAGGGTAAGTAAGATGAGATATTTTCAGGCTACTGCCCCATTTAGAATCAAACTGCTACCGAAAAAGTCGCCCATAACAAGACTTGGGCTTGGCAAATATTTTTCAATTCATATCATCATCTGGGTTTCTCCGTTATGTGCTTTCTCGGTCTCAATCGTTTGTTGATATATCCGACGGATGACTTCCTGCCAGGAAAGAATGACACGCGTCGTCTCTTTTTTCGAAATAGGCATGGAAAGTCACTTTGACGCCAGTTGAGATCCACAGACGTAGAGAGTGAGGTTATGGTGCGATCTGTCGCGCACTTTGAACTGCGCATCCAGACTGCCGTATAAAGACTTCATACGGCTGCTCTGAAATGTGCCGTATAAAGTGACTTTTCAATGCCTATGCCGAAAAAAAGAATGAATAATAATAGAGAGTCATATCTAGTGAAGAGGAGCTCCCAATTCGTACTAGAGAAGAGTTTTGTTGCAGCAGAATCTTTTCAAATCGGACAGTTGCCTATGATGGTTTTATCGGCCGGACAATTTAACCTCACTTATGGTGACATAATGCCATTTCATGAGATAAGTATATAATATAGCCTTCTGAAATAATAACTATAGTATTATGGTGAAATTAATATTATGTCGTAATTTACAGGATTTGTAAGCTGCCAGTATTAGTATTGAAACTGACTATATATTCAACATCTTTCAAGTGGGAAGAAGTCTTCAAATTCACCAAATGAATGTTGTACGAGCGATAACCGACAAGAAGCAATGTGTCAATAGGCGCAGAATAAAGTGATTTTTCATAGCTGGGATGTTAAATTTTAACAATTTGATGTACAATAATGACTGTATTCAATGTATAAATATCCAGTGCAATGTAGAATCTCATAGCGCAGCACAAAAACTAATTATTTCATGGCAATTTGCCAAATCCAGGTTACGCTGATTTCTAATGTATACATTTAGGTAAATTGACAGAGTAAAGGCCCATTCCGGAGAGTTATTCAGCAGGTACTTTATATTTTGGCTCAACGAAACACCCTTACAAGTTTGGTCAAGATCCATGACCCGGAAGCCTGATCATCTCCTAGTTAGTAATCTCGAAAGTAACTCAAACATAAAAACTATACGTCACTCACATTTTTAAATCATGTGACTGAAATCTTGGGATATATATGAGCTAAATCACAAATTCCCGGTGTGGTTTTGTACCTCAAAATTTTCGATCATTTTTTTTTTCGTCATTAATGGGTCATTTCCGTGGAAATGAGTCGAAAGCCACCCCAATATAATTTTTATCGGTGCAGCTCATGCTATTTTTGATATTACGCGTTTTTAACGGTTTTTTGAGAACACCACAGAAGTTGATGGTTTAACTGAAAAATTTCAAGACATTTTTCAATGGAAATTTTCCGCTCTTTTCATTGCAAATATTTTCATGCGCCGCAGACAACCGGAAGTTCAAAATACGTACCGTTGAACCGTCTTCCGCAAGTCCAAATTCGATTTTTTTTTCACCATTCGACGACTTAAAATATTCTCTTTGACATGTCAAATTTATGGACTGGGCAACCACATACTTCATATGAAAAAAAAACGACGAGCATATCGGTAGCATCGTTGACATCGATAGTACAGGTTTCCGTGGTCAGTATGTGTAAACTTATGATACGATTCAAAAGTGACATGGGCTCTTGGTCTAATAGCATGTACACTAGGGTGTGCCAAAGAAAAAAAAATGCAAACGCGCAACAAGATTCTGGTAGAGCATCTCAAATAGAATATCTCAGCCAAATATGAGCTCTTAATATTGATATTTAGAATTGCCTATTTTAGTTACTGAAATAGGCAGTTCTAAATATCAATATTAAGAGCTCATATTTGGTTGAGATATTCTATTTGAGATACTCTACTGAAATTTTGACGCGCGTTCGGAAAAAAAATTGTTTTTTTCCAGAGGACTCCATGACACTATGACTCAATGTCTATAGGCGAATATCTCTTAATCGGTGAGAGTAAGGAAAATTCCATCTCAGTACTTTTTTATAGAGCGTGAAATTTCCTGTAAGAATCTGTATACAGATAGGTTCTAAATCAAGCTGCTTACGAGAAAAAAAAATTCATAAATTTTCCGATTTTTTTTAACATGTTATTAAAATCACAAGTGGAAAGACTGAGTTAGGCAGTTCTAAATGTCATTATTAAGAGCTTATATTGATTGGGATATTCTATTTAAAATGCTCTACCGGAATTTTCATGCGCGTTTTAATTTTTTTTTTGGCACACCCTAATGTACACTAAACGTAATGGATTCTGAGCCGCATGTGTTTGACAATTCTAGAAACAGCCAATCGGCGCTCTGGATTACAAAAATGCAGAGCGCCGATTGGCTGTTTCTTCAATTGTCGAACACATCTGGCTCAGAATCTATTTCATTAGGCTTACACTAATGTTCATCGATGGTGTCCCCGTGGCTCACTATTTTTTCTAGCCTTTTTTTAAATCAAATTTCCCTTCTAGAAATATTTTATTTGCTCATGACCAGTGGAATCTTCAGGGTATTAGGAATATGATAGCTGCGAGGTGGAGCAGAGTCATGAAGTAAGCCACTGGTCATGGGCAAATAAAATATTTGTAGAAGGGAATTTGATTTAAAAAAAGGCTATGAAAAATAGTGAGCCACGGGGACACCATCGATGAACATTACTGTAGACGTGAAGGAAAATGGTTCACCCGGGGTATTGCGGTTCACAGGGCTAGAATGGCACTGTAGCACCGGATCACTGTGGCTCTAAGTCAGTACCCGTCGAGCCCTGCACAGTGCAGCGCCAAACGTAAGCAAACGCAGGGCCGTGGCGGCAGGGCTAGGCTGACGCTGATTTTGGAGCCACAGTGATTCAGTCACTGATATACAGTGTGAATTCCTATCTTTTGGACAGGTGCAATTCACCTGAACTCCCAGTGTGCATGCGCAAGCTCCGAGCGCAGGAAAATTTGCAGTCCGGCCAACTTCATTTATTCATGACAGATTGCTGCGATGTGTATAACCCCCCAATATTTGGACAGTTCTGCTCGGTAGGAAGTTGACTGCACTGCAAATTTACAAAATTTGCGTGCGCTCGGAAATTCAGCTCAAGTTCACCTGTCTAAAAGATGGAAATTTACGCGGTTTACTAACTGGATAGCCAATCGACTAGAATTCTTGTGCCCTATTGGAGCGAGTTGAATCATTTTTTTTAGAGCCCTCTGTATTGCCATTTGTACTTGACCGCATCAAGCTATCTATCAATTAGATTGATGATGAGAGCTTTCCAGCTTACAGACAAAAATCGACACAGTCAGACACACAGCAATACGATTGGTCCCTCCTGTTAGATCCAGCCAATCAGAATACTGTGTGTCTGACTGTCGATTTTTGTCTGTAGATGGAAAGCTTCCCATGATTCTGGAGTAAAATATTTGTATAAATCAGATTTAGGTATAAAATTACAAAATGTACAAACATGATGGTAATTGGTGAACCATTTTTCTTCCCGTGTAGAAAGTGTAAATTATATCTGAAAGAGGCATAATACCTTGGAACTTACTTGATCGTTTTTTTACTTTTTTGTCGGTTTTAGTCTTGGAGGTTGTTTTTTTCTTATATCCTGGCGTTACATTTTCCACTTCAGCCGACGAATCACTTTCAGAGCTGCTGAAAATGCCATCCATTTCATGAGAGGCGTCATAAGTTTCATTCCAGCGCTGTCCAATAGGAGTCACTTTAACTGTAAATAATTGTAAAGAAATCAAGATATTGGGCAGAATATTGCATCGTATGAAAAATGAAACATGAATTCTTATTCATGACTGTATCTATTTAAGTATGGGATGCAATGAAAGCTTAGAGCGACTAAGAGATGATATTTCTAGCCTATTAGAAATGTCCGTCTCAAATCAACACACCTGCACACTCATATCGCATTGAACTCCGCAATTGTTTTATTCTGATTCCTTGAAATACTTCGATGAACTTATAACTAAATTTCAACATTTTCGTCGGAAGATGCTTACCGTTTTTGCGTTTTTTTTTTGTTGACTCAACTGCGAATTTTTGGGCTTTAGGCACTGTAGAACTCTATTATTTTCCGTATTATTGCAGTCTTTTTCATCGTCAGTGCTTTCGGAGGCATTTGATTCTTCGGCATTTCCGCCGCCTCCTTCTGCTAGTTCCAGAACCTTGGACATGCGCAGAATTTCACGGCTCAGTATGGGCTGTCGGTAATGTTCTCGATGAATTTTATCTGCATGTCCCATAAAGTTGGCAACATCGTTGACTTCATTCTCTGACAAGTTAAGGTTTATGCAGTTTGTGGCGATGTGTTTTCGTAGTCTGGTTCCGGTTAATTTGGCTGGGAAATCAGCTCCTGATTCGTTAGCAAACTTCCGTAGTAGGTAGCAAGCACGGAGATATTTATATCTGTTTTTCTCAAATCCAGGAATACCGAAGACATAACGATTATGGCGAGGTACTTTAGCCTGATCCCGATACTGCAGTATCATTTTGATGCACGCCAATAAATCGGAGTTCAACAGGACAGGCACAGTTCTATTAAGCTTCCCTCTTATGACAAATCGAACATACTTCCTTGCCAAAACCTGACACTCAGCAGATGAAGTTTCTGGGTCTTCATCGATACCTTCGGCACTTTCAAAGTCTTCTATGAACATTCTCTATTTCACCAGCTCGACGGCGGTTGAAGACCTGGATGGATGTGAGGGTAGTTTGTGCTAGCATCAACCATGAATCATAATTGAATGTAGTTTGCATACTTTGGTAAGCTGAATTTCTCTTCGCATCTATGTACGCTAATAATTTCCGAATATCTTTGGCAGATGGGAGCTCAGTCTTTTTGCGTCTCTTGAGTTGGGTTTGTGACTCTACGACCGTCTTATTCACACTGACGCCTATGTCTTCCATTGCAAGTTTCAGAAAATCTTCGGTATTTGCTTTTTGCACGGCATCGTGTCGCTTTATACAATCAGTTATGAGTAAATTGCCAATCTGTTTGACGAAGGATCCCAGATTATAAGCTGTCGATGGATGCGTGTACATGTTCGTGGCTTCATTGAACTCACCAACAATATTTATAGCTGCGATAACGTCGTCGTAAAATTTAGGATCATACAAGGTTGCAAACTCTAAAATATCCTTGTTTATTTTCTTCAATGCAGCCAGAAGTCGTCCTAACATTCGTAAGTGCGCTCTGATCATGTCACCGTCATGCTGCTTTTTGTATTTTCGGCACAATTTGTTACCATAAAGTATCAGTAATCGGTCATATCGAATAAGACTTACAACTTCATCTTCACGCAATATAGCAAAAACATTTACTAAACGTTCTGACGCTGCAGCGTGGATTCGTGCAACAACCTTACGGCCCATTATCGACAGTGTTCGGCTTTTTTTGCCATTATATCCGAAACAGCGTTGTGCATGATGTCTGATGTTATTTTTAGAAAAAAAACCTCTATAATTATGACAGACTCGAAAGTCGCAAGCGCTTCTCTTTAATTGAGCTTTAGGTCGTCTACAGACAATTAATTCACTATCATTTACGTTATTATCAGTATTGAATTCAAACTGGCAATTTTTTCTTATGGTGTCAATAATTTTTTTTCGCTCGGCAGTATTTTTCGGTAGGACAGAGAATGCCTTAACTTCGGCTAAATCTTTATGAATGGATTCTAGGTGACGTGCAAATTTGGATTGCATTGTTTTGCAATACACGCAAAACGTTCTTTTTCCTTGTCCTTTTCTGCCGTCTGATGTCACGACAAACATGTCCGCATCATCGCGTACAAGTCTGGGCTGGGTTAACGAAGACATATGTCTTGATGAATTTTGTGACGAAATCGCTTTCTTCTCCTGATCCTGCACTTGACAAGTCGTCACCTACTGATGGTTGATATTCGGATCCGCTGTTGCTACCCTCCTCTGCATCTGTATAAATCATCATAAAAAACTAGGTTGTAGGAATTCTGGAACTATGTTATTACAATTTTTATATTTATGTGACAATTGTTGGCCTATGAGATTCTGTCCGATTTCTATACAGGATTTTTTTTTTCCATTACTTATATACAGTAATTGTCAAGTAATATCAAATACTGATATTATAAATATGAATTTCGAGAGCTAATCGATAGGGACGGGTGATGAGGTAGTAAAAAGATCTCACTTTCAGATCAGACTTACCATTTACATCAATTTCGTGAAAAGTTACATTTTCTTGTAGCGGTGTAGTAGTTTTAGCTGTATCACATTGACCAGCAACGACTTTTCCTGAAGCCGAGGTTATTGTCTCTGAACTATCCAGTATAAATCTCTTATCTAAATAACTCTCATCTAGATACCTGGAATAAGATTGAATGGATGATTCATCTGAAGGTATATTCACGTTTCCAAATAGTGTTTCGAAATTTGAGAGGCTTGTTTCATTATTTCCAGAATGGAAGAGATTTGTAGAATTTCCGGTTGTATCAGTTTCTGAGACATGCGTTGTTTCACATGTACTGGGTGCAGATGTATATATTGTCAGATTATCTGATGGTGTATTACTGTTTTCAATAAACTGTTGTTCATCTACAGTGAACGTGGCATTTTGGTCATTACAAGTTGTGTTCAAATTAGGGTTATTCCAAGTGTTATTCAATTCGAAGCTGATCAAACCATTGTTAGCAGTTTCAAAATCAGTGTTTATACCAGCCTCTTCGGCATTACGTTTTAATACAATCAGTCGTACTTCGTTGGCATCTGTGAAATTCGCTTCATGTATGCTGTTATTTGAGGGGACGACAGAATCTCGATTTCCAGCCAACTCTGTTTCAGAGTTGATTAAATCATTGTTCCCTGTTGCAGGATCAGTAATAATCTCTTTTATATTTTGTTTTGACACATCCGGTGGTACTTCCTTATTATCGGTGGAATTCACTTCATGCACGCTGTTATTTGAGGAAACGACAGGATCTCTATTTCCAGCCAACTCGGTTTCAAAGCTGATCGAATCATTGTTCGCAGTTGCAGGATCAGTATGGGGCTTGACTTTCTTCCCATTTCGTTTTGATATATCCCGTGGTACTTTTTTGTTATTATTAGTATGACACGCTGCATCTACGTTGCTCGTTGCGAGGACCATAGAATCTGTATTTCCAGCAAACTTTGTTCCGAAGCTGGTGAAATCGTTGTTCGCAGGTGCAGGATCAGTATTAGGCTTCACCTTTTTCCTACTTCGTTTGGACACATCCGGTACTTTGTTAATATCAGTGGAATCCGCTTCATGCATGCTATCAATTGAGAGGACAAGAGACTCTTTGTTTCCAGCCAACTCGGTTTCGGAGCTGATCGTCACGTCATTGTTAGCAGTTTCAAAATCGGTGTTATTACCATTCTTCACCGAAATTCGTTTCAATACAATCAGTGGTACTTTGTTTTCATCTGTGAAATTCACTTTACGCACGCTGTTATTTGAAAGGCCGATAGAATCTCTATTTCCAGCTAACTCTGTTTCAAAGCTGGTCATCAAATCATCAGTAGTAGTTTCAAAATCGGTATTATTCCTAATATTTTTCGTATTTTGTTTCGACACATCCGGTAGTACTTCGTTATCATTGGTGAGATGCGCTTCATGCACGCTGTTATTTGAGGGAATGACAGAATCTCTATTTCCAGCCAACTCTGTTTCAAAGCTGATCAAATCATTGTTCGCACTTGCAGGATCAGTGTTAACTTTTTTCCTATTTCGTTTTGACACAGCCGGTGGTACTTTGTTGTTATTATTAGTGAGACACGCTTTATCTACACTGTTCTTCGAGGAGACGATAAAATTTCCATTTGCCGCCAACTCCGTTTCAAAGCTGGTCAAATCATTGTTTCCAGTTGCAGGGTCAGTATTGGATATAGCCTTTTTCCTATTTCGTTTTGATACATCCTGTCGAATTTTTTTGTCATCTTTGAAAAGCACTCTACATACACTTTTCTTCGAGGGTATAACAAAATTTCTATCTTCAAGCTCATCAATAGATTCCTCGACTTTCTGCAGACCCTCAAGATATTTGCGGTCAGCTGTGAATGTCAATAGGGAATAAGCAGTGATTCATGATTTTTTTAGGTATTGAATTAATGCAAATACAATGAAGGGCCTCTCTGAAACTTGCATATTGGGAGCAACTCAGTACATCCATGTTTCAAGGAGATATACACACATTTGAATGGGTTCAAATTGACTAAAATTAATTTTTTTCTGCAAGGTGAGGACTCTATTGCATTTTTTGAAATCGAAAATTGAAGATTTAAATCGCCAGAAATATTTTTCTCAATACCGTATCTTTTTGCCGAAAAAGAATTATAGAAGAAGCACTATGTCATTATACTGGAGGCTAGTTGCGTTGAGCTGGCACTCCGCTTGAATACTCTTTAAACATATTTGGAAGAGAAAGTAATTTATATTTAGTAATTATTGAGTCAGTTTCACTTACCATGTAGAGCTATTATGCATGCTGGATATCAACCACCATCGCTGTATTTCACGCTACACGTGTTTCCACTTTTTGAGGTTATGCGCGTTTGCTGGCATATGAAATGCACTCCGTCGTCGAATTTTACCAATGCAAACATTTTTACTGCGAACCATTTATATGTATATATGAAATACCTGGACTATGCTTCAAGGGGAAAAGAATTATTGTTCAAGTAAAACGAAAACTCTTTCACCGGCGAGTGCTAGCACATGCACGAGATCAAGGAAGCGTGTACCTCTCGAACGCCACGAGTAGACGTTGGAATTTGAATTCAGCCACACAGGTTGGCCAATCCCCAAAATACTAAAAACAGATTCGTTCATTTTCACTAAACTCTATCCGGAATTTTCGTGGACGGTGAACGCCAGGGGTACCAACCTGAAACTCGCTCGGCTAGTGAGATTGCGTTCAACCATACCCTATTCAAGCTAACCTTATTCGGTACGAACGCGAGACTAGCGCGCGTAAAATTTGAATGTTGGAAGCATTTTGTTAGACGGAAAGGAACGGAAGAACAAGTACAGTAATGTTCATTAATGGCTTCGCGGTGGCTAACTGAGTTTTTCGGACTTTTTCGGATACAATCAATAAAATAAAATTATATTATTTTTATAACGGGTCATAATTATTATTATTATAATTTCGACTATCGGCACATGAAATACAACTAGAATGGAGTCTCGTTTCCGAAAAAGTCCAAAAAAAAAAAAACAGTTAGCCACCGCGAAGCCATTAATGAACATTACTGTACAACGAATTCGGCTCGTGCGGGAATTATTCTGCGAATATTAACCGTAATCAATGTGATTTCGATATCAGGCGCTTTATTCAAGAAAATTAGTAAATCATGTGAATAAATGGAGTTGCGGGAAAATTGGATCAGGTAAGGAAGTTAATTTAGTCAATTTATTAACTAATGTCAGGTTTGAGTATAGTAATCAATTTATTATGAATCAAGCAATTTTCCAGATGTTTTTGTTAAATCGTTGGAACAAGAAAATGATTACTAATTACATTATAAAAAATTACGGCACATCAGTAATTCGTATTACATGCGGCTGTCATTGAACAACGAATACTAAATAATGAATAAACTCTTCGGATCGGAGAAATGGATTATTGACAAATTGTTCAATAGTGATGAATCAAAGAGGATCGATTCCTCAACGATTGTATCAGCCGTTTCCAACATCAGGGCTGCGTCTGGAACAAAAAAGTGAGAATCGATAAACACCATGGCATTAGAGGTCGAAACCAACTTTGAATCAAGGCGTTCGACAAATCTCATTGTTGAGTCAGCCTCGAGGTGTATCGTCGAGGTTCATCGAGGCACTCAACTCCAGAAACCTGCTTCGCTGTAGCTTGAGTCAGCCTTGGCGTGTATCGTCGAGGTTCATCGAGGCACTCAACTCCAGAAACCTGCTTCGCTGTAGCTTGAGTCAGCCTTGGCGTGTATCGTCGAGGTCCATCGAGGGCCTTGGTTTGTTCTCGTCGAGGTATTCAACTCCAAGAACCTGCTTCGCTGCGGCTTGATTGTGTCGTCGAGGCTCATCAAGGGACTCAACTGCAGAAGCCTGCTTCGCTGCGACTTGATTGTGTCGTCGAGGCTCATCGAGGGATTCAACTCCAGAAACTTGCTTCGCTGCGACTTGATTGTGTCGTCGAGGCTCATTGAGGGACTCAACTCCAGAAACCTGCTTCGCTGCGGTTTAAGTGTATTGTCGAGATTAATTGATTTCTTGAAGGCGAAACAAATGTTTACACAGAATATTTCCTCGACTTGAGTGGAGGCCTGTGACTCAGACTGCTAACGAGCGGCGACTGCTGCCGAAAGTCCCTTGGAATTCAGCGCTACACGCAGCAGTGACCCTAGGCCGGTGGAGAGTACGAAGAGTGTTAGCGAGAGTCCTTCAATGAACCTCGACAATACGCTTAAACCGCAGCGCAGCAGTTTGCTCGAATTGAGTCTCTCAATGAGCTTTGACGATACACGCCTAGGCTGACTCAAGCTACAGCGAAGCAAGTTTCTGGAGTTGAGTCCCTCGTTGAGCCTCGACGATACGCTCGAGTCGCAGTAAAACAGCTGTTCGCATTGGAATACCTCAACGAGAATCAACCAAGGGCTTCGATGAGCCTCGATGATACACGCCAAGGCTGCCTCAAGCTACAGCGAAGCAGGTTTCTGGAGTTTAGTCCCTCGATAAGCCTCGACGACTCAATCAAGCCGCAGCGAAGCAAGTTTCTGGAGTTGAGTCCCTCGTTGAGCCTCGACGATACGCTCGAGTCGCAGTGAAACAGCTGTTCGCATTGGAATACCTCAACGAGAATCAACCAAGGGCTTCGATGAGCCTCGATGATACACGCCAAGGCTGACTCAAGCTACAGCGAAGCAGGTTTCTGGAGTTTAGTCCCTCGATGAGCCTCGACGACTCAATCAAGTCGCAGCAAAGCAAGTTTCTGCAGTTGAGTCCCTCGATGAGCTTCGACGACACAATCAAGCCACAGCGAAGCAGGTTCATGGAGTTGAATACCTCGTCGAGAATAAACCAAGGCCCTCGATGAACCTCGACGATACACCTCGAGGCTGACTCAACAATGAGGTTTGTCGAACGCCTTGATTCAAAGTTGATTTTGGACCTCTAGTGCCATGGTGTTTATCGATTCTCACTTTTTTGTTCCAGACGCAGCCCTGATGCTGGATATGGCTAGCACAATCATCGAGAAATCGATCCTTTTTGATTTATCACTATTGAACAATTTGTCAGTAATCCATTTCTCCAATCCGAAGAGTTTATTCATTATTTAGTATTCGTTGTTCAATGACAGCAGTATATAATACGAATTACTGATGTGCCGTAATTTTTTATAATGTAATTAGTAATCATTTTTTTGTTCCAACGATTCAACAAAAACATCTGGAAAATTGCTTGATTCATAATAAATTGATTACTACTCAAACCTGACATTAGTTAATAAATTGACTAAATTAACTTCCTTACCTGATCCAATTTTCCCGCAACTCCATTTATTCACATGATTCACTAATTTTCTTGAATAAAGCGCCTGATATCGAAATCACATTGATTGGTTAATATTCGCAGAATAATTCCCGCATGAGCAAAATTCGTTGTACTTGTCCTTCCGTTCCATTTCGTCTGAGGAAATGCTTCCACATTCAAATTTTACGCGCGCTATTCTCGAGTTCGTATCGAATAAGGCTAGCTTGAATAGGGTATGGTTGAACGCAATCTCACTAGCCTAGCGAGTTTTTGGTTTTAAGTTGGTACCCCTGGCGTTCACCGTCCACGAAAATTCCCGGTATTATCTGGAACGCACATCTGGCGATTTGCGTGGGACAAATAGAAGGCCGCCATTTTAAGTTAGACTCTTATTTCACCAATCGTAGCACACTGTTTTCACTGCTGTTTCGATCGCAGTCACTAAATTCAGTGAACTGTAGGTGACTCATGATATTTTGTTCAGTAATGTTCAGTAATGTTCATTAATGGCTTCGCGGTGGCTAACTGTTGTTTTTGGACTTTTTCGAAAACGAGACTCCATTCTAGTCGTATTTCATGAGTCGATAGTCGAAATTGTGATAATTATAATTATGACCCCTTATAAAAATGATATAATATTATTTCATTGATTGTATCCGAAAAAGTCAGAAAAAAGCAGTTAGCCACCGCGAAGCCATTAATGAACATGACTGCTCCAGGACCCTGATTCTAGAAGCGTATGCAACTGTATCACAAGCGTATTGGCCGACTTTCCGTTTAACGCTGGTCTCCGATTGGTCCAAGCGGCGTATACCACCCGCGAAACGATTCGATACGTTTCTAGAATCAGGGTCCACTGTGTGAACAAATGAATTCAAAATTACTACCCGGAAACGTGCGCATCTGATTGGCTGTGTAAAAGTCCAACTTAAAATGGCAGCGGCCTAGGCGGTCCCATAGCCCACTGTGCTTACATATTGGGATGCACATTCCAGATAGTATATAGAGTTCAGTGTTCATTTTACACCAGCCGGGCTGCATTGCAGTGCGCTGGACCAATTAGCTTGAAGCTTAGACGAGTATTCACTAATCAAAAACCTCCAGTACAGTCCGATTCGTGTAAAACAAACGAATCTTACTTAAGCGTCTACTTAGATCTAATTTTCATTGACTTCATATAACATACAGCCAACCACTGAAATATAATACAACTGGAACGAGCGCTGCGGTGGTGGGGGTTCCCCAGAGAGAGATAGCTTGGATGGGTACGTTACGTTTTGGCGCCGGTTATTTTGGCGCGGGGACGTTTTGGCTCCAGACGTTTTGGCGCCGGACGTTTGGGCTGACGGATCTTCCGAATCGCAACTACCTGTTCTAACTAATTCTGACCCATTCTAACGTGTTCTAACCTATTCTAATCTTTCGGGAGCCACAGCCACTTTCTGGGTATTTCGCATGTGTGTGTGTGTGTGTGTGTGTGTGTAGGATTAGTGGGGTGGCCTTAACCTATTCTTACCTGTTCTAACTTATTATAACCTTTCGGGAGCCACAGCCACCTTCTGAGTATTTCGCATGTGTGTGTGTGTGTAGGATTAGTGGGGTGGCCCAACTTAACCTAACCTGTTCTAACCTATTCTAACCTGTTCTAACCTATTCTAACCTGTTCTAACCTATTCTAACCTTTTGGGAGCCATAGCCAAAACATCCAGCGCCAAAACGGTGGCGCCCAAACGGCGGTGCCAAAACAGCAGCGCCAAAACGTCCTGCTCCCAGCTTGGATGTGACCACCTGTCTCTCTCGCACCATGTACAGTCTGTCAAAAAACTTATACCCCTATTTGCACGTGGTAACTCCGATTGGGTTAAAATTTTTGCCGAGACGGTCCAGCGCATGCGCAGTAGCAAATAGAAAGGGATAGGTGGTCACATAGCAGCTCTCTCTCTCTCTCCGGACAGCCAGACGCCTGCTCAGCCACGGAGCGCTCGTTCCAGTTGTATTATGCCTGGTTTACGCAGTGCCGTAACTTGACTTAATTTAAATATTGACCAATTAGGAGGCTCAATTCATCTGGCGCGTAGCTAAAGCAGCCTCCTGATTGGTCAATTTTTAAATCAAGTTAAGTTACGGCGCTGCGTAAACCAGGCATTATATTCCAGTGCACCCAACGCGGTTGATTTTTACTCTTGCAAAACAGTCAATCTGTACTCTGGGCTACAGCAATCCCTGCATGCCGATATTTGTGCAGGTAGAGTAGGTCACTAGGACTCCGAAAAAATTATAGAGAAAAAAAAACGATGTTCTTAGAATTTCAAGGTGGGTATATCCGCAGGTTTTGTGGATGCGGAACGCTAGGGATACCAACCCACAAAGGATGCTATTTCATGGGCAGTAAGCTGCAGCAGCAGTTGAGTACCTCACTAGATGTTTCTAGTAAGATCACTATAAGTCACTGGAAATCTTGTGATTATTGATCACTAGATTTCTGGACTAGGAATCTAGTGACTAGATTTCCAGTGATTTCTAGTGATTTTACCCCCTCAAGTGAAATATGCCGCTGTAGTGTCAGTCACGGTAGTTTCTACTACTTCGTTTTTGGACGAATTCAGTTCCATGTGTATTTTCGAATACCAATGATAGTCCTGGAATCTACCATTATACCTATGGATAACGGTGTCCGTTATTTCCCAAAGTGACTTTTTTCACTTGCATATGGTCTATAGCCTAAACACAACTATGGATTTTTTTTTCTCAAGTGCCAATAACCCCTGTCGGTAGAGAAAATGTATGAAAGTATCTCAAGATAATCGGGATGACTAACTATCGTATAGGTTCCAAAATCGGAGGCCTTTAAATTTAAACTGTGAAAACACAGCTTTATCATACACATGGCGAGGTTGATTCTGGCCCGGAAGTGATCGGGTTAGCGTGTTAAATCATATACCAAACAATCACTTCCGGGCCAGAATCAACCTTGCCATGTGTACAATGTCCCGAAAGCAACCGATTATTACGAGACTGCTCTAAACTGAGAAAACACCGCTCGATCAACGATGTCCCGAGAGCAGCCGATTGTACGAAAGTCCTGAAAACTGACAAAAGATCGTTTGATGTACAATGTCCCGAAAGCAACCAATTGTATAAGAGTCCTGAAAACTGACGAAATATCGTTCGATGTACAATGTCCCGAAAGCAACCAATTGTAAGAGAGTCCTGAAAACTGACAAAAGGATTGTTTGATATACAATGTCCCGAAAGCAACCGATTGAATGGAAGTCCTGAAAACTGGCAGTGCATACGTTTTCTGTGATATCGCAGGGTGAAATCCACGTAACTAGAAAAATCTTTCGGAATTAGCCTAAGCGTGGTTTAAACCATCAAATAAGCTTTAAAATTACATGCCTTAGAAAATGTCCCACAAACTGCCACCTGACATATATATATATATATATATATATATTAGACTGGACGTTAAAAAAAAAAATTCGCGCTCAAATCTGAAAAATATCAAGTTTACCTTGAAAAGAGAAGATCCCCAAATTTTCGATGCTCTATCCCATTATTAAGGGGTGCTGACAATTTTTCGTTTAATTTTAATTTTAATTTTAATTTTAATTTTAGTTTTTTTAATTCTTCTAAAAATTGAATTTTTTTTTCTACTCATAAAATAAAATTTTATTTGTTTCCAGACCCTGATCCTTTCGAATTTTTCAACGATTCGAAAAAATCAAACGGTAGACAGATAAATCTGGAATTGAAAATACTTTTCACTCAAACATTTTCAATTTTTCATGATGGAATATTCAACACGTTTAAAAAAATTATAGACTGGAAATTACTCTAAAAAAATTTCAAGGAAGCCTAGAACAAAAAATTAACAAATCACATCAGTAACAAAAGATGAATCAAATAAAATAAATAAGTGAATAAAAAATTAAAAAAATAAGGAAATAAATTGAAAATTGAAAATATTTGGGTGAAGAGTATTTTCAATCCCAGATTTATTGGTCTACCGTTTGATTTTATCGAATCGTTATAAAATTCAGCAAGATCAGGGTCTGAAAACAAATAAAATCTTATTTTATGAGAAAACAAAAAAAAACAAATCAATTTCGAGAGAAAATAAAAAAAATTTATATCCAAAATGAAAATTAAAATTAAAATTAAAACAAAACAAAAAATGGGCGGCACCCCTGAATAATGAGATAAGAGCATTGAAACTTTGAAGATCTTCTTTTTTCATGGTGAACATAATATTTTTCAGGTTGGAGCGTAAACTTTTTTTTTAACGGCCAGTCTAATATACAGGGCGAGTCTTCCCTGGTATCGAATGAGGGAGGGGCTTATCATCGCAGACGCCCCGCCTTTTTCCATTCATACTTGTTATCGTCGTACCGAGAAACCCCACTTTTTTCACGTACCGTCAACACTACCAGAAACCTCACCCTGTTATCATAAAAGTGGGGTTTTTCGATACGACGATAACAAGTATCAATAGAAAGGGGCGGAGCTTCTGCGATGATGAGCCCCTCCCACATTCGATACCAGGGATGACTCGCCCTGTATATGTATTGTGACGTTGCAGATTAGCTGCCGTCACAGGAGTACCTAAATTGCATTCTTTTCTATCAGTTATACCGCGAGAGAGAGTTTACCGGGCCGTCTAGACCCTCGGGATACAAGTGACACACCTAGCATAAGCAATAGAATTAGACTGATTTGGAGTGTCTTTCTGTTAATGTACCGCGAGAGAGAGAGAGAGAACGAGGATAACGAAGACGACGACCCTGAACTTCCGCTGCAAGAACTTCCGCTTCAGAGAGGACAACAACGGTATGAAATCCGGTACAGGATCCAGTACCACGGACAGTACCACAACATCTACGCGGAGGACTGTAGACCTTGGCCGAATATCGCTAGGCGGTAAACAGGGCTCGCATAAAGCCTCCCGCCAGCAGATGCATCTTGCGACCCAGCATCTGGTTGATGCGTCGAGTGCAACCAGATTCCATCACCCGCTCCAACCTACCATTACCGACTCACGCAAGGTCCGGCATAAGGACCAGTGAAGTAACGTTATCGCTGAAGGACGTATGACGTGCGAATGGGCAAAGATAGTGTCCCGCGTACTCTGGCTAGGAAGAGGTGGAGGTCCAGAAGGAACACCTAAAACTGCCAGCAGTCTGCAGACGGGTCGTCTAACGAAGAGATGACTGCTGTGGAGTACGTCCCAAGTGATTGGTACCGGTTGGACGGTATCACTCAGCAAGAACCAAGGTCACATCCTCCCGCCATCATCTCGCCGCTGAAATAACGCCGAACGGCGGTTCTACCGCGATGAAGCACGGAGACCTACCGCCTAACGTCAGGCAACCAGGTGACGCCTTGAGCCGATCAGCTGGCGAGCTGATCGCTCGACAAGCGTTGCTCGCAGGACCAATGAGCTAATTAGCCGTTCCTGATAGGCTCTCTATTCCGAATCAAGGGAATATCGTCGAGACGTACCGAATTCCGGCCTGGACTCATCACTTCTACGTTTCGCCTAATAGCAACCAGACGTGTAATTACAACCTCTCTCTCGCAATCCCGTGTAGAAATTAAGATGGGGCGCTGGCCGGGTTCTGAAGAGTTTGCCCGATTACAAACATGGGCCAGCTATGGCAGAGCTATGGCAGCCTATCCGGGGCCAGACCAAATGTTCATCTTTTAGATACCGTGCCAAGCCGGGCGCTAGTCAGGCTTCCATGATCGATCCCCGTTTGTGCCATACTTGCCAGCAGAACCGTACCCTGATCATGAAAGCCTCATTTGACGTATGAATCGGCTATTTCAAGAACCAGCTATGTCCATCATGAATAATTTTTGGTAAAATGCAACCGAAATTCAAATTAACCCGTTAATTATTCATTCTTCGCATTTTACTAAAAATTATTCACCATGGAAATGCCGGTATTTGAGATAACACGATACCTTTATGAAATTCAAATAATCACTTCGTTTATAGAATTAATAATCAGTCATTTATTTATTTATTTGGAGCATTGCAAATACGAGTCATAGAAGATATTTAAATATAGGTTTTTGACCTAAAGTAATAAAATATATAAATAAAATAACACTTTGTTAATATATTAAGAGGATAGATATATTCTTAATCCACTCCTTCGTCTGCTTTTTTCTTTTTAATACGTTGTTCGCGAAAACCATCCCAGTCCTTTGCATTTGCGAGTGAGTGTCCAACACATTGGAAGAAGTATTTCTCTGCAATTGGATTCCCTTGATTGTCCGTATGATGTTTTGTTACAACCTCTGTAAGAAGTGAATTATGGAATTCCAGACACAATCTTATGTTTCAGTGCAGATCATGGGTCAGATAACATCGATGAAGGTTGTTCTTGAACTTACCAAACATAACGGTACAAAACTGAGTGTTCTTGAACAGCTCTTTGTTTTTCATTTGCTTCACGGCAGTGAAGTTTAAAGCAACCTCTCGACCAATAAATTTTTTTATAATGTTCGTCACACTCTTTGAGACATGGTTGTCTGGATCAATGTAAAAAAGCAGCGAGGCAATCTGCAAAAGTCCATATTTAGAGCAAAAAGTTAAAACGGGTGAGCCAAATATTGGAAGGAGTGAAAATGTGAAATTGCTCAAATCTTCAGTGTATGAATTTTGACAAATTCAGAATAATATAAATTTAGTTGATATTGTTCGGCAGGAATTTCAAGGACAAGCTAGGCTCTGCTATTGAAAACAATCTGAAATTGGTTCTGGTTCTTTCACTGCACGTTTCTTTCAATTCAACTTACACAGTCTTGTCGATACTTGGCATTCCGAAGTTGGCTATCAAATTCTTTGAATTGATCTAGTGTATGAAAAGGCAGTTCAAAGTTACTTTGCAATACAAGTGCTGTTGGCTTTGCGTGGCCAACGGGGGGAACTATACTAGACTGAACTGCTGCACACAGATTATTGATGGCATTTGTATTTTCGTTGAGATCAATGCTAAGTCCTTTGAGGGTGGATATTATCAGAAGCGTATCTAAAAGTAAACAATTGTTATTTTATAATTGATTCCTATTTAAATTCTTGATATATCGATGGCTCCTATCGAAATGAGCGTAACTCAGCGAAACAGTTAAGACAGGCGTTTGTCATAGCGAGTCACAGGGGACATACGCCTTTCTCAACTGCTTCGCCGAGTTACCCTTTTTTTTCCTGCACTGCTGAGTTACGCTCATTTCGACAGGAGTCATCGATATATGAGTCAATCCACGTCAAGCGGGACGGATTTGGCCAAAAATATTCGTCGATGTTTCGGATTCTTTTTTAATTTTTTTTACACATTCTCTGGGTGAAATAAACACATGAAACATTTTTTTTTTTTTTTTTTACTCCAAGGGTTTAGCAGCTGCAAGGGGTTGAATTTTCGAAAAAAACACCAAAATTCGGGATCGCGCTCTTCTTTAAACGTTAATATCTCCGGTTCCCTTTGTCGTACAGACATCGTCAAAAACTCATTTTGAAGCTCTTGAATTGCACTTTCATGCTATGAATTTTTAATTCATGTAATAAATAATTTTCTATTTGTTATTAACAATTATACTTTTCAAACGCGATTTTCGAGATGACTACCATCTTCGAAAATTCTGAAAAAAATACGAGCGTGTTCCTTGATTCATTCTCTACGAAATCTGTAAGTTTGAAAATGGAACTCCGATGGAAACTATATTTCCACAGCGGTTGATTTATGCGGGACGTCGCGCACGGCCGGGTACACGAGCGTTGGGGCGGCAAGACCCTGTTCGCGCGTCGTTACATACTTGGAATCGAACTCAGGTGAGAAACTAATTCCGCGTAATGCAATAAATAGTCCCCAAAAATTTTTTTCCTGGGCTAAGAATAATCAGAATATTAAAAATATCTTCGTCGATTTTTTCACAAATGATGAGTACAAAAAAGAAGCTGTTGCATTACAATCTCGATTTGAAAAAGCGAAGTTAGTCCGTGGAACATTGACATTTCATTGCATGAAGCCTATTTCAAAAAAAAAAATTGTTGCTAAAAGATATTCGTATGCACAGAAGTCAGTAGAAGCATTGGTTTCCAAGTAATTGAACCATTAATATATAAATTTAAACTCGCCGTTTACTTTAAGATTTTATTTGAATGTATATAGTATCAGAGTTTAGATTAAATATTTTTCAGTTTGTTAATTTAGTACGTAATTGATTAAATAACACTGTGATGTATTCTATTTGATGGACTCAAAAAGTACATTATATTTACCACTTATTTTCGATGACTAGGAGCTTCAGTTTCGAATTTGTGATATGTTTTAAGATTTTAGTTAAGCGTTTTATTTCTATATTTGTATTTTTGTTGTTTTAATTCGAATATTCGATATGAAATGAAATAAATAGTTAATAATTTCGTGAATTAATGGACTGATGAATTTGAACGTATAACAGCCCGCCCTGTATTCCTTGCATGCAAAGCGAACAAGCCTCGGTCTCGGCGCACTCGCGTACCCGGCCGTGCGCGACGTCCCGCATGAATCGATCGCTTTTTAAATATAGTTTCCATCGGAGTTCCATTTTAAAACTTACAGATTTTGTAGAGAATGAGTCAAGGAACACGCTCGTATTTTTTTCAGAATTTTCAAAGGTGGTAGTCACCTCGACAATCGCGTTTGAAAAGTATAATTGTTAATAACAAATAGAAAATTGTTTATTACATGAATCAAAAATTCATAACATGAAAGTGCAATTCAAGAGCTTTAAAATGAGTCCTCTACGAGGTCTGTACGACAAAGGGAACCGGAGATATTAACATTTAAAGAAGAGCGCGATTCCGATTTTTGGTGTTTTTTTCGAAAATTCAACCCCTTGTATCTTCTAAGCCCTTCGAGTTAAAAAAAAAAAAAAAAATGTTTCATTCATTCATTTTACCCAGAGAATATGTAAAAAAAATGACGACAATTTTCAAGACCATGAGGTCAAAAAGGTGTCCCGCTTGACGTGGACTGACTCATATACCTTTAGTATAGTTCTTTTCTGCTTTCTGGAGAATTTCCTCAGCTTTAGCGAGACTCTGATTGAAGTTGGAAGGCTTGCGTAATTGAGGGCGTTCCACTTGTTTTGTATTCTCCATAGGGAATGCTGGAAATGTATAAACGGTTCAACAATCACTAAATAATATTGTTGTTAATAGTCATTGTTACTAGATGTTCAATAGAGTAATGAGTTTCCATTCAGGTTCAAATTTTTTCATACCCTGCGAACAATCAGTTGCATTTTCGTTCTGTTCGGGTGAGCTTCGCTGTTCATGCAGTACCTCAGATTCAAGTTTCCCTGAAGCTATGAAATTATCAAGATTTTTATGTGAATTTGAGTTACTACATAACACGATGGACTTTCATTGTTCCAATACCTTGGATGACATATGTGCCTTCTGCACTGTAATCCACGTTGGAAACTAATGTGGATGGTATCAAGTTATCCGATGATTCTGAGATTCTATTGGAAAGAATCTTTACCTGCACAGCTTGTTCACGTGATTTTTCTGGAGGAATATTTGCCTTTTTCGATTCTGTAGACCGATCAATTACCAGTATTTAACAAGGAGGTATTCGAATATGGGATTTTTGTTAATGGTCATTAATACTAGATTTTTAATAGAGTAATGAGTTTCCATTCAGGTTCAAATTTGTTCATACCCTGCGAACAATCAGTTGCATTTTTGTTCTGTTTGGGTGAGCTTCGCTGTTCATGCAGTACCTCACGTTCAAGTTCTCCCGATACTATAAAATTATCAAGATTTCTATGTGAATTTGAGTTACTACATAACACGATGGACTTTCATTGTTCCAATACCTTGGATGACGTATGTGCCTTCTGTACTGTAATCCACGTTGGAAACTAATGTGGATGGTATCAAGTTATCCAATGATTCTGAGATTCTATTCGAAGGAATCTTTACCCGCACAGCTTGTTTATGTGATTTTTTTAGAGGAATATTAGCCTTTTTCGATTCTGTAGACCGATCAATTACCAGTATTTAACAAGAAGTTATTCAAATACGGGATTTTTGAAGAACTAACGTGTGGCCCAAAATGTAACATTGAAAAAAAAAAAAAACACTTCATTGCAAAAGGTTTTTTGAAATATGTTTCAGTCTAAGTTAGAATTTGAGAATTATCACCTCTCATAGTTAGATGCAGACAAGGTAGAAGCAGGTGTTTCAAGAACTTTAATCATAATTCACAAGGAAAATATCCATACAAGAATTTAAATTACCTTTGCTGGTTACATGAGACCTCGTTGAAATAGAATAACGAATAGGCAGCTTGGGAGCTCCCTTTTTCTGGGATTTCTTTTTATTTGTAGGCTGACCCTTAGGAAATTTCTTGCATGGACGGGCAATCCAACTGTCTTCACTGCTCGAATGACTTCCTTGGTCATCACTTACTATAGATATGAAATCAATTAATGACAGGTGATAATCAAGCTAACAGTGAATGTAACCATCTTACTATTATAGGAGAAAATACTTACAATTAGATGAATCATCACTTTCCATTCTTGGCACTTCTATTATTGCTTCTAAACTTTTCTTTTGCAGCTGTTCAGATATTTTTAAAACTTTCTTAGAGGGTACAGTGTCAGGATCGCTTGAAAAAGCAAACGGTTGCTTTTCAAGGATGCGAAGCCGTTCAACATATTCTTCATATGTATCTAAGATAGAAAAGTATTGTGATTTTTCATCAAATGATTTTTTATCAAATAATTTCATACATACTTGCATGACCCCTCAGCTCGACACTATATTCCGGCCAACTGGGTAAGGGTGAGCTTTGTGTTTTAATGAGCTGATTTAAGAGCTTCATTTTTTTAGGATCATCATATGGCGGTGGTGGGAATTTCGCGACCGTTTGTCCTTTCATGTTATCATATCGCACCCACTGACACGGCACGCCGTCGATGTTTATCAGACCGTTTTCGTCTTCACTATCAATAAATTTGATCAGTTGATATTTTTTCAAGGGAGGATCCGTGTCTGACATCTTGTAACTTGCGGTGTAATAACTACAAATAATGAAATATTAATATTCGCGTTTGTCTGTTTTTTTTATAATGGTGTCAAAGCATGAAATTTTTTTTGGTTATGGCATACACGGGCAGTCAACGCATGAACACGTGCTTAAATTACACAAGATTGAAACTTTCCGGAAAATCTTCCGAATTTGTGGTGCGTTCACTTGTATAATTGCTAAGTCCTTTGACTATATAATATAGCCAAAGGCTGAATCATATTTTTCTGTAATCCACTTACCTACTTTTGTCGAAAACTAAGTTAACTTTTCACTTGTCACGTGTTCGTCAGTACCCGGTTGGCGGCAACAGTAGTTACTAAAAATTCGAACCAAAGCGTCAACAGCAGTGTTGCCAATTGCATACATCGAATCACTAGCCAACTGATCTCTCTCTCTCTCCATTTACGACTTATCGCCTATAAAGGCATGTAGTCGAAACTAGCCAACTGATGAATATTTTCATTTACAGGCGAAGATATATTAAAAGCCGGTCGTATATTTAATATCTTCAGTAATAAAAAATAATAATAAATAATAAACAGCTGGTCTGTAAAAATGGTTCAAATAAATAAATAAATAAATAATAAATATTACTATATTCTTTACGAGATTTTTTTACAGGTTTTTGTTTTTTTACCCTTTTGTTCTCGCCATCGGGATTCCTTACTATTCATGTAAAAGAGAGACAGCATACACTTTTTTTGCCCCATCCGGGGAAAGAGATATCGATAATTTCATGATCTTCGTTTTTACAGAATCAATGCGACAGGTTCCTATTATAAACGATGGTCTAATACAAAGCTCCCATATCCGCACACTCTTCGAATTGCTAGGGTAATTGTACAACGGTTTCTTTATTTTCCATTCTCTCCCTTCTATTTTTATCATGTCAGGATTTTTAGTCAAAATTATCATTTCATCGATTTGTATAATCGTTTTGTCTTGTAAGAAAACCATGTTATCCGGTGGTTTGGGTACTTGACAATAGATCATCTGCGACTACAATTATATGCCCTATTGATCAAATCAAACGCAAAATGATCATATTACGTTTGCCTGGAAGACAGAGAACATATGGAATATCTCTGTTACATTAATTTAAGATAGGTCGGGGTTTATCGTGGTGTATAAATAGTAGTGTTAGGTATCATATGTTAGGACGTTTGTGCGCATCTCAATATTTAAATAACGCGCATGCGTGTGGCGACTTGTTGACTCTCCTCGCCGCGGCCATTCCGACTTCCGGCATGTGTTTGTGGTGTGGTGTACAGTGTCCTGAAAGTCTAAAAGTGTGTTTGGCGTTCTCTTTTACGAAAATCATAGGCATTTGAAAACGTTGAAGTTTCCTTTTCAGAGATTTATATAAATTACACATTAGGAGAGATGAGAAGCTTAATTGAAAGTGAAAGGTGATGAAAAGTGCACAAAACACAAAACGTGCTGGGTGAATCGCCGAACGTGTTAGCCCACGTGCTAAGACATTGCATCGCCTATCATTGATCATTATAACAGCCACCTGTGCCATCGATTATTCTCCGTAAGACGTCCTTGATTATGTAAGTAAAGACCCTCATTCATTAAGATACAATAAGAAACTATTGATATAAATATGACACGTGCAGACTCTACCTAACCTATAAACTCACCTCACCAAACCTATAACTGAACAGCGCTATGCCTATTGGGCCTGGCAACATCAAAAAACAATTTTTGATGTTGCTTCTCGCAACTCGAAACATTAGTCTCGGGTTTAATAGTGATTCTGTCAAAATTTGGGCTTCGTCGGATAATTTTAAGTGGTCGCGCATCGAGTCTCAATATTTGCATTTGATTAACACGTACAGAATAACTTCACCGTTCAAAGCTATTCTAAAAAATTCCAGGCGATTGAGGGGGGCTGTAGATTGCTGTGCAGCTTTGTTTTACTTTTTTTATTTTTTGAGATTTCTAAAAAAAAAAAAATTTATTGTTTTTTTTTTTTTTTTTTCCTGATTTCTAGCAGAGTCATTTTCCGACCCAAAACTAATGTTTCAAGATGTGGGAGACGAAATCGGAAGACAATTTTTTCTTGGCCAAGCCTATATCTATACATATGGAGCGATTCTGTGCATAGTAACGCGCCTAAAAGGTCGGCAAATAGAAAACGCCTGCATTGAGCAGCTCTCTCAACGACGATTGGATTTTATTTTCCACATAATAAATAAAACCCAATCGTCGATGTTTGATCTACTCGATGCAGGCGTTTCCCGTGTATCTACCTTGTAGGTGCGTAACTATCCACAGAATCGCTCTGTATAACAGCCGCCTTCAAAAATAGAATCCCTCTTCATATTTCAAGCATAATGGAAGATGATGAAGCAGCTATCAAGGCTTTTCAATTGGTTGAATTCGATCCACCTAATAAAAAACTAAAACGAGGCACGATAGAATGCGTACCATCGACTTGGATTTCCTTTAACTCATCGACTGGCAGATGCGAATGCAAATTCATGCCACCTCCATACTCAGTAGCTAACTCTGAACTTCTGCGCTCGCTTGTCAAGGAACAATGCCCTCCACTAGAGTCTTGGCCTGTCTACCCAATGACACTCAAGGGACATGCAAGTAAGTAAATAATCTGTTGTGTTTTCTATTAGATTTGCGTATTGTTTGGAAATAATCATCGAAGGAGAATACATACTGTTAAATCTTGAAAAAATGACGTATTCAGTTCATGTCACAAAGATTCGTCTGCATAGTCTCACTATAACATCATAAGATTTGATCAAAATTTAAAATCACTGCTCCTAGAGAGTTATAAGGATTGGATTGATGGCCGAAGAGAAACACGTGTGTAGTGCGAACGCGCCGTGAAAAGTGCTAAGAAAATAAGCCCAGTGAAAGAAAAGGAAGAAGAAAAAGTGTGCTGGTGGCGACCGTAGAGTCAACACACCAGTGAGCGAGAGAGAGAAGGAGTGCGGTGGAGGGAAACTGCAGAAAAGACAAAAGTGCAAGTGAGCAAGGAAGGTCACGTGACATAAACCAGAAAGGCGGACACGCGACGGACGCAACCAGAAGAGGAATAGATTAGAGCAAAGCGAGGCGACAACCGCCGGACGCCTAGATAGATAGACGCAAGCGCTGACGTCATAGAGAAGGCGCCACGAGCGACAGCTCAGAGCGAGGACGTATGGAGAGCGAAGAGAACAAAAAACAAGAAGGAAGCAACGAGGAAAGAGAAGAAGAGGACAGCGAGGGAGAGAAAGAAGTGTGGAAGACACCGATAGGAATAAAAGAAACGCGTAAAACAAACAAGGCAGGGAGACCAAGAAAAGCCGAGTCGTGGGCAAGAGAAAGGTCAGCATCCGACGGTGCGCTACCCGCGAGCTGGAAAAGAAAAAGATCAGAAGAAGAAGAAAAAGAAAAGAAAGAGGACGTCAACGTAGCGAGCAAAGAAAGCGAAGAAGGAAGCAACGGGGTAGAAAGAGCCTGCAAAAAAAACAGCAAGATGCTGAGGACAACAGAAAAAATGAAAGAAAAACCAGACAAAACAATAGAAGAAAACAGTGAAAAAGAAAAAGAGAGAGGAAAACAAGAGACGCCGCAAGGGGAAGACCTACAGTGGATGAAAAAGGCACTAGAAAACCTAATGATAGGAATGAGGAACATAACAGAAGAGATGAAGAAGTCGAGAGAAGAGGCAGAGATCAAGAGACAAGAAGAAAGAGAAGAGAAAGAAAAAATAAAAAAAGAAATAGAAGAAATAAAAAGACAAGGAAAGATAGAGAGAAAAGAACTAGCAGATAGACTAGAGAGAATAGAAAAAGAAAGGGCGGATGGACGGACAATAGAAAAAACAAGAAAACAGGAAGAGGACCAACAAAGAGAACGATGGGAAGAGAAAAGAAGAAGAGAAGAGGGTGAAGAGAGAAACAAAGATAGAAGAAGAATAAAAGAATTAGAAAACGAGATCGAAAGAAGAGAGAAAATAGAGAGGAAGAAAAACATAATAATAAGAGGAATCGAAGCAAGGGACGGCACGGAAACGGCGTCGATAATAAAGGAGACCTTAGAAGGAATAGCACAAAAAACAGTAATATGGACGGAACCGATAGAGATCGGGAGATCAAAGAGCGCCATACTAGTAAAACTAAAGGACTGGGAGGACAAGAGAACGCTGATGGAGAAAAAAGGAAAGCTAAGAGGCACCAAAGTGGTAATAGAAGGAGACCTCACAAGAAAGGAAAGAGAAGTGCAAGACAAAATATGGGAGCGAGCCAGAGAAGAGAGAAGAAGAGGAAACAAAACCAAAGTAGGATATAAGAAGATACAGATAGAGAACACGATATGGGAATGGGACGATGATACTGAAAGACTAAAAGAAAAAGACAGTGCACCAACACAGAGAAGAGGAGAGACGAGCAGAAGAGGGAGAGGAGGTAGGGAAGGAGGAGACCTCAGACATAGAGCATACGATCAATTCGGGCAAAGCCAGGAACACAGACAACAAGGTCAACAAGAAGAGCAAGGACAATAGGACGGAGACGAGGAAAAGAAAGAAAAAGAAAAAAAGAAAGATGAAGAGGAAAGAGAGAAGAAGAAGCGGAGAGATGAAAGAGAAGAGGAGAATAAAAGAAAGAAAGACAAGAAAGAGAAAACAAATGACAAGAAAAGTAGAGAAACATGGAAAATAACCTTTTGGAACGTCGCAGGAATAGCGAAAAAAGACGAAGAATTCTGGAGAGAACTAAAAGAGTCAGACGTAATAGCACTAACAGAAACATGGATAGAAGAAAACGCATGGGAAAAAGTAAAAAGCAAATTGCCAAAAGGATACGAATGGCAAGTCCAGCACGCGAAGAAAGAACACAAGAAAGGAAGAGCAATGGGTGGACTGATAACGGGAGTAAAAAAAGAAATGAAAGACGACGAAGGGGAAGAAGCGAAAGAAGACAGAAAAGAGCAAGAGGAAGGCTGGTTAACAAGCAAGATCAAAGTAGGAAGAGAAAAATGGACAATTGCAAGCATCTACGTAGGAGGTGATATAGAGAAAAAGATGGAAAAAATAGAAGAAATAGAGGAAAGAGATGGAGAGACAAGAATAATAATAGCCGGGGGAGACTTCAACGCAAGAATAGGGGAAGAAGGAGGAGAATACAGCGGAGAAGAAATCAGAGATAAGGGAGGAAGAAAAAGAAAATCGAAAGACAAAATCATAAACAGAGAAGGAAAAATACTACTAAAGAAGATAGAAGAGCTAGGATGGTCGGTAATGAACGGAAACACAGAAGGAGACGAAGACGGAGAATTCACGTTCGTCGGAGGAAGAGGAGAAACAGTCATAGACTACGTAATAGGAGGCAACACTGCGAAAGAAAAAGTGAGAAGACTTGTGGTGGGGGATAAAATAGACTCAGACCACCACCCAATAACAATAGAGATGAAAACAGCAGGATGGGAGAGAAGAGAAGAGAAGAACACCAAGAGAGTCATGAGAGGAAAATGGTCTAGAGAAGGAAGAGAAAAACTCAGATCAGAAGTAAAGTGGAGAGACGAAGAAGAGAGAGGTATAAACGAGGAAATCACAGAGAGAACAAAAGAGATAAGAGCAATAGCAGAAGAAGAAGCAAAAAAAGGAGACGATCCAGAAAAAAGAAAGAAGAGGGGGTGGTGGGATGAAGAAACGAAGTCCGACAAGATGAAAGTGAGAAAGCTGCTGAGGAGGTGGAGAGAAGGAACACAAAGCAAAGAGAAATACAAAGAAGCGAAAAGAGAGTACAACAAGCTATGCGAAAGAAAGAAACAGGAAGAAAATGAAAGATTCATAAGAGAAGCAGAGGAAGCAACAACAGAAAGCAAAGTATGGGAGGTTCTAAACAGAGAGAGAAAAAAGAGAAAGAGAGTGAACGAGAACATAGAGAAGGAAGAATGGAAGGAGCACTTCATGAGGCTGCTAGGAGGAACAAACTGCAAAGCCGTAGCGGGAAGAACCAGGACAACAAAAGAAGATGACGAAGAAAGCGAGATAACAAGAGATGAAATAAGGAAAACAGTAAGAAAACTAAAAGAAGGAAAGGCACCCAGAGGGGACGAAATCGCAAACGAAATATGGAGATATGGAGGTGAAGAAGCAGAAGAATGGATATGGAAAACATGCAACAGAGTTTGGAAAGGAGAAGGATGGCCAGAATCATGGAAAGAAGGCCACATAATCCCAATAGTGAAAACGGGGGAAGGAAGAAAAGTAGAAGAATACAGAGGGGTCACCCTAATGCCGACACTATACAAAATATACGCTTCGCTGCTAGCAGGAAGGCTAGAAGAAGAGATGGAAGAGAAGAAGATGATACCGCAGAACCAGACAGGATTTAGGAAGGGCATGGGAACCATGGACAACATTTACGTCCTAAATCACCTGATAAACAGGAGAATAAACAGGAAAGGAGGAGGAATGGTAGTACTCTTCATTGACCTCAAAGCCGCATTCGACTCAGTGAACAGAGAAAAACTGTGGGAAGCTATGACAAAAAGAGGAGTGAGAAAAGAACTAGTGGAGAGAGTGAAAGAAATATACAGAGAAACGAAGAACAGAGTGAAAGCTGGAAGCGAAGTAGGAGAAGAATTCTGGACGGTAACAGGAGTGAGACAAGGATGCCCGCTCAGCTCGTACCTATTCAACCTACTAATCGCAGACCTAGAAGAAGAAATGAGCAAAGCAGGAGAGTCAGGAGGAATAAAGCTAGGAGACGGGAGAACATACACCTTAGCATACGCAGACGACGTAGCAGTGCTAGCAGAAGAAGAAAAAGGAATGGAGGTGATGATAAGAAGACTAGAAAAGTACCTAGATGGAAAAAAACTCACGCTAAAGGCAAAGAAAACAAAAGTCATGAGATGCAGAAAAGCAGGAGGAAGAAAGAAGAAAACAAACTGGAGCTGGAAAGGAGTGGAGATCGAAGAAGTGAAAGAGTTCAAATACCCAGGCTACGTGATATCCAAGAATGGAAAACAAGACGCACACGTGAAAGACAGAATAAAGAAAGCAGCAGTAGTAATGAAGCAAGCATGGGGGATAGGTAAAAGAAGATTCGGGAAAAACTGGAAAAGAAGAATGTGGATATTCGACAGACTAGTATGGACAGTAATGGAATACGCAGCCGAGATATGGGGATGGAAAGAGTGGAAAAACATCGAAGCAACACAAGAGAAGTACATAAGATGGGTACTAGGAGTAGACAAGAAAACACCAGGATATATGGTGAGAGAAGAAGTAGAGAGAATAAAACTAAAAACAAAAGCAGGAAAAAGAGCCTGGAGCTTTGAAAAAAGACTAAAAGAAGGCAAAGGAAGCGCGCTAGCGAGAATATGCTGCGAGCAAGTAGAGAAAAGAGCAGAAAAAAAAGCAGAAGAACTGTCAGATTGGGAGAAGGGGAGAAAAGAGAGAAAATAAAAATGGAGAGAAATCGAAGAAACAGTGGATGAAGAAGAAGAAAGACAAGAGGACACATATATGAAGAAAGAGCAGAAAGAAAAAGAAGAGCAAAGAAGAGAAAGATGGGAAAAGATATACGAATCTAGGTACAACAAATGGTACAAAACAATCAAAAAGAAGGGATCCCGAAGTACATGGAAAAGGGATGGAGCGAAGCCAGGTGGAACAGAATAGCAAGATTCAGACTGGGGGGAGTAGTAAGAGAATCCAGATACTGGGAAGAAGAAGAAAAAAGAAGATGCAGGGTGTGCGACTGGGGGGAAGAAACCTGGGAACATATATGGGAAGAATGCAGCAGCACAAAAAACGAAGAAGAGAGCTGGCAAGAAGCAGTGCATAGAATGTTAGGCGAAGAAGGAGAAGGAGAAGAGTGGATGAAAGAAGTGGAAAAAATAAGAGAAGAATCAAACAAGGAGAAAGAACACGAGGAGACAGAGAAACCATAAGACGGAGAAGACAAAGTGCCGAACTACATGCTGACAGCAAAGAGAGAAGAAAGCAAACATAACAAACACTCATAACAAGCTGCTAACAAGACAAGAAAGGGGAAGGCAGAAAGACTAAGACTAAGACAGAGGACAACATAGGAGAGTCAGTGAGAGGCAAGCCACGCTACAGCTATCAAGTAACAGTGAAGTAGAACCAGGAAAGAAAAGTGCGAAAATGGAAAAAGAAGCGACAGGAGAAATAATAAGAATTCTAAAAGAAATAAGAGACGATGCGAGAGAGAGAGAGGAGACGAGAAGCAGAGAAAAAGAAGAAGAAAAGACAGTGAAGGATGAAGAACGGAAAAAAATCAAGTCAGAGGCCAGCTCGGCAAGCGAAGAAACAAGAACAGAGATAAGGGAAGAAGAGGAAGACGAGTGGAACGATGAAAGAGAAAAAAAAAAAATGAAAATTACTTTATTTATTACAATTGTGTTTGCAAAGTACAAGTATTGAGTAAGAGAGGAAGAGTATTGGGCGCCGCAGACGCCACAAGGCACTCCACCTTCAATAGACTGGGCGCAACCCTCGAGCGAGGCCGAGGGGTCGACCCCCTCGTGAGAGGGTACAGCGGGAGAGCGCCAGAAGGGAGGAAAGAGGAACGAAAATGAAAATGAAAATGAAAGTGAGACAGAGGAAGGAGAATACGACGACAAAGTGACAATAGAATGGAGGGAAAAAAAGAACAGACCTGAAATTCTACAAATCGAGGCAACGCTAAGAGAAGCAGTAAGAGAAAAAATTGAACTAAAAATAGAAAGCATCGAAACGAGAAAAGAAGGAGGAGGAAAGATCACAGTGAGAACAGGAAGCAAGGAGAGAAAAGATAAGATAAAAGACAGCGCCGAAAAAATAAAGAGAAGATGGGGGTGGCACATAAAAAATGAAGAGAAGGAGTAAAAGAAGAAAGAGAAGAGGAGAGAAAAGACCGAAGAAGAGGAGAGAGAAGAGAAGACGAAAAAGAAGAAAAAAAAAAAAAAACAGAGAAGATAAACAGAATAAAGTATGACATGCAATTAAATGTAGCAAATGTAACCTAAATGTAACCCTGTGGGGAACAGTAAAATAAACAATACAATACAATAGAGAGTTATAAGTACACCCAGTCACATGTTGACAAAGCTGAAAACAGAGAAACCGGAAGACATGAAAATCTTGGATCCCAAGGGTCATCCGAAGCTCACAAGCTTGCATTGTGTAGCCGTCTCATAGTATACGTCTGAAACTCTTAACACAGTCAGTATTATAGAAGCCGGCTTTGCAATAATTGATATTTTTGTGGGTTGTTTCAACGAATAAAATGAGCTGTAGGATTGATTTCATGTCTTCTGATCTCAGATCGCCTACCTATAAAATATACATTGAACTTTTTGACACATCAATTTTGAAACGAGTACATGTCGAGACGAACAATAAAAGATTAATGCCTGGTTGCATAAATTGATCCAAGTTTATTTCTTACCGCCAAATAATTTGTGGAGTATCAAGAAGTTCAGCTGAAAGCAGCATCTCTTGTAAATAATGGAAGGTTAAAAATTTCTATTGCATTTACATTTACATTACAAATTACATTTTTTCTTGTTTAGCAACTTACAGTGATGCAATGAAACGTCTCATAGTATTAGAAGACAAGAAATTTACATACACAGAAGATGGAACATTGGCAGAAAAAAAATCAGAGGAAGCCAAAAAGGCGTATCAGAGGATCAAAATCAAAGGCGATAAAGCAATTGCTGAAAAGTTGATGCAAGTGCAACCCATTAAGACCTCCGGCAATGACAATTATGGATCAGATATAGACTGTAAATATAATATTTATACCTGTATACCGCGAGGACCAGGTGAAAGAGAATGGTCCGTCCGCCCAGACGGCTTATATTTCGTATTTTCATGGGGATAGCCACTCGTTGCTCGGAAAAAATCCCTAGGCTGATTTTGACGCGCGGTCGATGCAAATCGGCGGCCATTGTTGATACAACGGCTGACTGTCAATACATCGCGGAAGCTAAACATGTATGGTTATGTTCGTTTATTTGAAGCAAATGATTGATAAAGCGAATAAAGCCTATGTGAATAAGCTACGAATATTTATCAAAAATCGATTAATCCGTTTTAAATAATATCTTAATGCAATCAACGAATTAACCTAAGCTATAACTGGAAATTAATCAGCATCGAAGAGTTCATCGAGAAGAACCAATTTGAATGAAATTATTAATCGTATCTTGGTGTTGAAACTTCAATAAATTGAACTAGGTAAGTGAGACAAACTTTATTGAAGCTTACTAAAAGTTTATTCAATGAATAACAAGGATAATTGTCATGTTGTAATAAATTAGTCCTCGTTACAGTCACTAGCGCAGTTTAAACTGCGACGTCTTCGAGTCTTCGAGAAATGCACGAATCCTAGACTGGACATCATGCCTGCGCCTGTAATTTCAAGGTAAAAATTATCACACATTCATTGCACCATATTGTATTTATAACAAGCTCAACTAACCCTAAACATCACCATTCAAGGATGATTACGAACTGCTGTCATGTAGTCGTTACGACAGGCTATTGCCGGAGAGCCACAAACAGCTGCCAATTCCTTTGACAAAAAATAAGTGCTGTTTAATGGAATTAGGTTATTGAAAAACATGGATGTTGAAAAGTACGTCCCAGTCACACTAAACAGGTCGTCGGATGAGTTATAATTGACAACAAGCGATGCAACATGTAGCAGGCCGCACATGCTTGTATGCTTTTAATCTGTTACCTTCGCGTTTGGGCACTCAAGTTTTTAAAAATAAGGGTAAATAAATTTGACTTCCCGTGACGAAACCGTCTGCACTCTGGAGCTTTATCAAAGTCCACACCGCTTCCAAGGCTTCTTGTACCAACGTAGATGGAGCTACCAAACATGTTCCGCACCCTCACTGATCATCGAGTTGTCCACGACGATTGACCTCAAAGTGTCCGCCCTGCATCCTGATACAGTCGCCTAAGCGATTGTAGAACCCTTCGGTTATGTTTACGAGCATCTCAGGACTCATGTCCGCGAAGATCTCCATAACCCGAGCTCGCAGTTCGGCGAGGTTGGCGATGCGGTTTTCCGTGTTTTGAATCAATTCATTTTTATTTTTTTTAATTATGAAAGGGTTCGGATCACTTTGGCTTTCTTAATTATGTTTATGATAATCTTTATTTCAAATAGGAAATCCAAAGCTGTGTCGAATAAAAAGATTGTGGAACACTCGAAGCTTTATTTTACTTGTGGTTGGATGTTCACTACAAGTTCCGAATGTTAGAAAGCAAATCGAATTAATTCAAAGTAAAACACAGAATCTCACCTGTGTTTTTGTTTGAACCATGATGACTTCCAACCCTGCTCCGCAGACTTCGTTTGACCGTTGATAATGAAATAATATTTCTCAATACTGTGACTGGCACGCACCGTTTCAACATTGGTAATTATCGTCAATCTTATAGGACAATTGATATCGCTTTTTCATCAATTACTTTGGTCGCTGTATGCTACAGCTCTCATACGGCATATTTCCTTGACTTGACTCCATGCGCACAAGTGCAGCCCGAGGAAATATGCCAATTGCTTGTCTTAACGGCTTCTTGACAGCGGTTTGCAATCATCCTCGAATGGTGATGTTTAGGGTTAGTTGAGCTTGTTATAAATACAATATGGTGCAATGAATGTGTGATAATTTTTACCTTGAAATTACAGGCGCAGGCATGATGTCCAGTCTAGGATTCGTGCATTTCTCGAAGACTCGAAGACATCGCGGTTTAAACTGCGCTAGTGACTGTAACGAGGACTAATTTATTACAATATGACAATTATCCTTGTTATTCATTGAATAAACTTTTAGTAAGCTTCAATAAAGTTTGTCTCACTTACCTAGTTCAATTTATTGAAGTTTCAACACCAAGATACGATTAATAATTTCATTCAAATTGGTTCTTCTCGATGAACTCTTCGATGCTGATTAATTTCCAGTTATAGCTTAGGTTAATTCGTTGATTGCATTAAGATATTATTTAAAACGGATTAATCGATTTTTGATAAATATTCGTAGCTTATTCACATAGGTTTTATTCACTTTATCAATCATTTGCTTCAAATAAACGAACATAACCGCAAATGTCAAGAATCCGCGATGTATTGGCAGTCAGCCGGCGTCTATCAACAATGGCTGCCGAGTTGCATCGACCGCGCGCTGAAATCAACCTAGGGATTTTCAGTGCAACGAGTGGCTATCCCCATGAAAATACGAAATATTAGTTGCCTGCGCCTATGGTCCATTCTCTTTCACCTGGTCCTCGCGGTATATGTATGCATATTATTATATACATATATAAATTAGCCACTTCTGTAACGGAGGGTACAGCGAGAGTATAGGATATAATATATCATTAGGGTGGTCCTCAAGCTGGGATAAAAGATAGATTTTCTGGGGCACCCCCCAAATCGACTCCAAATAATTAAAAAAAAAAATCTGCAAAGTTTGGGTTTTTAATATTGATATTATGCCACCCTCCAAGACGAAGAAAGTTTTAAATGAGAAATTGCATGTATTTTTCAAAACTGAAAATTGGATTTCAATAACTCCGATGATTATTGATGAAAAAAATCTGAAATTTGGTACCGTTATTCGTAATTGTATGATGTATGATGCACCATGCATTAGAGCAATTTTCAGATGATTTTATTCCTACCTTTAAATGTTCAATTACTGAAGAAAAAAAAACATTCATCACATTGAAAGGTACGAATAAAAGTATCTGAAAATTGTTCTAACGCACCCTGTTGTACATCATACAAGTACGAATAACTATATCAAATTTCAGATTTTTTCATCATTAATCATCAGGGTTATGAAAATTAAACTTTTAGTTTTCAAAAATACATGCAATTTCCCATTTAAAACTCTCTTCGTCTTGGAGGGCGGGTTAATATTAATATTAAGGACCCAAATTTTATTTGGAATTAATTTGGGGGGCGGCCTGGAAAATCTATCTTCTATCTCAACTTAAGGACCACCATAATATATGCTATATATCATAGCATTTGTACATTTTGGTGACAGCCGTGACATTCTCGTGACTGTCACAGAAATGTTTTTCATACAAATGACTCCACATTTTATTCATTATCAGACCATTCACATTTGTATGCTATATCCGAATGTATTGTTACAGCATCCATTGAAACATCTGAACCAATTTCTCTTGATGATAATAGCATCAAGCTGAAGAAAACACATAAAAACCGTAAAAATATGACAGAAACTGAGTCAACGGACGAAAACAGCAATGTGATTAACAAACCCAGAAAAAAACCTAACCCGAAATCAAAAAACAAACAAGTAACTAAGATAAAAGAACATGTTTCCTCTACTGGTAGAGACCGTGTTGAAGGTGTGTGCAACAACTATTGAAATTGTTGAATTCAATTGTCGTTTTTCAACTCTTCTGATATCTAATTTGATATGAATTATTTCTAGAAACACGAGGAACTTCGTCGAATAATATATCATTGTCACACAAATCTAAGTTAAAAGACTCCATGTCATCTACACGACGTTTCCAGCATGCTTCACCTGCCCCACAGGCTGCTAGTGGTAATTTAAATTCCTCCAGTTCTTGACATCATATTGTTTTTATAGGAATTATTTGATAAAACGTTTTGATACCCACAATCTCAGCTGTTAATCGAGATCAAGCGGACGAACTTAAGGCTCAGAACAGCTGTAGGTCGAAAGCTGTGCCAGAAAAATCAAAGACACATCCATCTTTCCGATCATCGAACAATCATACAAGTAAATGAAAAAGTGTATTCTTTCTTATGTCCATTGTCAAATTTTTATTATTTTCATTCGCTAATTTTTTTACCTGAAGTGTCTAAAGAAAATAGCTCTGAACTAAATCAGAAAGAATGTGACGTCCTTACTGGACTAAGGCACGATGTCCAACTGCTAACTATAGCTATCAATGAACTCAAGGGCATCGTTAAAAGGTCAGCCTTAGCGCAGGATGCTCATGGGGCGACTGTCCAAAGTTTTGCTACACAGTACAATCAGAAGCTGCCTGTAACAAGTTTGGAGCTCTTTGATGCATTTGACGAGAAATTAAAGGCTGATAAGAAATTTCGTAAAGAATTCGTGAGTAAAAAATTTGAATACTGAATTTAGATTGTCACTTGTACGATACCTGACTCATTGCATCGATCTCCCTACAGGCGAGTACATTGCATTTCATGTTCGACCAACAAGTCACCCTATCCAAAAATATTACGGCATTATTGAAAAAAAATATTTCAAGGGATGTGGCCTTGAGTTTCACTGCGGTAAAAGCTAGCGTGGGGAAGCGCATTTTCAAAGATACACAACTTTGTGGAATATTTCTGGGTAAGACAATCATCGTTGACCTCCAATCATTAAATCATACCGGATAGATTTTTGTCCATTCGTCTTCGAAGAATCCGTATAGGTAGGCCAAAAGGCTTTTCCCATTTTCTAACAAGAGAAAACAATTGCCTGCTTTTCGTATCTTGAAGTATATAGTACAAATCAGGATATGTCAGATTTCATTTTGTTGGTATAGTTGGATTCAGTCTAGGTAAGACCTATCGCTGTGAAGATTTGTGGTAATTTTGGAATTGATGATACCAACTATATAAATTGATAGACTTTGTATCGCGGTTTGCTCTTTTGGAAGAAAAAGAAAAACAAATACGAAGTGTTGTCCAGTTTTTCAATCAAAATCTTTTCTTCTAGATGTGCTTTTGTTAAAATGTAAAGAGGGAGCGCAGGGATCAATGACGCACATAACTGAAAAAAGTTTTTATCGAGAGCTCGGTAACTGCCTCAGTAATGCGATTGATTGGGATGGGCACCGCAAGTCTCGACTCGAGAAAAAAACTAAGAGCACTGTGATCACTGGAACCGGAGCAGTACATGTCACGAGTCCCAACTGCACCAGCACAGAGTCGTTATCTCATAAATCCTTGAGCAATGCTACTTCGTAACGTACCTGAAAACTAATTGGGTTAAATAATGAAAGAAATATGTGCCACTCACGTGTTTTCTATACTTATTGACGTATTCAAGAGAGAAAAAAGAACTTCATCACAAACATACTTTCATACTTATACTTATTATGTTAAGAAAAAAAAGGTATGACAAAAAAAAGTCATTACTTCCTACGTACTTCTCACTCGCTGATGGGGTTAGGAAATAAAATGAAAATATGTGTCACTCACGTATTTTCTACTTATTATTGATGTATTAAAAAAAAGAAACGAAATCATTACTAACATACTTTCATACCTACTTATATACTTATATTATGTTGAGAAAAAAAAAGTATTACAAAAAAAAAAGTCATTACTTCCTACGTACTTCTCACTCGCTGATAGGATTAGGAAATAAAATAAAAATATGTGTCACTCACGTATTTTCTACTTATTATTGATTTATTCAAAAAAAAAAAAGAAGCGAAATTCATTACTAACATACTTTCATACTTATACTGATTATGTTAAGAAAAAAAAAATCTACATACATTTGTACTGACTGATGTAAAAATAATAATGATAATAATATAAATGAATATAACTTCCATACGCTACGAAATATTTATTATGGAATTTATCCTTCATCCTTTTTTTTCGATAATTATATGAATAGCTACTTGCAAGAATTCTGGCCAGACCCTGTTAACTTTACTGGTTAGACCCTAGTCAGATCTTCTGGCTAGGCATTGCGGAGAAATGTGTTACACGCCAGGACTGGCTCAGCCCAGCTGACCTGTCCATTGCCAGGCCAGATTCATGGAAGGCTAGCCTAGAGGTGTGCGGGTACCCGACTAAGTCGGGTACCCGAGTCGGGTTTCGGTATGGAGCGAATATCGGTCGGGTACCGCTGTGCCCGAGTCAAAGTCGGGTATATCCGGTACCCGAGTTAGGCCGGGTGGTATCATGCCCGCGTCAAATTGAATACCTATCAGACATTTAACATCTTTATTCTAGATGGCGCAAATATGCATTTTGACAATCAAAAAATTAATGCGCCGAAGTGTACACGTGTGTACGCATGTAGCAGAACAGTTTTCCAGTTTAGCGTCAAGCGTGTCGAAGCAAGTAACGGTTCGAACGTCGTACCAGTACCTACTTCAATAGCATTTCAACACTTCTAACTAGCGTTTTCGTACCTGACAGTGTTCGATGATCACTCCGAGTAGTGAATAACATAAGTAGTAGAAATTAGGGACCATGGAGCAGCACGAGGAGGACTCTGAGTCTACCGGCACAGCGGATTCTAGTCAATCGTCATCTAGTTCTCGAGGGCCGCGAAAAACTAGCCAAGTGTGGAATTACTTCACCACACTTGATCTAGAGACTGCTAAATGCAAGACCTGTCGAACTGTGATCAAAACCAAGTTCAGCAGCACTTCAGCACTGCGCAGGCATCTACAGACGCATCCTGAGTTATTTGCGAAGTTGGATTCTGTCAAAAAAGCTACAGGTGGATCGAATACAAAAAATCCAATTGTGCAAGCTTTTCAACGACAAGTGCCTCTTGACAGTAAATCGCCGAAGGCTCAAGAGCTAACTAAAGCTATAGCTGTAATGATAGCTGTCGATCTGCAACCGTATAGTGTGGTCGAGGACCCCGGTTTTAAAGCCGTTTTAAAAATCGCAGAACCGCGTTACCTGATTCCTTCGAGAACCACATTTTCTCGAAATATGATCCCGAAAATGTACCAGGATGAACGTTCCCGAATTTTCCAAGTGCTTCAGCAGGACGTCATTCAAGGTAGGTAGTCTAAACTTTACATTTATACTGACGCCGAAGAAATTACCATGTATGTAGACTATGATACCCTGTCGTGTCGCGGCAATTTTGATACAGTGTTGCATTAAATTACGACAAATAGTACACAATTCAAACAATCATTTTGCATAAATTATATAAATATTCAAGTAATAAATATGAGGTATTTTATCGATATCGGATTGTCTATCACTTGTCAATTTTGATTCCTGCTTTGTTGAAATTTTCTACTTTCTTGATTCAGGATCGTTTCATCTTGATTACAGTCAAATATCGCTAACTCGAATGTCTGGGGCAGAGCTGATAAGAGAGGCTTCATCTGATCAAAGTTTTCGAGTTAGCGAGGTTCTGTTGTATTATACTCATTTATTTACATTTTTTTCAGTTTTAACTTTACGTATAAGGTTATCATTATTGATATTATTATATTTATCCATTCATTCATTCATTCATTCATTCATTCATTCATCCATCCATTCATTCATTCAGTCATTCATTCAGTCATTCATTCAGTCACTCATTCAGTCATTCATTCAGTCATTTATTCAGTCATTCATTCATTCATTCATTCAATCGTTGATTCATTAAGATTCGTTCTTTGTGAATTTATTGATTCGTTGATTTTTTTTTTCGTTTGTTCACGACTAGGGAAGCTATCAACGGTAGCTATCACGACTGATGGGTGGACATCCCGAAGTATCGAAGGGTACATGACTCTTACCATTCATTATTTGAACCAGGAATTTGAGTACCGGCAATTCCTGTTAAACCTGTCCCACGTCGCTGAAAGCCACACCAGCGAGAATTTGTGCAAATTCATAACAGCAGCATTATCTGAATGGGAATTACTCGCGGATTGCATAAAGGTGTACTTTGTCACTGATAATGCCGGGAATATTGTGAAAGCAATATCTTTAAATGAAACGTGGACAAGAATACCATGCTTTGCACACAGCTTACAGCTAGCAATAAAAAGTGCCACGAAAGAATGCCCAAATTTCAAAGAAATTTGCAAGAAGTGCAAGAGTTTGGTGGGCTTTTTTTCGAGGAGCTCAACTGCGAAGGTAAAATTCGAAGAAATGCAGAAGTCAACCAATCCAGAGAACATCCCTTTGAATCTAATTCAAGATGTGGAGACAAGGTGGAATTCAACACATGATATGCTTTCAAGAATTCTAGAACTCCGCATGCCCCTTGGAGCTGTATTGTCTGAGCCTAAGATGCCGGATAATCTCACTGGATCGGAGTGGAACTTGGTCAGCATCTACGTGGATGCTCTGCTCCCGTTTAAAGAAGCGACTGTCATTATGTCAGGTGAAGAGTACGCCACCGTATCCCTGTATATTCCAATTGTGTCGAGCTTACTCAAATCGACGAGAGTTTTTATTGCGGAAAATGACAGTCCCGAAGCTGCACAATTTGGAAGTAGTCTACTGCAAAGTCTGGAGACCCGTTTCCAACAAGTACGGAACTCTGAACTCTTACTCGTATCAATGCTAGTTGACCCTCGTTACAAAAATCGGCTGCTGGATGTAGAAGTAAAAAGTGCAGCGGAAAAAACGTTATTGGCGAAATGTTTATCATTGAAAGATCCCGAACCCGAGATATCATCCGAGGCGCCCTCTAACGCAACTGACACTCCACCGAATGGTAATTTTTTATCTTATCGTTCATCTATTAGTAATTGCGCTCTACAAATAGATAATAATATTACTCGATAGAATCCAATTCTTGCATGATTCGAACATTTGTTCTAGTATCGTAATATTTGATTCGTATAATGAAATCCATCAGAGAGGAGATTTTAAATTTTAATTAGATAATATATGAATGTTTCATGTTCATATTATAACGAAAACTTTTATCTCATTTCAGTTGTGTCATTGTCAAAATTGGCTACTTTTCTGAATGTCATTGACGAGGATACGGACGGGGAAAGCACTTCGCCAATTGAGCGCGAAATAGAAAATTATTTATCGGAAAAAGTTGTACCGCAAAATACAAATGTAATAACTTGGTGGAAAAACAACCGACATCGATATCCGAGTATTGCTTTTGTAGCCAGATCATATCTCGGTATCCCCGCCACTCAGGTCAGTAGCGAGAGGGTTTTTTCAACGACGGGAAACATCGTCACTCCAGCCAGAGCCAATCTTCTCCCGGAGCATGTGGAAGAATTATGCTTCTTACATGCTAATTTGAAAATATAATACTGAATACGTGACCTCCAGTGTTTAAAATATGCACAGCATTATAGTATAAATAAACTAAAATAAGCAATAACCTCTTTATGAAACTATTTTATTTACTATAAGCCTTCTTTCCTATTCATTCTCCGGTTTTAAATGATGATAGTAAGCAAAATTTAAACTTACTATAGTCGGGTATACCCAGATAAGACCGGGTATCAACATGTCAAACTAATACTCTAGTGAAACAACGTACCAAAATGTCGGGTGAAACCGGGTACCAAGACTTCGGGTATACCCGGGTAAACTCGGGTACCAATTTATCGGGTGTTCTCGGGTAAAACCGGGTACCAAGATGTCGGGTATACTCGGGTGAAGTCGGGTACCCGGTTTTGACTCGGATACCCGTAGACCCGGGTACCCGACGACAAAACCCGGGCGGGTACCCGGACCGACCCGACCCGACAAAATCGACTACCCGCACACCTCTACTAGCCAGGTACTAGGCCGCACCAGAATTGAATTTCTGCACGGGTAAGGTCCGGCCGCACCGACTTCCCTGCGGAGCCTATTGGCCGCCGACCCCGCACATGGCGAAGGAGTCGCCGCCAGCGCTCGCAGGCCGGGTGATGCCGGTTGGTACTTATAAAAACGAAAAAGAGAGCACTTCCATTTTGGAAACTTTATCAATCGCCTCGTGCACAGTTAGAGTTTCGAAAAAGTAAAGTATTGAGAGAGAGAGAGAGAGAGAGGGAGAGAAAGTTTGAGCAGTGTAGAAGTGGAGTGAGCGTTGTTTTGGAGTGAGTTGCGTTCTTTTTGTGATATATCGACCCCAGCGTGCAATTGATTGTGATTTGGATTTCTGGAACATCGGACCACCGCATTGTAAATTGACGACCTTGCATTCCCCCGGCTCTCCGACCGTCTTACGATTAAACACCGTCGCACCCGAGGCCCGAAGGAACGTCCATACCAGGTAGGATCAATCCGATTCCGAATAATAATCTCGCCAGTATCACCCGCACCCCGTAGTTATTCCCTGAGCCTCGAAACCGCGTGGCTGAATCTCAATCGTTCTAATAGCTTATAGATACATCTATAAAAGAATATCGGAGTATAGTTCATAATACATCATCTATTTCGGGTTTCGTATATTCTCACTCTATCTGCAATTGAAAAGTGTACAATTAATGAACGTTATACATTTACCTATACTCCGCTGGGGACCAAATCAGCATGAAAGTATCAATTCTGGATTAAACATCGTAGCCACATTTTCAATTGAAGTATCAAATGATTTTCAAATATGTACTTGGAATTCTACAGGTATATACAGTGAGTTTTCGTATCTCCGGGTCGATCCCGAGCGCCCGCGGGTAGGCAACTGGAGGTACACCTCCTGTTTCGATTGAGCACCGTTTTCCGGCCATCTGATTATTCATATGATCTAGGCTCGATAGTCGATAGTCATCCCACTGACAGGCCATACCTAACCTCACAGATCTTTTATAAGAATAACCTAAATACTTTGAAGTGGTGAAAAATTGATTTCGGTTTATTATCTACGGTGATAATAAGGCAAATGAGAGTAGGACTGTCAATAAATTCAGTCTTTTATTGTGAGCAACTACATGTCGTAAGGCGATAAGTCATTAAAGGATTAACTAACTAATCTTTTATTGTGATAAACATTAGATGACAAAGTTTTCTGTTTAAGATTTTAATAATGAAAGGGTGTAGGTACAGCGGCATTCGCATCGTCGTACCGCCACGAAAGACAACCATGCCCCTAAGGGTGACATGCAGATTGGTGAAGGCATCCAAAAAATTAATTTACCTAGGCTACCTTCTGTATAAGATATAAGCCAAAAAAAAAAGGAAGAAGAACAAGTAGTGCGAACTAACTTATCCTCGGTCTGATGGAACATCCATCCCATGGGTCCCCTATTAGTAACGTTTCGCTAACGAAACGCTTTGATCGGCTAGTTTTCTATTGTGTAGATTTGTCTTTCTTGAAACCTTATTAATTGCTGATGTTGTATTCGTGCGGAAGGTCATCGGACAGTTCTGATGAAAAGTTAGAGAATAGGGGTTCCGTAGGCACCGACAAGTGCAAAGACTGCTTGATCATATGAATATTTAGATGGCCGGAAAACGGTGCTCAATCGAAACAGGAGGTGTACCTCCAGTTGCCTACCCGCGGGCGCTCGGGATCGACCCGGAGATACGAAAACTCACTGTAGTTTTATAAATTATCGTGTTCGTTGTATGTTAACAACAAATATTGTCTGACATGGCACCATAAGTGAATGTATTTAGGTTAGGTTGTAACGGGAGGTGGATCGAAGATTTGAATAAATGTCTTTGAATTTTGTATCATTTTCCTGTGCCGAATTCTACACTAGCCAATCACTCGTGAAATTAATTTTTAATAATTATTTCAAATAAGCTCTTATCGGATCTGGCTCTTGGCGATATTTATATTTAATTGTTTGCTTATTAAAGTTTATGTTTTTAACGAGGTAACGTTCTTGATTATTAGGAAATATATTAATTCGCTGACTTATATGTTTTAATGAATTATCCTCGAGGACACATATATCTTGATTAATCAAATAGAAATGTAAACCACTGGCGGTGTTCAACAAGGAATAATTCGTGGATCGGTTCCTGACTTGATGAAGGGAGAAACGATCTTTATGATAGTACTACTGATGAGAATTACATAGATGTTTTAATGCAGCAGACTAATTATTTATAATAAAACACACATCCGTACGGTTCCAATATTTATTTTCGAGTACCGCCTCTAGCAACCTTTCAACAACCCAAAAAACAAAACTAAACATATTGCAATTGAAACAAGCAATCCAACATACCAATGCGACCCTGAAAGGGTGGTCCTTTTCAAGGTTAGGTTAGGTTAGGTTAGGTTAGGGTATTTCAGGCGGTTTTGTCACGAATGTAGATATAATCCCAAGTATCTAATTCTACGGATTCTCCAAACGCGGAAAAGGCAGTGTGACCCAGATTATACATGAAATTCTGACCGCAAACATGCCACAATATTTTGGTTTTACGCGAAAAAATATTTATAAATTTATATATCTTTGATTGATTACGATGATATACGCGTAGAGCCATCTGTCGGGCGTTCCGTAAGATTAGGACATGCTCTTGAGGCGAGGTATAATTCGGGTATAAAATTGGTATACGATCAGTCGGGTCTGAAATTGGTGTAAAATTGGTGTGAAAAATTCTGAGATGCACCGTGTGATTTTGGTGTAATTTTGGTCGCATTATAGAGTTTTACCAAAATTACACCAATATTACACGGAAATCAAACCACACCAAAATGACACCAGAAATAATAGTGTAAATGAACTGCAGAATGTGCGGCTTTAATTGTTTCTAAAAGTGCTGAAATTCCGACTGATTTTGATTTATGTGTCTATCCAAAATATGTTTTAAAAGGAGGTAATGATTTTACATGTATGAGTAAATTATCTTTCCATGTCGACCCAATGATTTTTCCTTTAATGTTTCCATACGGAGATTTAGGTTGAAGTGCATCATTTAAACAAAATCAACATAGTACCAAACGACTTACAGCTTTACAATATTATTTAAATCGTTTAGCCTACAGAAAAATGGCAAATTTTAATCCCATCTCATTTTGTCACCGATTGACTCAGCAATACGTGATTCAAGCTTGTATAATTATAGAAAATAATAGATTAAACTTTTTGAGATACAATCAAAAACAACTGCAAATTGAATGTTATCAGGGACTATTTGATCACGTTGCACGTAGTGCCTTAAACGACTCACAAAATTTAAAAAATGCAGAACGTTTAGGAAATATTTCTGTATTGCCATCAACATATTTAAGTAGTCCAAGAAATATCCAACAAAATTATCAGTATGCGAGGGCTATTGTTAGGACGATAGGTCGACCAGATTTACTCATTACGATGACCTGCAATCCAAATTGGCCGGAATTAAAAAGAATTTTGATTGACTTGCCATCGGGAACAAAATGTAATGATATTTCAAATATAACCGTACGACAATTCTACGCTAAATTTCTAGCTCTTTTGTCTGACATAATCAGCGGGAAAATTTTTGGTAACATTTTAGCATATGTTTATACAGTAGAATTTCAAAAAAGAGGTTTTACCTCATGCACACATGCTTTTTCCATTAAATTATAAAAACAAATTAACAACACCAGAAGCTATTAATAAATATATTAGTGCAGAAATACCTTCGAATAATCCCAAATTGCAAGAATTAGTTATGAAACACATGTTACTCGGTCCTCATATTGAATATTCTCCCTGTTTGAACAAAAATACAAATAATTGCTCAAAAAAATTCCCGAAGACATTTTGTGAATCAACACAGTTCGAAAAGAACGGGTTCCCGGTATATCAACGTAGGAACAATCAAAAGAAAGGTCACGTATATAATAGAAAAATTGATGGAAAATTTGTAAAAGTAGACAATTCTAGGGTGGTTCCTTAAAATCCAGATTTACTTAAAAAATACAACTGTCACATCAACGTGGAATATTGTGCATCTATTATGAGTACCAAGTATATATATAAATATTTACACAAACGTCATGATCGAGCATTAATCAGGTTGAAAAAAAAATCGGGTTGATGTAAAAATAATCAATATCAATAAATTAATTCCATTCGAATTCGAAGCCTCATCAATAGAAAATTTCCCCTCTTTTAGGACCCAAACATGGAGGGTTGGCACGTGAAGCGCGCAGGGGGGCGCAGCCCCCCTAGTATATATATATATTTATTTTGTTTTTTTACAGATTCAAATAACAGAAAACTTATGAACGGTAACTACAATTTATATTTACAGATCTCTCAAGTAACCAAGTTCTTCTTGAATTTTTCGCCCCAGTTTTGATTTTGTGTGTGTCTTCATACCGATATAATTAAACTTTCAGAACATTTTGCGAAACTAGCCGAAATATTAGCTGAAATGGTAATGACTCAGAAATCAGTGAATCAGCGCTTATCCTCAATCGAAAACAATATCAATGTAACTGGTACGGCACGTTGAGTGAAAGGAGATCTTTCTTTCAAAACCACTGCAGGCATGCAAACGTTTGAGGCTAAATTGGTTGATCCAGATTGTCACAGACTGTTCGTGAGTACTAAAATCATGTTTCTTTATTTCATTAAAAATTAAGGAGGGGACTCTAATCAAATTTGAAAAGTTATTCCGAGGTTCGAAAAAGTAAACCATGGTTGAATCAAATAGAAATAAAAAATGATTTGAATCATGTTTAGATTATGATAGTATGTACTCATTCACCTTTCATTGTATTGTAACTTCTTGCATATGTTTCACGAGCGGAAGGCTGGTGAAATTATGCGAGTTTGCGTGAATACTTTGTCACGGGTATGAATTTTGGAGCTCCTCCTAGGAAAAATGTGTAAAACCTTTTGTTACCCTAATACAGACTCGGATAGACACTTTGGTCTACCAGAGCTGCGTCCCTAACTCAGACTTGTAGATACTAGAGCGGGTATTGATTATAGCTCACCGAAGCTGGTGTTACAGACTTGGGATTGCTTATCTTACAGACTCGGATAGATACTAGATCTACCAGAGCTGGTATCGAATATCGCTCACCGAAGCTGCCTCCTACGCTAGCTAGCTAAACACGATTTTATTCAAGTGATTTTACTCTGAAAGAATTTATATTAGTTGAAGAAATAATTACACGAAATGAAAGACAATAGATTCGATTATTTTATCGGTATAATTGATTATTTATTATGGTTCGATTTTCATCGATTGAACTTATTCCTACTATTTACAGTAAAAATGAAATCAACTAAAAATGTGGCTCGATATAATCAAATAATAAGTTCTTGTTCTAATTGTTTTTTTTTTTCTTTCCGATTGCTTTTGTTTCTGATTCTTTTTGTTTTTCTAAAATCGCTTTTGATTTTAATTTTTTTTTTTTTTAATGTGAGGTAAGATCTCGCTTTGAGTAATTTCCCATTGATCTGAGTTCTATTCTTTTATATAAGGTAAGACCTCGCTCTGACTTCCTATTGATTTGAGATTATATGAGTCTAGTTTCTGATCGTTTTATTGAAAGAATTGACGTGTGAGTCGCTGACTGCTTTAGTACGAGTCGTTTGTTGAATTGAAGAGTTAGATTTAGTGACGTGTGATTCGATCGACTGCTTTAGTACACGGAAAACCGTTTGACGGAGCGGGTCTACCAACTGCGAGAGAACAGTCGAACTCTAAATTCGTTGAGCGGGTCGGCCGTTTTGGGAGAACCGTTGACCATAGCAAGGAGAGAACGCGTCACCATTACATGTTAGTAAACAGTTTCGAGAAATGGGGTACTCTACGCTGAGAGACAACGGTTCGCTCAAAGTATAGCGTGACAGTTATCCCCACCACTCAAGGAGAGGTGTTCTCCCAAAATGGGTAAACCTTCCTACCTTACCACACGAGACAACCGTTCTCTGTGAATTTGGTGCACCCGATGACCGAAATATATCGCAAAGGAGAACGGTTCTACCAAACGGTTTTCCGTGTATAGAATAAATATCGGTGATAAGTGTGATCCAATCTGCGAGAGACCATGCATCAACGGGAAATGCATCGCTCCTGATATTTGCGCCTGCAACGAAGGCTACGAGAAAAGTAACGGGTCGAACTTCACCTGTGCTCCAGTCTGCAATGAGACCTGCGTCTTTGGAGACTGCATTTTTCCGGATACCTGTTCCTGCAATGAAGGATACGTCTTCACCCAAAAGTCGGAGTATATCTGCGAGTCTCTTTGCAAGGACGGGTGTGATCACGGAAATTGCGTGGCACCTAACGTCTGCGAGTGTCTTAGTGGCTATATCAAGTCTTCTGAAGTCAAGCCGAACGTGTCGAGATGCGTACCCTACTGTGACAATTCCTGTACCAACGGCGTTGTCACAGCTCCTAAGGTCTGTACCTGCAATCCAGGTTTTCGGTACAATACAACGAGACAGGACTGCGATCCAGTCTGTACCGAGTCCTGCATCAACGCTGTTTGCGAGAGTCCGGAGACCTGTGTCTGTCTGAAAGGCTACGAAAAATCATCTACGAATTCTACTAAGTGCGAGGCTGTGTGTGAAAACTGTACAAATGGCATGTGCAAAGCACCAGGCGAATGTATCTGCAATGAAGGCTTCATGAAGGACGAGACGGACAAGAAAACCTGTGTAACTTCATGCAAGCCAGAATGCGTAAACGGTGCGTGTTCCGCAACGGGGTGTACCTGTGACTTTGGATGGGGAGGAAATTCTTGCGGAGAGTCACTTTTATGCTTCGTCAGCAAGTCTACCAAAGACGTTGTTCGCAACGCTGGAAGGTAGACTTGATATTTTTTCCTAACTCATTGAAATTAATAGTAATGGTAATTTTTTTGATTCTAGAAAGTCACCGAAACCTTACTGCAGAATTAAGACAAATCACGTTTTTGTACATTGGAATAAAATATCGTTCTTTTTCATTTGTAGCGATGCCATCAGTGGATCTGAAGGATCAAAGGACACCCAGAATGTCGATATAACGAAATTGGACGGACCAGCATGTAACCCACGACGTCTGTACGAAGTAAACAGCAGTACCATCAGCATCATCAAAACTTCAACAAACGAAATACGCTACTTTCTTCCTTTGGGCAAGTGAAGTAATTTGGTTACCCCGTACGTTCCTTATAGTAAAACTTGTGTGATTTATTTCTATTTTTTTCCTTTCTATACACAGATTCACCCTGTAACATTGCCATGGCTCAGGCTATGATCTCAAAAACTTACGTCAGCATGATAGGCGTGGTAGTCGGGGTTATATTGTGTGCGATGGTTGTCTACTCCGTGTATATAATACGAATGAACAGAAATCATAAGTTAAAATTGAACAGTAAGTCAAAAAATCGATCGAGAACTTAGTTTATTGATTTCAATATCATTGTGAAATCTTTTCTAATGCACTTTTTCTTTGCTTATATGTAGGTGGCTCGAGGGAATGCATCTGTACGGAAGAAGTGGAGGAAGTTGGTCTGACCAATTCGTGTTTTGACAATATTGAATAATTATAATTAAAACGATTATTGAAAATAAAGTTAATTATTAATGTTCGTAAATTACATCTTTAAGTTTAACCCAGAGTAGGAAACATTCGATCCTAAAGTACCCATGCTTAACTATCATCAGAAAGTGCAGCATTGAGAAGGTATGAGAAAGCTTATTACTATAATGTAATGTTTTGAAGGAGACTAGAACTTATATCAAGCATTTGAATCACGACCATAAGGCTGCCTTGATAAGAATACATAAACAACAGTCCTTCGAATTCAGTTATCAGACGCACATCCTTTGGTACTGATTAAGTTCAAACTATGTAGACAATAAAGAGATAATAGGAATGTACACAATGCCGGTTAGCAATGTTATGGTTAATTATCTCCTAGAAAACCAAATTGTCACTCAATGCAATGGCAATAGTCCTCCAAGTAACAAAGACATTTTATATTTTGCGATTATGATTCACTGCTGTCTGGAATGGTCATTATTACTGCCTTTTTCTCCGTGATATGATCTGTTTCCATGCGAAATGAATCACTTTGCATACTACTGATATGCTTTAAAGCTTCAACACGACAACATTCGGTGTACTTTTCTTTCCTGAAAGGCGTTAGGTTGGTGATAATCGTATTGTTGTAAAAAATTCACGCTAATAAAAGAATCCAAGACAAAGAATAACTTTCCTGCAAAAAATACGCGGTTCAGATTCACATAATATCCTCGAATTATCCCGTGTTTAGAAAATAGAACAATGTTGTTTTTGCAATATTGTCCTGATTGTACGAGGACGTATCAGAGGTCTCATTCTAATATTCCGAAAGATACTTTTCACGAAGTTTCATCATTAATTTACTGCGATGAACCAGCGCCACTTCCTGTGTCTTTGGTATCACGTTCGAATGGTGGGAGAGATAACGAACATAACGACAGACAAACTCGTTGGTTCCATCGCATGTCTGCATATCAGATTGATCCTTGGAGCTGTTAACATTAAGAAGAAAGGATTTCGATGAGGGTCCAAATTATTCTCTGGATTACGATACTCTTGGGTGTAGTTTCACCGGCATTTCCGAAACTTCGAGGAGATGACTATTCCATCTGTACCAGAGCTGTGAGGTATGGTACACCCTGACTTACATAACTCGTAAAATTTATCTTGCAACTTGATATCCAATCCCTTTAACCGAGGAAAATGAATTTCATGATTTTCAACCTAGCAACTTATGCGATGTGAATCAAAAATCGAGAATACCGATTTACCTAAACAATCGGTATCTGTTCATTTTTTTTCACAGCCACAAGGAATCTCACTCGGTTCCTTACACAGAAACTTATAGAGAGAGAAAACTCATCTTCGTGCGCATTAAGTGGCGTATAAGCCATAGAACTGAGGTAAGAGTAGCTCAGATTCCAGAGACGATAAATCTAGTTCTAGTATTAACTCCTCGTAAATTTATCACGTCAAAAGAACTAAAAATTCTTTATATTTTACAGTACTATAACCGATGGACAACGGAAGAGACGTGCTGTCTGGGTTACGAGGACAAGGGTGGGATCTGCAAGCCGAAGTGTTTCTCCGAATGTGAAAATGGTTATTGCGCACATCCGTTCGTGTGCAAGTGCAATCCCGGCTACGTATCAGACAGTCTGAATGAATGTGTTCCGGTGTGTCATAAATTGTGCTTTAATGGGCAGTGCACGGGCCCAGATACCTGCACCTGTCATGACGGCTATGAATTGAATGCGGATGGACACACATGTCAACCAGTATGTTCTTCTGGCTGCGAACACGGATGGTGTTCAATACCAAACATATGTGCCTGCCACCCTGGGTACAGAAGGAATTTGAACAACAGGTGTGAGCCATTCTGCACATTGGAATGTATTAATGGAAAGTGTGTGGGTCCCGATACGTGTGCTTGCGATGACGGATTCGAGAAGGCTCAAGATGTTAGTTCATTGTGCGAACCTAAGTGCAGCGAGCCATGCGAAAACGGAAAGTGCACTGCACCTGAAACATGTACCTGTGACGAGGGCTATCAGCTGAATTCTAGCAAATATATTTGTGAACCGATATGCCAGTCTAATTGTGATAACGGTTGGTGTCTCAGCCCGGACGTCTGTGGATGTAATACTGGATATCAGAGGAGCAAGGAAAATAAGTGTGTTCCTGTTTGTAATAAATTGTGCGAAAATGGGGAGTGCATCGCTCCTGATACCTGCGCCTGCAATGACGGATTCCAGCAGTACCAGGATAACACGACCATTTGCGTGCCAAGATGCAGTGAGCCTTGTACATTCGGGAAATGCACTGCGCCTGAAACATGCACTTGCAATGATGGTCACAAGTTGAGCGACGACAAGTATACCTGCGAACCGGTGTGTTCTTCGGTATGCGATAATGGGTATTGTGCCGAGCCTAATGTCTGCGGATGTCATCCTGGCTGGAAGATTAATAGTGCTAATAAGTGCGATCCAGTCTGCGAGAGACCATGTGTTAACGGAAAATGCATTGCCCCTGATACCTGCACTTGCGACGATCGATATCAGCGCTCCCAGGACGACGTCTTCAGTTACGAACTGATATGCAGCAAGCCTTGTATATTTGGTAGTTGCACTGCGCCCGATATTTGCACCTGCAACAAAGGCTACGAGAAGAGTAACGGGTCGAACTTCACCTGTGCTCCAGTCTGCAATGAGACCTGCGTCTTCGGAGAGTGCATTCTTCCGGATACGTGTTCCTGCAATGAAGGATACGTCTTCACCCAAAAGTCGGAGTATATCTGCGAGCCTCTTTGCGAGGACGGGTGTGATCACGAAAATTGCGTGGCACCTAACGTCTGCGAGTGTCTTAGTGGCTATATCAAGTCTTCTGAAGTCAGGCCGAACGTGTCGAGATGCGTACCCTACTGTGACAATTCCTGCACCAACGGCGTTTGCACAGCTCCTAAGGTCTGTACCTGCAATCCAGGTTTTCGGTACAATTCAACGAGGAAGGACTGCGATCCAGTCTGTACCAAGCCCTGCACTAACGCTGTTTGCGAAAGTCCGGAGACCTGTGTATGTCTAAAGGACTATGCCAAATCCTCATCAGAGTCAAACGTGTGTGAAGCTGTGTGTCAGGATTGTATCGACGGTTCTTGCATAATCCCTAACAAATGCATCTGCGACCCTGGGTTCATCAAGGACTCAATCGACAACCGAACGTGTATACCCAACTGTGAACGAAAATGCATTTATGGTTCTTGCTCCGTCGGGGGATGTTTGTGCTCTACTGGCTGGGGAGGTGAAACCTGTGACGTACCACACTTATGTGTCGTTGTCCAGCCTGTCCAAATAGACTATACCGAGGCAATGAGGTAAGGATGATATCTGATTATGTCCCAAATCATTTTTAACAGCGAAAAGTTTAGCTTATTAGGATTACATCAATAGGATAGTCCACTTCGAGACAGGTCACTTCTGAACTCTAAATAATTATTATCAGACATTTCTAGACACAGTCACAATCGAATGTCTACTTGTGTTTCGTAATGTAATGTAGTAATATACATAATATACAACACCTAGGAGATATTATTTAAACGAAACTTTATTTCTTGGTATTCGTGCGACGTAATCAGCAGGCTTCCTTCAGTAATCAGCAGCGATTGGGTTATACGGACGGGATATTTGATTTTTCTGCAGCCTCTTTGGCAAAAAAATCAGTGCAGAAATTCTCATCGGATATAATTATAGAAGCAAGACACACCCACAACTTCCTAACTTTTAGATAGTTGGGTGCAAGTATGTGCAATGGTTATATTAAGTACCAACTGACAATGATTAATTGTCAGATGATCAGTCGCGGACATACATTCACTGGGACATATCAAAGCTTCCTTAGATCCTATTTATATACTTTGGAGGGGGCATGTCAAAGTCCATATATTAGCTGGTAGGGGATAGATAAGGCTCTGGTATCAGCGCAGAAATAGTCATTTCCTTGTCTCCAACACACTACGATGTCACCCTTCGAACTGTGAGCTTCGAAAGAAAGGAACAGAGGATGACGGCTGATTGTAAAGTTGTTTTCTGCATCATGATTGCGTGTGTCACAGTATTTTCGACGCCTGAAGTTATCGTAGACAACAATAATGGCGTGTGCAAAAGAAACGTTAGGTAAGATTTGTAAAATCTTCAGCCCACGTTTTGAGCTGTGTTTCTCTCATTAACACCGGTAAATTTTTTGCAAGTAAGACCAGAGACCATTGGAATAAAGGAAGTGAAAATTACGACTCGCGTAAACCATTGTATGTCAACCGTTTATTTTTCAATTTACAGTTATATGGAAGCGCAGAAAATTTATTACAATACCACGTATCAAAAAAACGAATCATTCCTGTTTGTTTTCACACGGACCAAAAACGTAATTCACACCGTATTCAATTTAACGGTAAGACTTCTCGTCTCGTTTTTCATATTAATTTCTCGTTCATTTGATAATCTCTCGTTCATTTGATTATTTTTCTCCATACAGTACGTGAAACAGTGGAAAATAGCAGATACGTGCTGTGAGAATTATAAGGATAATAATGGGACTTGCGAGCCGCAATGTTCACCGCCGTGCATGAACGGTGATTGTGCACAGCCGGATGCATGTGCCTGCAATCCCGGTTATGATGGAAAATTTTGCGATCTACCACTCTTATGCGTCGTCGAAATCAACTCTACAGCAGCAATGAGGTCAGTGTAATAGGGATTTGTATTTGAATCCATTTTATAGCAGTATTACTCACAATTTACTATAATGGATGTAAGAATATGTTAATAGTCTATGTCTATCAATTTTGCGATGAATCTTGTACTACGTAGCCTTTTCATGATAATCACGCTGAATTCTAGGATAGAAAAATATCTAGTGTGTTTATCCAATTCGTGTTGGAATTCATAATAAATTTGTCACTTTTCTGTGTCATCTCTGATACGATACATTCGAGGAATAACTCATCCTATTATTTTTATACAACATTTTTAGCAAGCCTTTGGATCTGCAAACCGTTCAAAACATTAGCGAAAATCCTTACATCGAACCGATGAGACCTACATGTCATTCGAAGTGCCAAAAACAATTTAACAGCACAACTGTCATCGAGACAATCCAATATGCAGATGGTCGAATTCACTATTTAATTCCGATTGGTTAGTGAAATAATAATTTAATAGTAGTTTATTAATTTGATGAAGTTTTTGGTAACTTTCTTTATCAAGCACGTATACGATCCTTTGTAAATAGATTTACCTATTCTTATCTTTAGCCTCGCCATGCAACAGTTCCGCAGCAGATTCTTCGTATATCACCCTGATCGGAACATCGATGGGATTTATATTATTTGCAGTGATATTTTACACTCTGTATATCGTGAAGAGGAAGCAAAAAACGAAAGAAAAAACGGCGAATAAATTGACAGGTATAATAATTTTTTTTTTCTTATGGGAAAGCTAAAATCTTGGAGTCTAAAATAACGAAGAATTATATATTATATTTGCTTAGATCTTCTGGAGAGTCACTACGACAGACCACCAGCAGCAACATGTCGTCATACTGTGGATCAGAACACAGAGCATGTCTACGATGAGATCCCACTGCCGATATCATTCTAATTTTAATGTATATAACGCATTGGGATTTTAATTTTTCATCATTTTTAATAGCGTGAAATTTCTGTGAAATATTTTATTCCGAAACAAACATCAAGTAGTGACGCTGGTGACTATGAGACATCCACATGATTAATATAAAGACTTTGGACTTAGGATAAGATTAATTTTTTTCAAGCCTTCGATCTGTGATCTCGAATCTCTATGATCAATGATCACGGGTTATAGGGCAATGCAGTCTGTGGCAGAGATCAGAATCGGGTGATAACTCTTCTGATAACCAGGTTACGATAAAACATTGATCGACAGAATAGCAAATAACACTTTTACTCCATTTTATTCAATGAAAATTCACCGACCTTTGAGCCTCAGCCAAGATGAGAATGATCTTTGCTGATTTATTGTATTCTAATATATTAAATTTTTATGAAGATATAGTGTACCGAAAATTTCCTGTTCTTAATCATTTTTTTCCTGATCTAGGTAATCGAGAAATCGATTTGCAATCAACATGTTGCAATGATTCTATCAAAAATCGGTAAAATCTTGCTATAATACTAACGGTGCAGCGAGTTCTGTTTGACGCTATAACGTTATAAAATTATCAGTATAGTTTATCGGCGAACGTTTCCGCCAGATTGTAAAAAATAAAAGCAACTTCTCCAGATCTGTAGAACGTAAACACAGGAAGTCATACACTCAGCAAATTTAATGACGATAAAAATAACGTTTTGTTCCTGGAATGGCTAATTTAATTTGCGAAATAATTAAGCTACATGTGTATTTTATTTCTTGCAAAAAATATATGGATGCGAATACTCGGATGACCCCAAACAGTATCACATGAAATGATACACCGTAAACATGTTATGCTCCGCGACGATGGATAAGAACGAATAATAAGGAGGTCAGATCCGAGTCGGAGAGTTCAAAATCGCTTGATCGGTTGATTGAAAACGCCCACATATGACCTCCACATATTATATCTGTGTTTGCTTTATTCGTCGTAGCTCGTAGCTCGTAGCTTCAGTAAGCCGCCCACGTTCTTTGAGTCAAGATGCAAAGAGTACTTGCTTCGTTTTTAGTTATTTTAGCGATCACGGCTTCGGCCTTTGGGATCGATGGTGTTAAGGGTGGAAATCGTAGGCCTGGTTCAACGACAACGAAATCGACACTACCATCAGTTAATGGAACCGGACTTTGCTACATGAGAGTGCCGTAAGTAGACTGCATAAATTCAAAATCGGACTTTAATCTGAAAAAGATTTGAAGTTACAGATAATACAGTAATTTTGAAAAATTTTCGAATCGTTTCCTAGTTATCTTTACAGAAATGAAAAAAAAATCAATCTTCCGGGTTAGAAATAAAATCGGTATTGGATTATACACGCGAGTAAGTTTGTAAATATACGATTTCACGACTACTCAAGACGCTCAATGATCATTATTACTTCACGTACCGTAGCGATGACTAATTTATTGATGCCTTTGGTTAGCCATGAAAAGGTAGTCACGGTTATGAATATACTTGACCATGTATACGTTTTGCGCATCTTGGTACTCAATCAGCTACTGCTTTCGATAATTTCAATTCAACACCAGACACTGTATAATAAAACGAAAAAAAATCTTATTTAAACAGGTATAGTCATTGGGTGGCCCTGAATGCAACCAATACAAGTGCGCGTGCAGTACCATCTCAACAAGCTCACCCACATACGGTAAAAATCAATTTCATTTGATTCTACCATCGCATGTTGAATTCTGATCGTTTTAAATTCATGTAGTCCGTCTAAACGACGAACACCTTAAACATCAAACGAAAATTCTTTTTTATAGCAAGGCCGTCAGCCTTGGGTCACGATACTCGATTGCTGTGAGGGTTTCACACGCAATGTGACTACCGGTTCTTGCGAAGCACACTGTGAACAGGGTTGTGAAGGTGGACGATGTACCGGGGTAAATATCTGCACTTGTGACGATGGCTGGTCAGCTGAACGTGGTGTCTGTAAGCCAATTTGTTCCCGTCGATGTCGACCACACGCTTATTGCTTCGCCCCTGAACAATGCATCTGTGAATTGGGATACAATGCATTCGAGAATGAGTGCAGACCTCATTGTCCTGGTGGATGTGTAAACGGCGACTGTATTGCACCACATACTTGTAGATGTAAACCTGGCTTTACTCTAACGGATCAAAATCAGTGCGTTGCAAATTGCGAAGGAGGATGTCCTCATGGGGAATGCACAGCTCCAGGAATCTGCACTTATTACAGAGGGTAGGTGACAAAGTCTGTAGAAATTTCATTTCAAGGATGTAGCAGCTTGAATTTCATCGTTTTATCCCACTCATAAGTAGTCAGTGCTTACGGCTGGACCATTTTATTCTAGTTTGTATGATTTTAATCTTAGATACCAAAGTCCAGGACTGTGACGAGTTTTTAAACTAATATACAATCGCGGTTTCGCGATAACTCTTTAACGTCAAATAAAGAGCTAGGCGTAAACATGAGGGAGATATACAGTAATCGTTACGTAATGCGTGCTACTTGCTTGACCCGGTCTCATTATTCTCACTTTAATCAAGTTCTGTAAGAAAACAAACATCCCTCTACTCTTCTTGAAGCTAATCCGTATATATATACATGATATTCCAATCATTCCGAATCCCAAGCCAGTTCCTCTTCAGACAGCATCGACTATTTTTAATGGCAGATAACTTGTCAGTCGTCAAATAGCAGAAACCCAAACTTAATGAATTGGAAAACCTGAATATCTCATTTTTTATCATAATTGTTTCTTATTCTTTTCCTCTTAGCTATCGAAACCCACCCGGTGAGACCGAAGCTTGTATATCTGAATGCCCTGGTGGTTGCAACGACGGAGAATGCACATCTCCAGGTGTATGTACGTGCAGATATGGGCTTGTCCGTGACAATAATGGCAGATGTGTTTCTTCATGTACAAACGGCTGTCCTAACGGTCACTGCGTCGGGTACAATCAGTGCGAGTGCAATCCTGGCTTCGTAATGAGCGCACAGACTGGGCAATGTGTAAGAACTTGCACCAACCCTTGTTTGAACGGAGAATGTACAGGAGATAATACATGCTCGTGTAGACCAGGCTACACCCTAGACTCCAGAGATCCAACACGTAGCAGATGCGTTGCAACTTGCCCTGGTGGATGTCCTAATGGCGTTTGTTCTGGACCAAACTTCTGCATTTGCAATCCTGGCTTTATCAAGGATCGCAGTGTGAAAGGAGCTCAGCGATGCGTACCGCGGGGCTAAGAGATGATTTCAAATATCTTTCGAGGATGAGATATGATGTACTAATTTAAGGGGGTATCCACACCTTTGATTTGGTAAAAATTCTGAGGAAGAGATTGTAATTTTACAGCGAATTTGAGAGTCTGATCAAATCCAAAAAAATCATGGACTTTGAGGAGGGTTTGACCCTCATTATCCATATTCAACATTGAATATTACTTTGAGTCTAATAGTAGTTACGCTGAATATAGAAAAATACAAAATTACTCGGTTGTCGTAAAGACTGAAGAGCACCGATGGACCGGTTCTGGAATTTTTGGTCTTCAATTGTTCAGAAGAGAGGCCTCTATCAGATGAACATACAACTTTTTGATATCCCAAAAATTGCCTGACCTATCTGGTTTTTACTAAGATTTTTTGAATTTTTAAATTTTTTTGCTCTATTTTTTCTATTATCTCAACTAAAAATGGTGATATCAAAAAGTTGTATATTCATCTGATAGAGGCCTCGATTCTGAAAATTTGAAGACCAAAAACTCCAGAATCGGTCCAACGATGCTCCTGATTCTTTACGACAACCGGTCAAAATATTCATTCTCCAGAAATCAACTTTTAAACTTTTTTTTTTTCTTTCCTTTATTTCCTAATTTTCACAGAGAAGAAAATGTAGTTACAGGGAATCAAGTTTTAAGATGTAGCTTATGATTAATATGCTGAGTCCGCAGCTGCTCTCGTATCCATGTATTATGAGTCGAGTCTAGACCCATGTGCCAGGCAGAGGTTTGTAGTCAGTTTTGACCTGTTCTGTCCAACAACAGTGTCCGGTAGGTGTCTGCTAAGGTTGCTAGAAAAAGAATGAATTGCTCTAGGAAAAATCTGATCAAAATTTTTCAAAACATGAAAATTCTTCAGAATTCTTGATCTTCAATATTTTTGAGATTCAGAAGATGCTAGCACAATTTCTGTCAATATTCCAAAAATTCTTTCATCTTTCATCAATCATACCTATTTTCTTATAATATATAATATTAAACTTTCACAATTATTACATTATAGAAATACTCATCTTTTTAGCAATCTAAACGTTTAGTCTTCTGGCATCGATTTCAAACGTAGTTTTTGATGAATCATCTTCTTTCGATTCCGAAGTCTCATGTCAGACATACATACACTGTGTTTGTTCAATAATGAAAATCACTATTGGCTTGAATTCGTAATGAAAGCACGACGATTTACAAACAAGTGGACACCTAACCTCGAAAAAATGTAGATCGCAGCCATGTGTTCTGTCAATGATCACAATTCAAAAGAATATTGAAAATTAAATATGTGTAGAAATGATCATTACAAACAATTGGAGAATCAAAAAATCAAATTCATAATCAAAATATATAAAAACGTCAAAAAAGTAAGACAGTGGTGTTCGCGGTCTTGTAAAATATTTATGAGACCGCAACATGTGGGTCCGCGCGCCGCGCAGCGACGATTCGTCGCAGCGCGGCACTGTCGAGGCTGTAACTTTTCGAATCCTCGAGATTTTTCGACGCCGATTTATTTACAGGTAGATTAGGTCACTAGCATTCCAAATAAAATATAAAAACAAAAACGATTTTTTGAAAATTCAAAGGTGTAGATACCCCCTTAATGATATTAATCATTTTATACACTAGCTGAGTGTCAGTAAAATTATAATCAGTTTTTTTTTTTTTCTTTTCTTAACACATTTTAATTTCATATTGGTCATTGATATACATAAGATAACGATGTACAGATATATTGTCATTATTCTTACTTTATTAAATAAATAACCTGTTGAATGAAATGTAATCACCATTTATGATAACCGAACCGGATGCAGATCCGAAAAATCTGTTTCAATTCTGGTACAATTATTAGCAATTATGTAATAGTTTGTCAAGCTGTTGCAAAATTGAACAATTGGTATATTGGTATTTTGGTATATTTTGTAAATTCAGAGTGGACCCTGTATTTCAGCTTTGTTTGAATTCCCAGCTGCAAACTGGGATAACGTTACATCCGGTAGTATTGGTGGGAGAGATAAGGCCTTCTCCGGGACAGGCTTGGCCATTCTCTTGACCACAGTATTTCTATAAAGTTCGGAAAGAAGAATATGAGAAACACAATGACAGTTCAAATCATTCTGTACTCTGTGATAACGCTTCTCCTATTATTTCCTGCTTGTCAAGGTTTGAGAGGTGGTAGCGGTGCAATTTGTAGATCGACGGTCAGGTAAAACATATTATACTAAATGCCTAGTTTGTCATTTGAGAGAACTTTTATTTATTTTCATTTTCTGTCTATGAAGGTGTCAACAATTATTTATTCGTGTCAATGAACGTTCTTGATATTTGAAATAGTTTTTAATCGAACTTTTAGCCAAAAGCAATCTCAATACGTTCCCTACATAGAAACATACAAACAACCATCATTATTCTTCGGCTATCGTATAAGAATACGAACAAATTACAAAATAGAGGTGAGAAAATGTTCTTTGATTCTTTGTTCCGTTTGGAGATTTTCACTAAAGGTTTATGACTTCAATATTCCCATTCTCTACAGTATCACACGGTGTATACGACAGATGCAGTGTGCTGCGATGGATATAAAAATGTTGAAGGATACTGTGATCCAGTTTGTTCCGGCCCATGTACAAACGGAATTTGCTTGAAGCCAGATTTTTGTGAGTGTAATCGGGGCTACACACTCGATTTCTCTGGCGACGAGTGCATCCCTGTATGTGAAACTTCTTGCAACTACGGGAGATGTACAGCCCCAGAAACCTGCACCTGCAACGAAGGCTACCGGTTAACCGAAAGCGGATATAACTGCGAACCAGTATGTTCCTTAACATGCGACAATGGTTACTGTGCCGAGCCAAACTTCTGTGTCTGTAACTCTGGCTACACGGAAAACCGTTTGACGGAGCGGGTCTACCAACTGCGAGAGAACAGTCGAACTCTAAATTCGTTGAGCGGGTCGGCCGTTTTGGGAGAACCGTTGACCATAGCAAGGAGAGAACGCGTCACCATTACATGTTAGTAAACAGTTTCGAGAAATGGGGACTACTCTACGCTGAGAGACAACGGTTCGCTCAAAGTATAGCGTGACAGTTATCCCCACCACTCAAGGAGAGGTGTTCTCCCAAAATGGGCAAACCTTCCTACCTTACCACACGAGACAACCGTTCTCTGTGAATTTGGTGCACCCGATGACCGAAATATATCGCAAAGGAGAACGGTTCTACCAAACGGTTTTCCGTGTACGAATCGCTGCCTTCTGCCTCTGCGTGGCAGCTTATATAGTACTTGTGACGTCATGTCAGAGTCTACTGATCGGTACGCGGCTATTTGCGCGGTCGTATGGTCGTAGTTCGATCGTTCTGCTGGGTGCTATACTCCGAACACGTTACAGTATGTGAAATTCATTCACCAGAATATTGAGATATAATGTGGAATTCATTTGATCGTTTTTCTGATTCGACCTTTGCTAATCATAGATCTGAAGACCAATTATTATGTAAAAATTTCAGTCGACCCCCCCTTAAAATATATGTTCAGAGCATTTAGTTATGAACTAATACGAAGACAATTTTGAATAAAAAACAAAAGAAAACAATCTTCTATTACTCACATTTTCTAACGCCATGTCAGCGGGTTCCGATAAAAATTGATCCTCCATAGACTCCATATTTCAACATAAGATAGGTAACAAAATGCACCGACTTCATTCGCGTTTGACCTATACTACTGCTTCGGTACACTTGATAGTATCCACATGAGGCATTTGAAGAGAAATAAAGAACTGATGTGAAATTATTCCAAACAATAATAATATGATAACTACATAGTAATGGAAATAATGTTACTTTTAGGTGCAGTTTGTTGGACAAGTATGTGGTAATAGCCCCAAAGAACATATTCTAAGAACTCTGCGACAAATATTCACTAATTAGGCCACAAGCAATAGAGATTTTTTCGTGACAAAAATAGTAACAGGATGCCGATGGTGCTGTTATAATCAAAGTCGTATAAAATTTAACTTCAATTCAATTACTAAATTTATAGACAAGATCGGGACGCTTCGCCTTCTACCGAAGACAAAACATCGCGATACCGATAATTCTCCATTTCATTATTCTTCTTAATCTACAGTTTCTGCGAACTACAGTGGAGAGTAGTTCAAGATTGAACACCTTACCTTTTGCGCTCATGCCTTTGAGACACTTTAAAGGCGTTCTATGCTAAAATACCAAAGAATAGAACACTTTTGCATAAGAGTAGTAGAATCTGGCCTGGTAAGATCTAGGGAAGATACTGTATTTTACGAGAAGAACATCACGACAAAAGCACGAGACTGTTTCATTTACGGACTTAACGAAAAACTGCGCGACATCCTAAGATTAAAAAACCCTAAAGACTTACTTCAAGCTTACAATTGGGCCACAGAAGAAGAAAAATTGAGAGAAACTGAAAATCAAATCACTCATCTTGCGAAAACCACTGCTACTAATAGAAGTGATCTCGTTTGCCAAAATTGCAATAAAATCAGGCACACGGCGAAAACCTGTTTTAGGAAACAGAGATTCGAACCAATAAATACCGTTGAGGCAGGTCCTAGTTCAGAATCTGATCAGTACGCAGACCTAGACCACCAAGCAGAAAACAGCTGCTCACAAAACTGTTTTGAAATAATAAAAGGGTATGATTCTATAACAGAAGAAATTAGATGCGACGAATGTCAGCGAATCTATCCCATGGATATTTCCAGAATTAAGTGCTTCTTTTGTAAAAAAACCCGGCCATATGGAAAACAAATGTTTCAAAAAGAAAGCTATGTTAGCCGCGAAAACTAATCAAAACCATGTAGGTACCTCGAATTTTGGGGAACGGACTGTGTCGACGAGCAGAACGACGTCCGTTATAGAAAACCGCTCAACACAAACAGTGGAAAAATAGAAATACCAGAATATAAAATAAATCTAATCGGGTCACCAAATAATGTAATTTTCTCAATACCCGAGTTGAACCAACCTAAAAGCTTGTTGATGTTAGACACCGGAGCCTACCCATGTTTGATCAAGAAGAAATTTATCCTAAATTTATCACAGATAAACCCGCAAGAGCGCATTTAATTAAAAGGTCTAGCTAGCGACTCACAAGCACACACATTAGGAACCATTGAACTTACGCTCAATGGTGGAGACGAAGTTAGGCCGATCAAATTTCACGTAGTAGACGATTCCTTAGACATATCGCAAGATGGTTTAATAGGTAACTACCTCTTAACCCAATTCAATAATGTGCTGATCAGTTATAGATGCAGAGGTATAGATAAGGCCGAGTTGCTATTAGGTAGCCGCAAATACGAATTGCAAAACCAAAAACAATTCACTATTCCCGCGAGGACAGAAATTTTAGCAGACGCACAGTGGGGCCGAATCCCAAATTCGCGGACATAACCCGAAAAATCAAGTTTTGTTTTCGGGGTTTTAGAGTGAAGGAGTAAGTAAAGTAATAGTCCAAGGGTCGGATTCCAGACTGGGGAGGGTAAGATCCCCTATACCTGCTCTTTTATTCCAGTTCGAAAGTGACCCTCGCTCGAGTTAGACGCAGCGCGCTCCGAGTGAAATTCACAGTGTTGTGTTTAGAACGTGCTGAAGATGACAAAAATCACGCCAAAAAATTTCTAAAAAATGGATTTGAAAGGGGAAAGTAAGTACAATATCACCGTGAAATTGAAAATGTATAGTAGTGATGCATGTGGCATCGAAAAAAGAATGATTTATCTGAAAATTACCGTAAAACTGCTACGAAAAATTGTAAACACGTAGAGAAAAGTTGAGTTGCTCCCTGTTGTCCCGCGGTCTTTCTTGTTGGAGGTTGTAGACTGATGTATTGTTTAATGGAAACAACCAAAAAATAGTCCGCATTTTTACGCGCCTGCTGTTGGTGCACATTTTTGTAACGAAAAGTACATTTTTCGCAATTTCGAGCGGTGAAAACACAAAATATCGGGAAATGGTTTATACATAAGTTGTGTGGTTTCGAAATATCTACCCAGGGGTGTACTCACATTGTGGGCCCAGTACCCCAGGTGGTCCCGGTGAGGCCCAAATCAATTTTTTGTTATCATAACGCTCATCTTTTTTATAGCGGATTAATATTTTACGCTTTCGAAAAGAAATATTATGTGTCAAAAGCCCCCCCCTTCCCCCCAATCCATTTTCTTGTTTTTACGTTGCATTAATTTTACGATGCATCATGCGGTCTTCTGAATAATTCAAAAATTATTAATTATAAGTTATGAATAATATTTTGTAACAAATAATGTAATCGCCTATTTATACGTAGTACACTTTGACTTTTCAGAATCTTCTGCCGATGATCCTGCACCTGCGGTACCTGGTTCTACCAGGAAGGATGCGGTACCTGGTTACACATTATAGAATTTTTTATATCACCTAACATTTTCCTATTATATATATATATAATTAAGGATCTAACGGCTATTCTTTTAGTATGTATACATCATTATGATTTGCATATTTTTGTAATAACCTAATTTTAAGAAAATTATTGTTATTTGTAAATACTAACTTTACATCATTTTCATTTTTATATTTCTGTAGTCACCTAGTTTAAGCAAATTACTGTCATTTTCGTCTAAATAAAACATTTTTTTCCGTACAAATCAGCCGTATTGGATCCGTCATTTTGTTTTTTGGATCTTTGACTTCGGATTCGTAATCAGCGACCCCAAAAACCTCCGAGTACAGATTCGCGACCGAATTCAACGTGTTTTTTAAGAAATTTGCTACCGTTTTGGATCCGCCATTTTGTTTTTGAGATTTGAGTTTTCGGATTCGTAATCAGCGACCCCAAAAACCTCCGAGTACAGATTCGCGACCGAATTCAACGTGTTTTTTAAGAAATTTGCTACCGTTTTGGATCCGCCATTTTGTTTTTGAGATTTGAGTTTTCGGATTCGTAATCAGCGACCCCGAAAACCCCCGAGTACAGATTTTCAACCGAATTCAGAGTTATGTCCGCAAATTTGGGATTCGGCCCCACTGTGCGCCAGGTGATCATGTGCTCAAAATTTTTCCGATCAGAGCAACGGACCCTCTTCCATCATACCCTGAATACCTTAAACTCACAAAAACAACGATACTACAAAACTCAGACATCGTAGAAATCCACGATGACCTTTTCAATCGAATCGATAACTACGCACACACAGTTTCCACCGATCTGGTAATGAGTCAAGGAATAGCATTCGAATTCAAAACTAGATAGGTACGGCAATGTTGAGAACTTGAGGGAATCAGCCGAACTATACGCAACTGCTAAGCTTACCTTACGAGATCGTAACGTTTATTACATAATGACAAAGCCAAACTACTGGGATAAACCTACATATGAAGATTTATACATAAGTTTGATAAAATTTAAGAAAAAATTAGAAATAGACTCGATCAAAACAGTTTCTATACCCAGGATCGGTTGCGGGATCGATAAATTAAAATGGCATAAGGTTCGAACGATGTTACGATTCATATTTAAAGGATCCGGAATTAAAATAACTGTCTGTACGAACATAAAAACCGATCTCAATCAAAACCACATTCAAGACGTTATCAAAGAATTTCACGACAGTCCTTCAGGTGGACACTAAGGGGCAGGGGCGTCGTTACGTTTTTTTCCGAGGTATGGAATTTTTATCAAGCTAGGGTGGGAGGGGGAGGGGGGGGGGGGGGGGGGTAGTGGCTGACTGAAAACGTAAATATTAAGCCACGAATTCCTGAACCCACAAACACCATCGAGAGCAAATGAACCAGATAACCCACCCACACTACGCACGGACAACAAATGACCGATTAACATATATTTTATGAGAAAATATTTGGGATAGGCAAAAATGAACATTGAACGTACAATCAAAAGTTAAGATAACAATAGTTTATTAAATTATTCTTCTCAGTAAAGCTCTCTCATCACAGATCAAAATCTAATTCATATCAAACAAAAAACTTAATTTGTTTACTTATAATTCATAGCGAATGTTGACATTCTTAAATTTTGTCTTTTAATAAAACTATTCAATAGTTCCTCTATATCTAATTCGCTAACCATTTCACGATGAATATTTAGAATGCTAACGTCATTCAACCTCTGCTGCAACATGGTAGATCGAAGATACGTTTTCAAGCGGCGCAAAGATGAGAAAGAGCGCTCGTTGCTACAGGATGTTAAAAGATAAAAATAAGCCAATAGTCTAGACTATAAGATAGACAGATGCGACAAGCTGCCTTGGCCCTCTATAACAAATATAGTCCTGGTTCTTCCTCACACCGTTGATCGCCATCCGTAACAACGAAATAAAAGCCATGAGTATCACTGTATGTAATATTATATTATAACTCTTATAAATAAATAAATGAATAAAGTTCAAATCAATACCTGTCTTCACACTCCAACTACAACACAGGAGGAGCCTGGTATCGTTAGTAATAATTTAACAAGCTTCGTGTACTGAGGGAAAATACCGCGAATTTCTGGTTTCTCCTGAATGTACATTACTATATGTTTCAATTGCATACATTCGATTGATTCCTCAACAGTTGTTTCGGACTTTGATGTTGCTTCTTTTCCTGTTTTCGAATTTATATTCTTAGAAACTTTCTTTTGTTTTTTCAGAATCTTAGCTTTCCTTAAATCTTTTAATTTTTTTATGAATCGTATATCATTTCTAATTGCATTCAAAAATAAATCCCGCTCGTTTACTAGTCTAGGACCATCCAATTCTTCCTCGTCTAAATCTATGTTATAGAAATTCGTTATTTCGTCGATATTTACATCCCCAACTCGCGTGTTTCAAAAGCTTTATTTAGTAAATTAATTAAAACTGTTGCATTGCTTATAAAATATTCAGATATTGACAATATAAAGAGTTTGATGATCAAATTAAAATTTTGAGAAACATTTATTTTATTTATTTTATTTCATAAATTTGTACATCTAGTACAGTAGTTTTATTAATAAAAAAGACTTTTCGTAATTGACGATCCTGGTTTGTAAAAATCATTAAGGACATCAATTTCGATTTTTTTTGAGAATTAGCCATATACGTTCATCACGTTTTCTATCAGCCACTTGCTGTGCGTGGGTTAGGTGTTTAGCATCCGAGTTTTCCATTAATTTTTTTTTATAAAAATTTTCACTGTTGATCTGAGGTGTGGAATTCCACACCTCGAAAAAACGAGCTATGGTCGCGACCATAGCCACCATACCGGTAACGACGCCCCTGCTAAGGGGTTAGTCGTACTATGACGCGACTTAAAGAAAGATACCACTGGGATTCAATGAAAAACGATGTAAAAACGTATATTCGTAATTGCACGACTTGCCAAAAGAATAAAACTGATCGACAAGAGACCAAAATGCCAATGAAGATTACGACCAGCAGTAGCAAACCGTTTGAAAAGGTTTTCTTCCACATAGTTGGGCCCTTACCGACTACAAAGTCAGGTCATAGTTACATACTGACGTTACAGGACGACCTAACCAAATATTCCCAAGCCTATCCACTCCGAACTGCCACCGCTGAACATACTGCAGAAGCTTTCATACGAAATTTCATATCAAACTACGGAGTGCCACTATCAATCCTTACAGACCAAGGCACAAATTTTATGAGTGACCTGTTCACCCAAGTCACGAAAATACTAAAAATAAAAAAGTTAAATAGTACCGCATACCACCCGCAAACTAACGGGGCACTCGAGCGCATTCACGGCACATTAAAAGATCACCTTAGGTGTATGTCAACTATGGACGACTGGAACGAAACACTCCCAATTTACATCCTTGCGTACAATACAACACCTCATACTACCACTAAAATATCACCCTACGAACTCATATTCGGACAAGTAGCCAGAGTACCTTGTAGTGTGCCTCACGAACGTAGAGACGAAACATATGAAGAATATGCTCAGAGACTCTCCGAAAAATTGATGAACACTCAAACCCTCGCGAAACAAAACATAGAAAAATCCAAGGAAAAATCCAAGACCTTTTATGACCAAATTACTCGACCACAAAATTTCGAGATCGGGGACTTAATGCTAATGAGTAACGAAACTGCTGGACCGTTAGATCCAAAATTTCCGGGGCCATACCCCATTAACGATCAAATTAACGAAGTAAACTATGAGATAAAAATCAAAGGAAATAATAAAATAGTGCATGCAAACAGATTGAAACCATACCACAAGTCAACTGAACCAATACGACCGATTCTAACGGAATGAGCCGACGACTAGATAGTAGAGTAAGAAAAGGACTAGGGGGTTTGAGAATGTATAAATGCATTGATTGCAGACCCTTTGTATGGGCAGCTGATGACTACAAGAACAAACGATACGAAAACACTGCTGGGCTTCATTACGAACAGACTGGAACCGTGAAGTTATTCCCCACAGATTGGCGAATAATAACATTTCTCGATCTGAACGACTTTTTTCAACAGCTGCAACGGATTTCTACCCTAGCAGATAAAATTAAGGTATCATGCCAAACAGATAATAGAATGCTAACATGCAGAAAATATTTGGGTTTCCTCGACACTGTAATAAATGGGCTAAGAGACAAACAAACTGACTTACAAGACCTGCTTGGGGTCTATGACGAAAACGATTCCAATAATAGAAGGTTCAAAAGGGGTTGGTTTAATGGAATAGGACATGTATTCAAAGAAATTTTTGGATTAATCGATAATGCTGATGGAGAAAAGTTCGATGCAGATAGATAAATCAACCAAAGGAGAAAGGAAAACCCTAGAATTAGTTAAGGAACAAGCGACAATCGTCTCATCAACGATTCAAAATTTCAATGACACGATCCATCAGTTGAATAAGAATGAGGTTATAATAAATAAAAATTTAAAGGACATTGCTCAAGCCTATCAATTGATTGACGAAAGTTTCATGATACTCAACGTTATGATAGAAACCTTTTTAATCGACATTAGCAACGTAATGGACGCTGTATTATTCGCTAAACAGAATATACTTCACCCGGCCGTCTTAAGACCAAATCAACTTCTTGCCGAATTACAAGCGAAAAGTAACAATATACCCAACGATGTTGACTTCCCACTCACCCCAAATATCCAAAATATCCATTACATTATGGACGGGATAACTCTAGAAAACTTCAAAACTGAGCTGAAATTAGTCTTTGTGATCCATGTCCCTTTAATTCAAGACAGAGAATTCAAAATCTACCTAGTCAGACCGATGCCGGTCATGCAAGAAGACGAAAAATCCATTTTTATACAGCCAGCGATAAAATATTTCGGTATAACTAACACAAGACAAAATTACATTATAATAGAGGATATGATACGAGACTGTAGACTGATTAAGAACGACTATCGCATCTGTAAGCAAACACAACCAGTGTATCTGACACATGCCACTGATAGTTGTGAGATCTTACTATTCATAAACACCGCACCACTGTTACGTCCTAGGCTGGAAGCCGAATATTTAACCTATAGGTACAACAGTTACCGCAGTTATTATCATAAGCATGAAAATACCGACGTGCAATTACCATCAGAGTTATAATAATACTCTATTGATGTAATTCCATTTATAATTTTTTCCTTTAATTCTTTTATATTATTTTACTCATAGATATAAGTCAATACTTTTGAAAGGAACAATCTTAACCATAATGTAGACAAATTCATCTCATTCTCTCACGAAACGAATATGCTTAGAAACACTTGAAATAATATAAACAGGAAAGCCTAAACTTTAAGTAAACTTTCGAACTCTGGAAAATATCCTTATTGAGGAAACATAAATATTCAGATCCTTCAGATTTTTACGACCGAAAGCGGAAAAGTCTAAAGACAAAGATAGCTTTGTTTAAATAAGGATAGAACATAGACGCTCGCAGCATCCCTTCGCAGCGTCTCGACGCTTGGGTCCCTGACCCAATCGCCTCGCGCTATTACTCTTCTAGCCAACCATATTTTTTCCCGCTTTGTTTTAATGAGTTTTTCACCAATAGAAAAAACCTCGCCTTCCCGCGAGTTTTCCAGGACCTCCCCTTCGTGTACCCGCGAGGAGAGATCCTTTTCCATTCCATATTAGTCAGTTAGTCACGAAATCTCAAAGAATACAGATCGAACTCATAGAATCTTATAACTTAGAATTATTCATTCAAAGTGTTTGGTGAAACAGTTAATTAATAAGTGAATTACTACATAAATCATAGAAACCTAAAAACTAAAGTTAATCATCACCTGTGTGAAGGTTAACAACCAAATTGTTAAGCAGATTGTGAAATAAGATTGTTGAATAAATATTGTTATAATTTAAAGTGAAATCTTCAAACGTTTATTTCACCCACGCATAGTGGTGGCTGATAAAACCCATTACCTCAACAGATACGAGCTCAACGACGTCCCGAAGAACTAGTTTTCTAAGACTCGGTAAGAAATATAGAAATCTACCAATTTTAAATCAGAACCTCACAAGAATAAACTAGTGATTCGTTTCTTCTAAATAACATTTAACTCAGGACGTAACACCACTACCAACTTCATGCGACGTTAGGATCATCAAACTCACTGCACCCGTGTGGATTCAACTCAAAAATCAGAATAAATGGTTGTATGTCTTACCTAAATCTGAAACACTTACAATTAGCTGTTCGACGCATGACAAAATCTCAGACATACCCCTGAAAAATACTGGAAAAATAGAATTAAGTGCAAATTGTAAGGGTTATTCTAGCTCAGTTATGTTAACACCAAATAGAATATTCAATAACACTGTTGATAAAACCTTTGTACCATCAATAGATCTAAAAGGGAACCCCGCCAAGTGTCCCCCTCCGATTTCAACGAAACTTTGGGAGATTGTAGAGGGGGTGAAAATATTCGACACGTATTTTTTTATATCTGCGGAATTCCACCCCAAGGGGGTGTAATCAACCCCTGAAAATTGCGGATTTCGCTATTCGATAGCTCGTGAAGAACGAACGGCCGAGGATTTTTGGCTGACAAGGTGCTACCGGGGGTTTTCGGGGCCGCTGATTACGAATCTGGCATCAGATTTTCAAAATTCAAAATGGCGGATCCAATATGGCGAACGTCGAAACGAAAAATGATACCAATTTTCCCAAAATTCTGTACCCTGGGGTTTTTGGGGTCGCTGATTACGAATCTGGCATCAGATTTTCAAAATTCAAAATGGCGCATCCAATATGGCGAACGTCGAAACGAAAAATGGTACCAATTTTCCCAAAATTCTGTACCCTGGGGTTTTTGGGGTCGCTGATTACGATTCTGGTATCAGATTTTCAAAAAATTATAAATAAAAGACCCCACAAACTAATAACAGTTTTATGACTGTAGAAAAAAATACGGTGTGGTAAATACCTCGCTAATTCATGATTAAGCTACCTTTGGCAATCGTTTTATTCACTTTTATAATATAATGGTGTTATAGTATACGAATATAATATACGAATATAGTATACGAATAAAGGTCTCATGTATACGAATATAAATCTTTAGATTGAACCTTACAATATAGCTTACATCATGCGTATTTCGTCACGGGTGATAGTTTTGACAATAGTGATATTCATGAAAAAAGTGTTTTAAACATAGCGACTTTTTACACCACGCACACTTGATAATAGCAACGTCGCCGCATATGTCACACGTTGGAGAACTCTCGGTAAAACAATATTGAACCGGATTTTCGAATTTCGGTGGTCTTGCGTCTATGTATCCACTTTTATACCATGAATATTTAAAAAGATCTGTAAATCTAGGAGACGAAAATTGATTGTGAGTAAGACTTTGCAGCTTGACGATATTGTCTCTCAAATGAAGATTCACGTCGTAATCATACAATATCACGATATCAGAGAAATGTTTGATATAATTCTTCCATATGCGAAATCCGTACACGTCCAGTGGCTGTATCATTCCAGTTGTCCCTGGGGGAATGGTTAGAAGTTCTACTTTTTGTCCATTGAAATTCATCGTTTCAAATACGCCCGGACATTGACCACTCCATGAATCCAATAATATAACCGATTTCGGACTGGTGTGCGGAAGGTATACGTCTTGAAACCAATGTTTAAAATGTTCGGTTGTTAATTTCCCAGATTTCGAAGCCATAAGATATACATTCTGTGGTTTAAACATAGTCTCTTGCACTCGAGGACCAAATCCTCCACTAGATTCTTTTAAAACAATTAATAGAGGTGACAATAATTTGCCATCGGCCGAAATCAAAGGCTGTATGGTGTAGCTGTGCGTTGTTGATGACTTTGATTGTATTATTGATTCCACTGTTTTTTGCCCTCGCAACGCTAAGGTTCGCCCCGCATGTAGCTCCAAATTGAAACCGCTCTGATCGGAATTGTAAACGTTTTCGACTCCGATATCGACGATGTGGGTTTTTACTTTCTGAATGAAGATGGCAGCCTGCTCTTTTAAAGATTCCTGTGTTGCTAATGTATTTTTTGTTATATGTTTCGTAATTTTCCGCGACACGATTCCGTGACGTTTCTTAAATTCTAATAGCCAGGTTTTGGATGCCTTAAATTTTGCTGGTGCCATATCAAACAGTTGTCGCGCTCGTATGGCCCAACGTCTAATATCAATATCGTGAATTGGCAATTTCCTATTTAAAGCATCCATTACATTGTTAAGAGTATACTTACAGATCATTTTCAACTTTTCTCTGTATGTCCCACCTTGATTAACTTGATGTGCCCAGCGCCGTAATTGTCGCACAGACTGAACTTTTCTGAATTTTGATTGAACGGACGATACCTTTCTGTTTCCCGTTTTTCCGGACCTCCAAAATTCTGTCGCTTGTTTTTTGTAATCATAATCCAAATCTTCATCATCGATGGTGCAAACTTGGTCCGGTGCATCTATATTGGGATTCAGAAATCTTTGATGATTCCAGTCTTCTGTTCCATCGTTGTCTTCTATAATTTCCGATTCGTGCACTGCATTTGGATGTTCAAAATCCAAACTCCATTCAATTTCAGTTTCCATTGGCTGTATCATTGCATCTTTGATGATGATTTCGAGCTCTTCGCTCAACTGCCTTTCGGATTCCGTGACTGGAGAATCGAGTAATTTAATAGCATTGAATGCTAGAGACAAAAGCTGAATGACGTTCAACGGATTGACGTGCATTTTTCTCCAAGTCTCTTTAGAGGGATGGATGAACTCAACTCCATACGTAAAAATACACTGAACAACAACAGATTAAACCGTCTTATGTAAGTTCGGTTTATAAGATAAAACACGTTTCTTATCACCGAATATTTTTACTTGTGAAATAGAAATCTTACGTAAGAAAAAGAAGTCTTATGTAAGTTCGGTTTATAAGATAAAACGCGTTTCTCATCACCGAATATTTCTACTTCTGGTTATCAGCACAGCATTTCTATCAGAACTATTTATTATCAATCATTCATTACTCATGATATGTCAATAAAAATACATTTACCGTACATATTTATGAACCAATATTTTTACGCAATATTGCATAAATATTTATGGAACATTCAATTTATGAAATTACCAGAATATTGGCAATAATTTTCATGAAAATATTTACACTGTTGTTTAGAAAATACTTGGAAATTACAGTTTTTGAAGATTTGATAGCAATTTCTGGAATTGAAATCATATTTTTATTGAACAAAAAATCATTACGTCATATTCTTGTCATCTCTAACGATACAATGTCCGTCTACTCATCTACTCGTAATTTTCCAATATCAATTTTCCAATTCTAACCTCAGATTTGTAATCAGCGACCCCGAAATCCCGGGGATACCGAATCCGAAGCAATCCACACCATTTTGGAAGAAGTCGGTCCGCCATTTTGTGTCAGTCATGTTGAATTTTCCAATTTCGACTACACATTTTCAATCAGCGACCTCGAAAACCCCAGGGTACAGAATTTTGGGAAAATTGGTACCATTTTTCGTTTCGACGTTCGCCATATTGGATGCGCCATTTTGAATTTTGAAAATCTGATGCCAGATTCGTAATCAGCGACCCCAAAAACCCCAGGGTACAGAATTTTGGGAAAATTGGTACCATTTTTCGTTTCGACGTTCGCCATATTGGATGCGCCATTTTGAATTTTGAAAATCTGATGCCAGATTCGTAATCAGCGACCCCAAAAACCCCAGGGTACAGAATTTTGGGAAAATTGGTATCATTTTTCGTTTCGACGTTCGCCATATTGGATCCGCCATTTTGAATTTTGAAAATCTGATGCCAGATTCGTAATCAGCGGCCCCGAAAACCCCCGGTAGCACCTTGTCAGCCAAAAATCCTCGGCCGTTCGTTCTTCACGAGCTATCGAATAGCGAAATCCGCAATTTTCAGGGGTTGATTACACCCCCTTGGGGTGGAATTCCGCAGATATAAAAAAATACGTGTCGAATATTTTCACCCCCTCTACAATCTCCCAAAGTTTCGTTGAAATCGGAGGGGGACACTTGGCGGGGTTCCCTTGTCAGTACTGGAAGCTGCAGTGTCTCCGTAGTCTTTGTCTGTATCATCATCAGTATTGTCGCTATCAACAGCACGTGGATCTCCGACAGGTGTATCCGTATCAATCCTAGATGTACCTGGCATCTCACGTCCTGTCGAACAATACATAACTTTGACTTCACAGCAATAGTTCAATTTTAGCGTTCGATATTTTATACATAAGTTGTGTGATAATCGTTGTATGAACGAAAGATATCCTACTTTTTGTCGTCCAAAAGTGTAGCCTAAACTTGTAAAAACGTGTTTAGGAGGTTAGGCAACTTTTAGACTTAGAATAAGAAATCCTTTTCAATGTCAAAATAACAACACGGATATTATTTTTTCACAAATAAGTGTTTCATTTGGTGGCCTCACCGTGTTCGGACCCAGCCTCTTCGTGGAAACCGGCTATTTGTTGATCATTTTCCGGAATATTTTCTATTTCTTCAGAACTTGATTCGTCTGAAGTACCCTGCAGCTGATTTAATTTTTGCTTCTTTCGCCATGCCGTCGTTCTAGAGGTTTTGTAGTACGTTCGTCTCATTGTCATTCGTCAGCAAGATACAACAACAATAATTATCGATGACACAACACTGATTTCCTGTTAATCATAATCGTTTGTTTGATTGTGTAGAGATTTCGGCGGACGCTTTCTCAGGAGGCTGTCTGCTTAAATCATAGCTACGTATGTAAATTCAGCCTGCGACGCTAACGTGGTTTGTTTACGTTATGCCATGTCAAAGACGAAGTAGATTTCAGTGAATTTGAATTCGCCCAATAAGAAAAGGGAAAGACTTCCCGCCGAACTAATGAGCCAGCGCAGCCACAGGAAATAACCAATGATATCACGTTCGCTATGGACTCAACCAATTGAAGGATTCGGTGGATCGCGATTGGTTGCTTTATGCCTGATTCGGTGACCACTTGTTTTTCTACGGAACGCTTCACAGGTTCAAACGTGTCCAGCGCGAGACGAGTCTATTGAGCACGTGTTGTTAAACTGTAAACGTGAGATATTCCCCGTCTAAAAATGAACAAAAGTAATAATCAAAGTTGCGAAGACGATTCTAGGAGCAGTATTTCTAGTATAGATTCGGTCAGTTCGCGGAAAAGCGATCGAATAGGCACAAAGAGGGTTCCGGGTGTGATTTACTTCTACTCAGACGAATCCACATGGGTGGAAAAGGATTTGCTGAAAATAACAAGCAAGGTGCCGGCCAAAGGCGAAGATTGTGTGATCAAATGGAACAACGTTGACGAAGCAATAAAAATTGTCAAAGTTGCAGGTAATTTTATTGCTTTGCTAACGTAAAAAACTCTCGTATGCTGTACATACAGGGTGTCTTTCAATTAGTCGTACAAATTTACATAAGGCGATTCCTCTTTGAAATAGGAAACGATTTTTCGCAGAAAAAAAATTAAAAAACTAAAAAGACAAAAATTATAACTTAGTACCTATATTTTTTTTTATGAGTTTTCTTTTCAATTTTTAAACCTTTTTTTTCCGAAAAATTGTAGTCTATTTCAAAGAGGAATCACCCAATGCAGGTTTGTATGAGTCATTGAAAGACACCCTGTATACAGAGAGGTATCAGTGAACATTTCCACTCAGTCACAACCAACACGACACACTCCAGGTTTTTCGTATGTTTATTGCAGGCCGGCCACTTTTTATCTTTCCATTTTTTCTTTCATTGAGTTGACATCTCACAACTTCCTTATAGATTCACTCACAGCCTGCAAAGAGGCCCAAGAGATCTTCGAGAAGCTAATTAGCGCTGGCATATCGCTACAGGAATCGATTCAGCTATGCGAAAACAAACAGTCAGCGTCTATAGCCTTGAAATGCAAGAAGAAAGAAAAAAGAAAGGCTGGCAAAGAAAACGAAAATAAAGACATTAGTACGTCATCGAAGGTAACCATTTAGTTTAATGTATCGCCTGAAATATTTCTTCATAACTTGAAATATTTTGGCTCATATTGCGGTGGATTCTTGTGGTTTTGTGATCAAAGTTCACGTGAATTACTTATACTATTACAGGGACAAACAATATCACGCAGCGACATATTGTGAACGAGGCAATATATGCCTACATTATGCGACTATTTTTCATCAGAAAGTCGATAAAGAGGTAAATGGCATTTATGCGTTATTTCTTACGACGATCGTTGTTGGAAATTCCATTCCAAAATGTCAATTTTTTTTCATATGTATTGCAGATTCAGCTTATACCAGGATATAATATTTATGTTGGTAAAAACTCGCGCAAGCTAGCGTTGAAAAACTGCAAAAACAATCCAGAGAAACTACAACGCCTTCTCCTGAAAGCTATTAAGGGTGATGACTACATTGCGCAGCATTCTGCCCTCGGACAGAAAAAAGAGACAGGCTTTCCAGCTGTCGAGAAGGATTTGCTGGAAGCAGTAGACTGTAAGTGCTCCTTATGCAGGCTAAAAAGTATAATAATGATTTATCTTTTGTTTTTCATTATGCATAAAGGACTCCGCACATTCCTTATGGGAACTGACTTTCCGATGGATTTGGCTGGAATTTACAGGTTTCGTAGTTCATGCAATGCTGATCAAAAGTTAACATTGCCACAACTTCCAAAAGTGAACCGCTCGACCTTGGTAAGCGGTTGAAGTTTGAAATCGATCCATTTCATCTAGGATTCGTTTCCCTTGATCTGTGAATGAATAGCCCTTCGCTTTTACCGTGAGGTGATTTTTTCAGTATAGGTATTTCGACTCATCACTTCGCTATTCGTTAGTCAGATCCGGGTTACAAGTTGGAAAATACACCGAACGGAAATTCTTGACTGCAAAATACCTGCACTTTTGGGTTAGAACTGATCCTAGACGAAATGGATCGATTTCAAACTCCAACCGCTTACCAAGGTCGAACGGTTCACTTTTGGAAGTTGTGGCAATGTTAACTTTTGATCAGCATTGCATGAACTACGAAACCTGTAAATTCCAGCAAAATCCATCGGAAAGCCAGTTCCCATGAGGAATGTGCGGGGTCCTTCACCTGGAAAATCGTTAGACTAATTGTATGTACGACAGACAACTTGCATGAGAATTGTATTTATTAGTGTTCGTGAGAAGCAAATTTCCTGACACGGAGACATGTTGTATAAACAAAACGTATAACGAGCTGGCTTCTAACTTGAGGGTCAAGCATAAGCGAAGGACTGGCAAGTTACAACAGAGCAAATAGAAGTGAGTATTATTCGTGCTGTTGTGTTATTTACAATATCATTCATAAAATTGATTTATGACCGAGTTTATATCAACATATAATAAAATTTTGCATATTTGATTCCAGGGTGAAGACGAATACATAGCTTCACTTATACTTTATACTCTTATATTCATATGTTTTTACCCATACTCCTATATATTCGTATTCCTATAAATATTTACATTAATGTTCATTAATGCTTCCCCAGTGGCTAACTGTTTTTTTTTTTTTTACTTTTCGGATAAAATAAAATAAAATATTATATTAGAAAGAAATATTATAATATAATTATAATTATAATTATATATAATTACAACCGCTCATAAAAATAATATAATATCATTTTATTTTATTGTATGCGGACAGTCAACAAAAAAACAGTTAGCCACTGGGAAAGCATTGATGAACATTACTGTACTCCCACATATATACGTACTCCTGTATACCGTGAGGAAACGTGAAAAGAGATGGTTCCAAGTGCGCAGGTGGTGATTTATTCGAATATTACGAGGGCCGCCAATTTCAGACTTGTCACGAATATCCTCAGAGCCCGTCTGCTATTTAACTTCGATTGTTGTGAAACGAAGATGGTTCTGCTAGCGCGATTCTGTCACGAAAGATGTTCGTATGAATCAGCGCCTGTGCGTTTGGAACCATATCTTTCTACGTTTCCTCACGGTATAAATACACTCGCGTTATACTGCCTCCAGCAGATCCTTAAAGTCGTTGCACTTTGTCAGCATCATATGTATGTGTATTGTGACGTGGTATTTTCAATTCCTCGTCACAAGGCGATACTATCGGTGATACAACGATGCGTGGCGTAGACAGGGACTCCAGGAAAAGGAAAGATTAGGGAAAATGATTAGGATTAACTAACACTATTTTATTTTTTGTAAACTATGTAATCTCGAGCTCGATCTTCCACGAGACGTCTGTCGTCGTGGGAACTATGGATGGAAAAACGACTATATCGAACGTGAAGCCTCCACTATCGTCAAGGACGAATCTGTCGGCGCGCAAACCTGGTTGGTCCAGTCGACTCGAAGGTCAGCGCCTCCACTCAGATGGAAAATCTACTACCTCCAAACTACCGGATTGACGGCGTACAGGGATGTACGAGAAGTACAACAAATCCTCCCGTCATCTGGAGAAGCTACCGCCTACCGGAAAATGCATTGCTGCTGTGAGGGTGGCGTACAGGGTTAAGTGCAAGCGCACCCCAAAACCTCCCACCTGATGAGCAAGCAGTCAACGCAAATACTATCGACGCTGTCTCCAAAACTGTTATCGCGGCCGTGGTTGGTCCAGTCGACCCCCGGATCAGCGTTCCAACCTAGAGAATTCTTTCGTGGGTGAAGCTCTCGTATGCCGAAACACGAAACTACCACCAATCTCCTTGTGGATCGGCGAATGCGGCCAGGACCTAGGAGAAATATCGGGTAGCCGGACGAATGAGGCTCCATGGTAGCTTCATAATCTGGGGATTCAAAAGGAAGGCGGGAATAGGAGCGGTATTAGCAGCGGCAGGGGTGAGATAGATTTCTCCTATTTTACGTCGGTACAACTATCGTTACGCGGACCAATTAGCGGACCGATATGTCACGTGATTACGCTAAACCTGAAGGATGGATTGAGGGAAGAAAATACCGACTATATAAGGTCGATACACGCGCTAATCGGCCTACTCTTCGCTCCAGTCTACGCCACATCTATCGTTCATCTATCGTTCATCTATCGTTCACCTATCGTATCACCTATCGTTCGCCTATCGTATCACCTATCGTCATCAAATATCGAGTTTTATTTAAAATAGTGTTGTGTGTTACATCTGAAGCATCTTAAGGTAAGGTCTTAATTCTTTTTGTGAAGGCACGAGGTAGTTCGGATAAAAGTCTGTTAATTAATCTGGTTATTGAGTCACGAGACTCGTTTTTGTCTATTGAGCTAAGAAGCTCGTCTTTGGTCTTTGGTCTATTAATTTATCGAACAACCTCGAGTCTGGCTGAGTTACGTAGATCTTGAGTGCTTTTTGGCTATAATTTATTGCGTATGGCTTTGTTGCTGATTTAGTATGTTATATTTATCTTATGCATGAAATACTGTAGAAAATTACCTTTCCTGGAGTACCCTGAGCGAAGTTAGCCGCTACGGCTTAGGCCTGGCGTTACAGTTTAGTTTTATCGTTAAGTTTGTTAATAATTTGTTGATTGAGTTAAATATGGTCACTCTCGTATTATTTATCACCGTATGTGAAATCTAGTATGGTCTAGTAATGTTTAATATCGTCTTTGGATAATTTAGTATCGCGACTATCGTTATCATATCGTCAGAATTTAGTAAAAGATCAAGTAATATTATAATTTAGTCTGTTATCGTTGAACCTGTGATTCGCGTCTTTCGAATGCCCATGTGGTCTCTATTTTTTGATAGATCTCGAATTATTGTGAATCGTATGGCCAAGCGTGGCTAATCTTTCGTAGTTTGTTACCAATTTTCCTAAGTAAAATCTTGAGCTTCATACGTTGTTCTGAGTGTGTGTCACGAATTATATTTTCCATTCGGGTACGATGTATCGCTCTGTGATACCGAGTCTGGAGTCTAGCTAAATTGTTTTATATCGAGTCACCTCTGACACACGCCTTAGATTCAACTGTATCGTAATTGCATAGATTCTGTTCGATCAATTAGAAGATCGTTGGTAATAACCCGTTAGGTAAGATAATAAATTCTGTATCGATCTCAGTACGTTATCTAATTTCGTAAATAAATAATTGATTGATGTGATCTCAAACATTCTCAAAGAAGTAAGCTTGTTTTATATGGTGTACCCTGCCCCTCTATCTAAGGCTTTGTTAACTGAGCAAGTCGAGTTTTAGCTCGTCGCATTTCCGTTAGTTTTTGGCTTTATGTAATTTGTTCTGGTATCGTATGGAAACGACGCATCAGCGTCTGGCGCCCAACATTTTAGTAATTCAGTAAGTAACACGGAAAGGTGCCGAATTGTGAGCAGAATCTTCGGGTTTCCTCGCCTGATTGAAAACTGCGTTACAGTAAATACATATTTATTGATATTTATTTATATCTTAATAAAGCAATTTTTATTGGTACGTATTTTAGTTTTATTATCTATCTTCAATAGCTCTTGTAAAAATCATTTCTTGAGCCTTGGCACAACCCTTTCCTAACCATTGGCAATCCATTCAAAACATTTGGGAGAATCCTTTTTAAACTATTGGCAACCTATTTAAAACCCTTGAAAAAATCCTTTCCAAACCATTGGCAACCCATTCAAAACTCTTGGAAGAATCCTTTTTAAACCATTGGCAACCTATTTAAAACCCTTGAAAGAATCCTTTCCAAACCATTGGCAACCCATTTAAAACCCTTGGGAGAATCCTTTTAAACCATTGGCAACCTATTTAAAACCCTTGAAAGAATCCTTTCCAAACCATTGGCAACCCATTTAAAACCCTTGGGAGAATCCTTTTAAACCATTGGCAACCTATTTAAAACCCTTGAAAGCATCCTTTCCAAACCATTGGCAACCCATTTAAAACCCTTGGGAGAATCCTTTTAAACCATTGGCAACCTATTTAAAACCCTTGAAAGAATCCTTTCCAAACCATTGGCAACCCATTTAAAACCCTTGGGAGAATCCTTTTAAACCATTGGCAACCTATTTAAAACCCTTGGAAGAATCCTTTCCTAACCATTGGGAACCCATTCAAAACTCTTGGGAGAATCTTGTCTTAACCATTGGTGAAGGCTTTCTTTAGTCTTGTAACTTATCTTGGGAAACCCTTGGAAAAACTCTTGACAGTTTTGTTTCAATTTGCAAGCGTTTGAGCAATAGTTCTGCAAGCGTTTGAAGCAATGGTTCTGCAAGCGTTTAGCGAGCCTTTTTCAGGGCAAAAATTTTTGCACGGGTTCCCAGATGCGTAAGGATGTATGTTCTGTGTATAAGCGTAGAACATACGTCCTGCGTTTAGCGACGAAATGTGATTTTATGGGAATGGTTTGAGTTGGCTGAATCTTGGTCTGAAGAAGACTAAAGAGAAACATTGTAATCTGAAGTTAATTATATCTCAGCACTCCGGACACCGATTTAATCGATCCATGGCTCAAATGCAAGCTTTTCATGCCCACATCCTAGATTAAATTAGTTTCAATGCGTGTAGTATTGTGAGGTGAAAAAAAACGAAGATACTAATTCGCATTATAGGTTAGAGTAGTTGCCTCTCGGGTACATAGACTCGTTGAGTCTCGCGCGTGAAATTTTTTTTTTTTTCAATGTACTTGGCGCGAGACTCTACCGAGTCTCTTGATTCGTCTGTGACTTCATCTATTTCCACATTCTCTTCTATTTCACGTGATTTCTTTTCTGTAACGTTCTTTTTTCCTTTCTTCATTTTATCATCCTCTAGTTTTTCAAGTTTTTCTTTTTTATTTTCTTTCTGTATATTCATATTTCTCTACTGTGTATTATCTCCCTTTTCATCTTCTATCTCCTCACTGTTACTCTCTCGACTACCCATTTAACCTCAAACTTGTTATTCCAATGAGCACTGTTATGTCATTGAACACGCTCCTCATTCAATGTCACTTATTTAAGGCATAATTAGCGTACTAGATATGCGGTTGTAACTACTAACAATATCAAAAAGTAATAAAAATTTTCATACAAGTTTCAAGCAAGTTTTACGCGTTTTTCATGCTCGATTTCGGTACACAAAGTGGGCGTTTTAGCGACAGCTGAGCGGGTCTGCGAATGCGCATGCGCAGAGTTTACTTTCAGCTACTTTTAAGTCCTAGGAGTTGAAAGTGGTCTTTTACTTACTCCGCACATGCGCCGTAGCTTTCGACTCGTGTTGTTATTGGATGTAGTCCGTCCACTTTGTGTACCGGATCGAGCATGAACTTGTAAAACATGCTTTTGTCGTATGAAATATCGTGTGCACCATGGAGGCAAAGGTATTTTCACGCCGAGCGTATTTGCAATACTCGTCGTCGACTCGTCTACACCTCGTATTGCAAACTTACGCTCAGCGTTAAAAAACCTACTTTGCCACCTTGGTGCACAATATACTATGAAAAGTTAACTTGTAGAATTATCCAGCAGCTAACTGAGTTTCCACGTTCATTTCAAGGCTGTACTCAGCTTGGATGTATAACCTTAATTTAGCTATATATCCAAGCCGACGATAAATCTCAAAATATTCGGGTAAAGTTAACTGATCACTAGCTTTTTTTTCACTCTTTTCTTGAGACTTGTAATTGGCTTGGATGCCTACCTGAAATTGAGACTATAATTCAAGCCAAGTACAAGTCTCAAAATACGCAAGGAAAATCACCTAGCAACTAATTGATTTTACAAGCTAATTACAATTCAAAGTTTTCTAATGTTTTTCATCCTAACAGCAGCCGTGCGCTACGGTTACAGAAATAGTCTTGGATGCTAAGCTCAAATTAAGCTGACTGCAGGTTCTAAACTGGTCCTGCTAATACAATTTTCTACCTGGGTTCAGTATAAATCGGGAATGCCTGATGTTCATTGGGGTGGCGCAAAAAAACCGACTATTTTTTTTTGTGTGTCTCATGAAAAAAAGTTAATTTGTCACGTTTCAAAAGCCCCCTCAAAAAATCAGCGCAAAATTAAAATTTTTGGGGGTCGCTCACGATTTCTGAAAATTCAAAAATAGTCCAAATTCGATTTTTTTTTAATTTTTCAATTTTTTTTCCAGTTGCGGTAAAATTTCGTGGAGGAAAAAAAAATAAGTTTCTCAAATTTTTAGCTCAAAACATTCATTTTTGAAGGTCGCTCATAATTAATTTTTTTTAATTTGTGAATGCATTGCTTTCGATGTTTTCGAGCGACCTTTAAATATTCATATTAACACTTGATCCAATGTTTTTCTTTCAATTACTAAGGTTATCGATGAAAATAGACCACGAGATGGATAAAAAAACCAAACACTTGGTAATTAGAAGAAAAACATTGGATTAAGTGTTAATATGAATATTTAAAGGTCGCTCGAAAACATCAAAAGCAATGCATTCACAAATTAAAAAAAATTATGAGCGACCTTTAAAAATGAATATTTTGAGCTAAAAATTTGAGAAACTTATTTTTTTTTTGTCAATAAAATTTTACCGTAACGAGAAAATTTTTTTTTTTTTAAAAATCGAATATTGACTATTTTTGGAATTTTCAAAAATCGTGAGCGACCCCCAAAATTTTTTTTTTGAGCTGATTTTTGGAGGGGGCTCTTAAAACGTGATGAATTAACTTGTCTTCATAAGAGACTCAAAAAAAAAATGGTCGGTTTTCTTGCGCCACCCTAATGTACTGTGACGTTGCAGATTAGCTGCCGTCACAAGAGTACCTAAATTGCATTCTTTTTATCAGTTATACCGCGAGAGAGAGTTTACCACCGTCTAGACCCTCGGGATACAAGTGACACACCTAGAATACGCAATAGAATTAGACTAATTTGGAGTGTTTTTCTGTTAATGTAACGCGAGAGAGAGAGAGAGAACAAGGATGACGAAGACGACGATCCTGAACTTCCGCTGCAAGAACTTCCGCTGCAGAGATGACAACAACGGTACGCAATCCGGTACAGGATCCAGTACCACGGACAGTACCACAATATCTACGCGGAGGACTGTAGACCTTGGCCGAATATCGCTAGGTGGTGAACAGGGCTCGCATAAAGCCTCCCGCCAGCGGATGCATCTTGCGACCCAGCATCTGGTTGATGCGTCGAGTGCAACCAGCTTCCATCACCCGCTCCAATCTACCATTACCGACTCACGCAAGGTCCGGCATAAGGACCAGTGAGTAACGTTATCGCCGAAGGACGTATGACGTGCGAATGGACAAGGATAGTGTCCCGCGTACTCTGGTTAGGAAGAGGTGGAGGTCCAGACGGAACACCTAACACGGCCAGCAGTCTGCAGACGGGTCGTCTAAAGAAGAGATGACTGCTGTGGAGTACGTCCCCAGGTGATTGGTATCGGTTGGACGGTATCGCTCCGCAAGAACCAAGGTCACATCCTCCCGCCATCATCTCGCCGCTGAAATAACGCCGAACGGCGGTTCTACCGCGAAGAAGCACGGAGACCTACCGCCTAACGTCAGGCAACCCGATGACGCCTTGAGCCGATCAGCTGACGAGCTGATCGCTCGACAAGCATGTTCGCAGGACCAATGAGCTAATTAGCCGTTCCTGATAGGTCCTCTATTCCGAGTCAAGGGAATATCGTCGAGACTCACCGAGTTACATCCGGGACCCATCACTTCTACGTTTCGCCTAGTCGAGTTTAGACAAATACCCGAACCTCTCTCGCCGTTAAAATTAAAGTAAAGTTAAGTTAAGTAGCTTCAGTTAAGTTAAATCTTAGGTAAAGTTAAAGTTTTTGTGCTACAAGCCGCTCATCTCGAAGGTAAGGTCTCTATGATCTATAATAGCTAATTAAGCCACAATACTGGATCTGAATTTCTATTTGCTCCATTTTATTAGATTCTCTTTGTACCGCGTGTAGCCTACGGGCCACGTAGTCGTCCATTATCTCAGGTAAAGAAATTCAGTGAGAGCATTTCTTAATTGGCCGTAGTAACTTGCTTATCTGTTTCGCTTGATAATTCTCTGATTAAGTTGGTCTAATCTATTGGCTTGCTTTGCTTACGATTTGTTAATAATATTTGAGAGCTTGTTCTTGCTTTAATTCTCGCTCCGAGAATATCTAATTCTTTGATTTATCACTATCTTTGATTTAGTAGTTTATTAGTAATTAATTAGAATATTAGTGCATGGTGTGTCGCTTACAATCCAACTCCCCGAGGGTTGGCTGAACGTAGTTAGTCATAGTTTTAAGTTGTTCATTTATTATCTTGTTCTATTATTTCTTTATTTGACTTCTTTGATCTACCTGATTTATTTGATTATTGTGCTATATTTGATCTGTTCATTTTGATATACTGTGTTATAATAAGTTCCCTCAGTTCTGCGCTATAATTAATTAGTTTATCATCTACCATAGATTACTCCGAATTATTTATTGAGTTCTGTATTGTCAAATAATAAGTAATATCGCTAGCGAGCCGCGTTAGAAAATTTGCTATAGAGTATCGTATCGCTCGGTGATACGTAGCCTGGAAAGTAGTTTAGCTTGGATTATATCGCTTCTACGGCTCTCGCTAGCTAACCGGCGTGTTTACGTTTTTTTTATACTGCCGCGTCGCAGAATCAGACTCAATAATATAATATTCTTCGCTTTGTTAAAATCAGTAATTTCTAAGTATTATTCCAACCGTCATTTTTCATCTATTAGTCGTAACGAACATTCTAATAATTATTTCTGTACAATTTGATATAGTCAGTTCTAAGTGAATCGCTTTGTTATCGCAGATACGCTTGTTAACGCTCAAAATAAGAACAATATACGAAATCGTAGATTTCATTGAAGGAATTTAAATCTGGTGTTCTATATTTTATTGATCAGTAAGGTGAATCCACCCACTCTACCACTATCGCTGCATATCTGAGCTAACCGAAGCTTTAAGGCCGTCGTTCCGGTAATCGAGTCTTTTATTGAATACCGCTATAGTTTACTTTGATTTTCTGTGAAAACGACACTCCCGTGTCTGGCGCCCAACAATATATTAGATTTTCTTTAATTAGTTTGATTTATCGAAGGAACGCCGTAGGGTGCGGAGTTGAACTCTGAAACTCCGTTACAGTACATATTATCATGGCGTTCACTTCCAGGGGCCTGATTCGCAAGTGTGATGGCGTGCCATATTCCGGAGAGTCTGTTCCGGCCAGGATCCGGTATAAGTCAGGAATGCCCGGTGTTTATGTCCTTACGGTTTTCCCAACGGTGCCGTCATAATGAATGCCCCGCTACTACCTCATTCAGGCGACCCTTATGTGGACCTGATTGGGTCCGGTTCAAAAATTCCCTATATTATTCACGACTACGCAGTATGCGCGAGCGCAAAATCATTGGACCATTGTGCATCTTTAGAGGTTAGGTCAAAGATATTATAGAGATGGTTAGCGATTGTGCCGATCTTCAAAATATTATAAGAAAAGCATGAACTGTTGACATGGATCGCGCAAACGGAACTCGAGAATTGACTCGGATGCGTGTGCGAAGATTTCGTGCTGTTCGCAGTTCAATTCATGCAAGAAAAAAGGTGATGCCTTCAAGAGAAGAAGAAGCAGGTACGTACTGTGACGTGGTATTTTAGATTCCCCGCCACAAGGCGATACTATCGGGAGTAAGTGAAGGAAACGGATCCTGAAGCGCCTTATTTGATGAGATTGAGCAACCGTAGCGACACGTTGATTTCAATTGTCTTTATGTTGGTATGAAATTTATATGACAGAATATGCTCGATCGGTAAATCAACTTCGTTTGTTTTTTTTTATTCAAATAACGTCAATCCACATAACCCCCCCGGATGGACAGGTGATTGATAAAATCGTTACATCGAATAACCCCAAAATGCGCGAAAGTTTATCCAAATTAGGCGGCTCCTAAAATAACCTAGTTCTCGTGGAGTGTTCAAAGGCTTAAAGGAGGGCCCTAATGAAACTTACTGATATATTCTGTCATGAAATCCGATCGATTTTAAATCCTTCTGAAGTGTTATTTGCAACTAATAAGATCAGCCCCTGAAATTTTCAACTCAAGCCTGGATATAGTAGTTACGCACCGATGATGTTCGCCAGCTCTTGAAATCTTGGCAATGTGTTAAGAACACTTGGGCGAAGAGTCCCAAGTGTCGGATACCCGCTGCAGAATCAAGTCTTGGTTCCATCTAAGATATGCTTTTGGTATTTTCGCCATATATTCTCATTTCAATGCTCGCCTTGGCTGAAATATCTCCAACAAATCAGGCACAAGTTGACAGCTAATTAAATAACGTATTTTTCATTCAGTATTGCACCAGTGGTTTGGGTCTATCCAAGAATTTGGAGCGATATGAAAGAAAAACGAGGCCGAAATTCGTCGATTTCACGCCGAAAAAACGGAGTTTTTTCCATTTTATATACCAAAACTTCAAAACTTATAGGAAATCTGAATATATGGAGTGTTTTGAATACTGCTCGATCTCCAGATTACGAAAAATATCGAGGAAACTAATAATAATGAACTGGACGAACGATATGAAAGAAAAACAAGGCCGAAATTCGTCGATTTCACGCCGAAAAAAACGGAGTTTTTTCCATTTTATATAACAAAACTTCAAAACCGATAGGAAATCTGAATATAGGGAGTGTTTTAAATACTGCTCGACTCATTAGAACAACGAGACCTGTTTCTACAACTTGAAAGCCTATTGTTCATGTTGATGGTTGATCATGACATCTCAATATTATTAAAATCATTTTGAAAGATTAGCTTGACAAAAATCGAACTGCCATAATTTTAAGTAAGACTATACTTTCAAGATAGTTTATAATATTAGTGACAAGTAGATTCATATAGTCCTGCGTTGAACTCACATGTGTTCTACATATTTTTACTACCTGTTAACTTATCCTTAAGCTCCATTATTGAGAAAGACTAGACTTTAAAAATAGTTTATAATATTAGTGAGAAATAGAAATTCTTACAAGTTTTTGATTCATATATTCCTGCGTTACACTCAAATGGGTTATACATAGTTTTACCACTTCTGAGCTTCTATCATTGAATAGTCTTACATCTAATTCCAATGAGAAGGAGTCGTTGGTTTATATTCCATGTGCCATTTCAATCCTGTTTTCAGAATAAAGTTGTGTTTTTTTCTCATTGACTGAGTCTTATCGTAATCATCTAGGGATATAACGTTACATGTATTGTATCTTGAAATATTTTTCAGATAAATTATAAATATATATATTTTATTTCTTTCAATTAAAATCAGAATATTTTTTTGCCTGCTAAGCTTGTGGAGAGTTTTCGCCTCACGTGGTGGATGTGGCTGTCACGATACCTTCTTCTCTTTCTCTCTCTCTCCTACCCCTTTTTGCTCAAAATTCTTGGATAGACCCAAACCACTGGTGCAATACTGAATGAAAATGACGTTATTTAATTAGCTGTCAACTTGTGCCTGATTTGTTGTTGGAGATATTTCAGTCAAGGCTAGCATTGAAATGAGAATATATGGCGTAAGTACCAGAAGGATATCTTAGTTGGAACCAAGACTTGATTCTGCAGCGTGTATCCGACACTTGGGATCCTTTGCCCAAGTGTTCTGAACACATTGCCAAAATTGTTATAGCTGGCGAACATCATTGGTGCGTAACTCCTGTATCTAGGCTTGAGTTGAAAGTTTCAGGTGCTGATCTTATTAGTTTCAAATGGTTTGAACTAACACTTGAGAAGGATTAAAAATCTATCGGATTTCGCGAGAGAATATATCAGTAAGTTTCATTAGGGCCCTCCTCTAACCCTTTAAACACGTCACGAGAACTAGGTTATTTTAGGAGCCACCTGATTCGGAAAAAGATTTGCGCAATTTGGGGTTATCCGATGTGACGATTTTATTAATCACCTGTCAGGTTAGTGAATTGACGTTCTGTGAAAAAAAAACAAACGAAACTGATTCATCGCTTGAGCAGATGTTTAAATTTCATACCAACTTAAGGACAATTAAAATCGACGTGTCGCTACGGTTGCTCAATCTCATAAAAAACGGCGCTTCAGGATCCGTTTCCTTGACTGTACAACGATGCGTGGCGTAGACAGGGTCTCCAGGAAAAGGAAAAATGATTAGGAATAACTAACACTATTTTATTTTTTGTAACTATGTAATCTCGAGCTCGATACTCTACGAGACGTCTGTCGTCGTGGGAACTATTGATGGGAAAACCGACTGTACCGAACGTGAAGAATCTTCCGATATCATCAAGGACGACTCTGTCGGCGCGCAAACCATGGTTGGTCCAGAAAACCCGAAGGTCAGCACCTCCACTCAAGTGGAGGATCTACTACCTCCAACTATCGGATTGACGGCGTATAGGGATGTGCGAGAAGCACAACGAAATCCTCCCGTCATCCATAGAAGCTACCGCCTACAAGAAAATGCACTGCTGATGTGAGGGTGGCGTATAGGGTTAACCCTCAAATACCACACTGGGTTACGGTAACCCAGTCCTTCATTCAAACTTCAAAATTTTAAAACATTTTTCCAACTTTTATTCATATATCTTGGAAGCTATGGAAGCCATTGCTTTTTTCTGGGAAAATTTTTTCCTCTGATCGTTTGACGCTTCGATTGAAAAAAAAAACATCCGAATCGGTGTATTGGATGCCAAGATATTTGCAAGACAAAACGCTGGGTTACGCTAATCCAGTGTGATAGTTACGATTGGGTCCGGAAGTGTGGTGTTTGAGGGTTAAGTGCAGGTGCACCCTCAGAACCTCCCACCTAATGAGCAATCAGTCAGCGCAATTAATATCGACACTGTCTCCGAAACTGTTATCGCGGCCGCGTTTCCAACCTGGCGAATTTCTTTGTGAGTGAAGCCCTCGTATGCTGGACACGAAGCTACCACCAACCTTTTTGTGGATCGACGAATGAGGTCAGGACCTAGGAGAATTATCGGGTAGCCGGGCGAATAAGACTCCATGGAAGTCCAGAGCCTGGGGATTCTAAAGGAAGGCGGTAATAGGAGCGGTATTAGCAGCGGCAGGGGTGAGATAGAGTTCTCCTATTTTACGTTCGGCAAAACTGTCGTTACACGAACCAATTAGGATACCGATATGTCACGTGATCACGCTAAATCTGAAGGATGAGCTGGTGGAAGGAAATACCGACTATACAGAGATGTTCTGTGGAAAGTGGTCAGTCTAATGGCGGCACAATTATTTCTTCTTGCAAATGACAACGCTGCCGGTCGATCACAGACAAGCGATCTACTGATATTTTATATGTCTGTAACTGATAATAGACGACGTAGGGGTAGCTGTCACGTCGTAGGTTATAATGAACTGTCATATTACAATATTGTGTAATTAAATTGTAATATCGTTCATAATACGACGGTATACGATACTATTTCATGAATAAGTAGTACTGAATTGTTAAGTTAATTACAGATGTCAATTTCTGTTTATTTAAAACATTATTAGATTATAAATAACTGTCTTGGTGAAATTTACGCATCTCGGAGTGATAAAGGTAATTAGGCAATAGCATACGAAATCGATTCTTTATGAGTTCATTTCAGGTGTGGATTTCTCTTCATTCGCTACATTATTTACAACCGTGCATTTCGTTGGTGACTGACTGATCCGCTGCATCTCTTGGACAAGTAGGGTTACGAACATAGCGATCTGAATATCATTCATCGAGGAATATAATATCGATACTGAAATTCTAATACGTCGTATCCCACAAAATTTGACATTTTCACTTTTTTTGAAAAATGGAATCATTATAACAGTGTGCAGCTTTTGTAAAAATTTTAGACGTCAAATTGTTTATTTAGTATTCTTAAATAAATATTCTAATATGTCGCATCCCACACGCAGACTTTCGCGTATTCTAATATGTCGTAACCCACAACATTTCAGAAATTGACTTTTTTTCAAAAAATTGAATGATAATAATGTTGTGCAGCCTATGATTAAGTTTTAGCGGTCAAATCGTTGATTCACTATTTTTAAATAAATATTCCAATCCGTCAAGTCCTATCTTTTCAATGGTGAAAGTGAAGCGTTTCCATGGCCTCCTGAACAATTTTACAATTGTGGGATACGACGTATTAGAATTGCAGTATCGATATGCAATATTGTGTAAGTAAATTGTGATATCGTTCCTAATAAAACGGTTATCTATTTCATAAATAAGTAGTCATGAATTTTTGAATTGATTGCAGATGTCAATTTCTGTTTATTTCAGACATTATGAGATGTAACGTGGCAGATTTTATATCTGCCACTGACCGTGCCTCCACCCGCGACTGTGAGCGACCGTACCGCTGCCGTACCGCAAATTCTCCACCGAAGCGCAAGTCCTACGTATATCTTCAAGAATGGTGTCTGCCTTAAGTTTTTTTTTATTGTAACCCACAGGTACCAGGACACCGAGGGATGCGCTTTTCGTCGCTGGATCGTTGGGGGGATGTTCTGGAAGCCTCGGCATTATTACCCACACCTAGGTCATCGCCTCCGTCTCTGCAGCCTCGTCACCTGCCAGCCGGGAGAGGGCTGCACCTCCCAGCCTGATAACGCCGCAAATTATTCCTCCCGGCCGAAATTCGAAAATGCCAACCGTTAGGTGCGGCGAACATGCCGTGTGTGGAAAGGCTTCCCCCACCACCTTTCGATTTCGACCAGCAAATTTTTGAGATCACTCCGTTGCCGACCAGCGAATGGGAAACGTCGAGATACCGTTTTTGCGTTTAAGCTTAAGTACCGCTGCGTTTTACGTTTCAGCTTATCTTTATCTTTTTGGGGGTTTTTCATAGTTTTCTCAGTTGTATCTTTATCTTGTCTTTTGGGGTTTTTCTTTAGTTTTCTTTTGTGGGATTTTTCATTTTTGAGTGTGTGCTTTTCTTTTGGAGCCACCTGGGTTGCGTCCCGACTAAAGGTAGGCTCTTCTTTTCGTACAGACCTCGACCATCCGTCTAGCGATTTCGAAACACCACCGATTCACGGTTTACCTTCTACCTTCCGCTATAGACGAGTAGTCGTGGTCTATATTTTCTCTAGGCTATTTTAGCATAATTAAGTCTATTTTATATCTTTTTTTTTTGGACTTGCGCTGCTCGGGAAAGAATCCCGGTGCCGTGCAGTATCGCCTGCGTTCCCGATAATTTCTTTGGCGTGTGTTTAAATTAAGCTCGATATTAGTTAGCATATTTATTTGAATATCTTTTTGTTTTTTTGTTAGCTTTCTATTTGCGGCCTAACCGCCACATATTATTCCTTGCGACGCCGGAATCAAATTTCGCCGCGAGTTTTTTTTTTGGTTTTGCTTATCTACCTTTAAGTTTAAACTACGTTTGACCTAACGGGTCCTGCCGGCCTGTATATTTATTTATTATTTTTTTTCTTGTATCGCCGCATTTGATATGGAATTATATTTTCGTTACGTTTTATCTGTACCGAGTTGAGTGTGTTATTTCTACGCCCCCAGGTTCCCCTCTCCGTCTAACTAGTCGGTTATCTTTTGCGAATTTAGTTATTGTTTGCTGCGTTTAGTTCCCTTCATCTGGCACATTCGTGTGCCTGGCGCCCAACATTATCTTTCGTTTAGTTTTTTTTCTGTATCGCATCGTCCGTAACTTTTCGCGTGAGAAACGTTGGTGCTTCTTTGAGCGGGATTTATTTTTCTATTCATTTCCTCCGGGTAGGAAAATTGCTCGTTACAGAGATTATAAATAACTGTCTTGGTGGAATTTACACATCTGGTAGTAATAAAGTTAATTAGGCAATAGCACACGATATCGATTCTTTATGAATTCATTTCAGGTATGTCATTTCTATTCATTCGCTACATTATTCACATCCGTGGATTTCTTCGATGACTGACTGACCCGTTGCATCTCCTTAAGGGGGGAAACACATGGAAACGGTAAAAAATGACGAGGAATTTCGGGATTTTTTTCTGAAGTCAGTACTACACCAATCGTTTTCAACTTTGGAGGCTATTTTATTTGATATTCGAAGACTTGAAAAAAAATTTTTTCAATGGAAAATAATTATTCATTAGCTGACTGCAACCAATTGTTGTTAAACGAATTTTTCCCGCGACGTCAAATTGCGGCAGCTGTAGTTTTTTCATTTTTCATCCGAAACAAAAATTTCAAAAACCATTAAGTTCTGTATGAAAGTACGCTGTCGATAAACCTAAAAAAAGTTAAAAATGTTGAATATTGTAAAAATGGCGGCACTCAGAAAAAAAAGATCGGATTTTCACCGAACATTTTTATGCAAAATGCATTTAAAAAATATTTTTTTTCGAGATATTAGAGGTTCATCGACAAGAGTTTGCACTTACGTGTCTAAAAAAATTTGGTTGAAGTGAATCGGATGAATAGTTTTTTTTTTATCGCTGCCGCAGATTGCGAAAATGTAGTTTCGAGATAATCGCGTTTAAAGTTTCGGGCAACGGAAAATCAAAGTCTGGTACCTTATAGGTGTTTCAAGGCTATTCCGCTATTCCGGGACCATAAAGTGGACCTTCCTCGTATTTGAAGAGCTGGTTTTCTGCCAATGTCTCCTGTCTTCGAGCTTGGCGAGCTTCTTTAGTGCTTTCGAGGCGAGCGGCGTTATACCTGCTCCGCGCGCGGTCGCTCAGTTCTCCGGCCATAACATCGAAAGTATTCATGATATCACAATGAAATTTTCAGAGAATATTCTTAAGATGTTGAACTATCGATTCGTGAAATAAAAAAATAAAAAATTTTTGAAAAAATTTCCATGTGTTTCCCCCCTTAACAAGTGGGGTTACGAACAAAGCGATGTGAATATCATTCAACGAGCAATATCGCCTTGATTCAGTGAAAGTGTTCCATCCTACGAGGCATCTTTGCTGAATAAAACAACACTCTACATGTCTTCTCAGCCTAATCAGTACGAAAACAGTCCTGCGTAAGTGATGTGTTAGTCCATCAATGCGTGTTCAAGTTTCATCGAGTGATAAATTGATCAAAATTATTGTTCTTATTGTAAACCTATTTAATTGTGTATTTGATTGCTGCGTAGAATCAAGAAAAAATTCATGACTACTTATTTATGAAATAGATAACCGTTGTATGAGGAACGATATCACAATTCAATCACAAAATATTGTATATTTTATTGCTCGATGAATGATATTCACATCGCTATGTTCGTAATCCTACTTGTCCAAGAGATGCAGCGGATCAGTCAGTCACCGACGAAATGCAGGGTGGTAAATAATCTAGCAAATAAACAGAAATTTACACCTGAAATGAATTCATAAAGAATCAATATCGTATGCTATTGCCTAATTACCTTTATCACTCCGAGATGCGTAAATTTTACCAAGACAGTTATTTATAACCTAATAATGTTTTGAATAAACAAAAATTGGCATCTGTAATTAATTTAACAATCCAGTACTACTTATTTATGAAATAGTATCGTATACCGTCGTATTATGAACGATATTACAATTTAATTACACAATATTGTAATATGACAGTTCATTATAACCTACGACGTGACAGCTACCGATACGTAGTCTATTATCAGTCACAGACATATGAAATATCAGTAGATCGCTTGTCTGTGATCGACCGGCAGCGATGTCATTTGCGAAAAAAAATAATTGTGCCGCTATTAGACTGACCACTTTCCACAGAACATCTCTGTATAAGCCGGACACACTGGCTATCCGGCCTACTTCTTCGCTCCAATCTACGCTATTACACAGTAATCACCGTGTATCGTATCGTACCACTATCGCATCGAGTATCGCTATCGAGTATAATTATAATATCGTATCTCCAGAACTATCGTATCGCGTATTATTAAATAGTGTTGTGTGTTTGATTGAAGCCAATTAAGGTAAGGTCTTGATTCTTTCCGTGAAGGCACGAGGTAGTTCGGATAAAAGTCTCTTAATTAATCTGGTTATCGAGCTAAGAAGCTCGTTTTTGTCTATTGAGCTAAGAGGCTCGTCTTTTGGTCTTTAGTCTATTAATTTATCAAACAACCTCGCGTCTGGCTGAGTTACGTAGATCTTTACTGCTTTTTGGCTATACTTTATTGCTTATCGCTTCTCGTATCCCTGCTTAAAATGTCCGATTGAATATTATCAACCAACATAGAAATAATGGAGAATACTCATGATATCCTTTCGGACCTATATCGCTTTGCTTCGGCAATGCATAAATATTGGTTCGTTTCGAATAGAAACCAATACTATCTGTTATAAATGTGAAGAACGGGATAGCTACTTTATGAATTTGAATAGATTTCTATGCGATACGTTGATCTCTATCAGATGCTTATCATACCGACGGTTCAGTTTTATATGATTTCTTTCTCATTGCGGATACCAATGGAATTCTATCGTCTTCGTCTCATTCAGGGCCGTCTTAAGCATGATAGGAGCCCAAGGGCCTGGACTAATTGAGGGGCCCTCTTTAATAGATAATTAATGCTGCAAATAATGTAGGAGACCAAATATGATTTATATGGATCATCTTTATTCGCTAAAAACTAACACAACCTCACATCTATAATAGACTTTTTATGATTCAAATAGAATAAATATTTTTTTATACAAAACAAAATTGCACCGACGCCATAAGATCTTGACAAAATCACCATATCTCGATCAAAAAATTAGTAATGGAAAACATATTACCATGAATATCTGTAACGGTGGAACGATCCGTGCGACTGGGGGCAGGCAATTGAAGATACACCTCATTGTTATAACATGGAGTTTGTCTTCAATTGCCTGCCCAGAGGCGCACCAATCGGTCTACCGTTACAGAAATTTATGATATAAGTTAATTGTGATAGAAAGTTTGCATAATTTGGTGCAACAATATGAGGAATTATTAGGAATGAAGGAAAATTAACATAGAGGTAAATTATATCTTGTTCGTAAATATGTGATGATGTCTTTCGTATCAAACATTTAGTATTGGCTTCTTTCTTGATTTGCTATGAGCAAAATCTTCAATCACGTCCTCAAAGTTCAACTTCAATTAGTACATCGTTTTTGATACTCATCAAAGATAAATAGTTCAATCTTTCCTGAAGCATAGTGCTCCTGATCTCATTTTTTATTCGGCTTAGCTTCGAAAAAGAGCGTTCACCACTGCAATTGGTTATCATTAGCGAAAGGAAAATTCTGAGCGATATTGTAACATTAGGAAAAGTGTCTTCAATTTCGTCATTTCGAAGAAGTTTGTATAATTCTGAAATACGTAATTCTCCATTTTCACCAGTCTGAATATAATCTTCTTTCAAATATTGAGCTAAATGTAGACATTCCAACTCGAGTTCTTCTGGATTGACATCGTCGTGATAAACTTCAGCAAATTCTTTACAACTGGTTTGCAGCTCAAGTGGATTAATACTTTTTAAATGAGATAGAAAACCGAATCGTTGGTGGATCTCGTTGTATAAAGCTGATCGTTGCTGTAATTGCGTAATTAAGACGTCAACTATCGGTAGATAAGTTTCCACTTTAAATTTTTCTTTACCAGTGAGGCTCACATTTTCTGATGGTCCATCAAAGAAAGCAATACGCGAGCTCCGAGTTCTCGCACGCTGAGATATGTCTTTATAGTCAGTGTCTGGAAACTTCTCTTTAGCAATAGATTCGTACTGGTCAAACTCATTCCTCATGTTACGCAGAAAATCACCGAGGGAAGCTAACAATTTCGTCACAACATCCATAGTTAGCGTCTCTTTCTGAAGGGTAAGGCTTGTTTTGTTAATTCTTGATAATATGCTGTTCCACATCTCTGTTAAAATGATAATTTCCAGTTTTTCCATTTTTTTGGACAAACTAAGAGCTTCACTTCTGGTTTCTGTAGGTTGATTTATATCTCGAGCAACTAATATCAAGGCTTTTAAGATTTGTTCGTAACCATTTTGTAAGGCACAGACTGCGTCAGCACGAGCGGACCACCTGGTATCAGAAAGGCATTTAAGAATTTTATTTGAACCCAAGCATTGTTTCATAATTTCCCATCGGCGAGTGGAAGCAGAAAAAAAATTGTACAATTTTTGAACGAACTGGAAGAAACTGGTAGCACCTTCGACACATCCTGCAGCATGAACGCCCACTAAATTCAAAGAATGTCCTGCACATGGTACGAAAATAGCGAATTTGCATTTCTCTTTAATTCTTGCCTGCAGACCCGAGTACTGTCCTGCCATATTCGACGCATTGTCGTAACTCTGTCCACGACAATCGCTCAACGGAATTTCGTACTTTTCTAAAAATGTTAAAATCGTCTCTGTTAAATATTGTGCTTTGTGCTCCTTTATAGGTATGAACTGTAGAAACCTTTCGACTGGTGTTCCGTCTTTTATGTATCGAACGATGAAAGTCATCTGATCTACATGCGAATAGTCGGGAGTTGAATCAACACTAATTGAATAGTATTTAGCGGTTTTTAGTTCAGCTAGAATTTTCATTAGAACTTGTTTTCCCATAACACTAATAAATTCACTGCAAACATTAGCTGATAGGTATGAAGGATTTCCTTGTCCCGCGTTCCCATATTTCTTTATATGTTCTGAAAGAAAAGGATCGAACCGGCTCAATAATTCTAAACATCCCAAATAATTTCCGTTGTTTTGCGATCCAATAGTTTGATTATCGCCACGAAATGCAAGCCCTCTTGATGCCAAAAATTTCACAGTGCTAACAATCCTTTTTAATGCGTCCTTCCAATATCCAACCTCTGTAGCATATTGAGAACGCAAATCACTATCCACTGTACCGATATTTTTGCTTCTTGTGATGTAAGTCATCATAGACTGCCTATGCCCTAAGCTATTTTCATGCTCCAAAGTGAGGTGTTTTATATGCTTCCAGTCATTACATCTGTGACGGACGGTGTGGGTAGAGTGGTTAATGATCCGAACGGTTCTATTGACAAGCGAGGACCTGTCGACTATTAGGATACCCGTCACATGCGCGAAAATAATAAAATTAAAAGAAAAGATCTATCTTGAGATAGACCGGTAAATAGGATCGTTGCCGCCTAGTCCTATACAGGGCTCAATTGAAATGTTTAAACTATGGTTGAGGCTAATGAATATTAGGATGATTAAAATAATAAAATAAAAGGTGGTTCAATGATCATGAGAATTAACTGGTAAAATCAAATATATATTCTTGAACGATAATGGATATGAAATATATAATTCAAGCGGCTAACAAATGATTGCCGGTTGAACAAATGAATAACATAAAATATTAATTCACGAAGTAATGAAATAACGAGGTAATATAATGATCTCCGACGTGGGGATCGTGAAGGCTTGTTACTATATAAGATTTATTATTAATGAAAAATAGCAATGAATTTAATAAAAGACTCTTCACGATTCACACGCGTTGATATGAATATAATGAAATACTGAAATAATATCAAAAAGGAACTACTGGAACTCTCTATGAAAAAGCTTCACTATCTCTCTGTCTTTACCAATAATACTGAATCGTATTCAATAATAAAAGAAATCATGTATGGGTTTATAACATAAAATACATATAGTTATTGAATCAAGATCAGTAATTATGTGTTTAGTAATTTATATTGACACAAGGGAGCCTCGTACTGGGGTTAGGGTAAATCCCGAAATTCTATGAATTACCCCGGTCGGCTCATTGGGCTAAGAATTATCCCAATCTTGATTCATTCACTATAATAGTAAATAATAAAATTCCCCAATATAGGAATTTATATTTATAATGTGTATGCCACTAATTTTCGTATGTCTTTAATTATATATGTTTAAAAATAATATGGTAATATAAATCGAGGGTAATAGTGGGATCTTGATAACTCTTTTATAATAAAAAGGTAACCCAACAGGATTAGGGTGGAACCCGAAATTCTGTGAATTATCCTGTTTGGTCTTGAAAATTTATATTCATACCAATCTCGATTTATATTAAAATAGGAAAATAACGCAGGTTGTATGAGTAGCAGTTCAAGCTCGCCGGGTGGTCTCGTTACTAGGAAGGGTTTACCCCGAAATACCTTTTATATTGACTAGTTACGATATTCCCGTGGTTATACTACTCATGTGATTAAATTATATTATAACATGCAAATAATTAAATTTAAAGAATTCTGGAAAACAGTCTAACGATTTTGAATATATGATTATAAATGAGCGAATTTGTGTGAGCGATCGTGATTACTTATCTTTGGCTGAGATGGCGTAGCATGGGGCTACTTTCGATATTTAGGTATAAGCCTCCCTCACCTTGAGAACCTCGAAGCCTTTGATTAGCGTAGAATTTAGATTGGTTTATCACGTCTAATGTTCGTAACTGAAGCTAAATTAATTGTTAATATTCACTGATTCGAAATAGTCTGTATTAAATGTTAACTTAAAGTTGGAATAGCAAGATTTATAGTTGTCTTAGATATTACAAATACTCTAAATGAGTATAAGGCGGAAAAATGAAGTTATTCTTGTTAAAAGTCCAAAAGCGGTTATTATAATAATTATATTGTGTCTCTGCACTGAATTTAGTATTAAATAATCAGACCACCACCCTGTGGATTATGCCACGATTATTACTTTAGGGTTGACGAGTACTGAGTCCTTTACACTACCACTTTAATTATAAAAAGAAAAGATTGAGTGTAACTCTTGGCTCTATTTAGCACACGGTTCTTTACGTCCACGCACCTCGCGATTTCCCAGAAGAAAGACCCTGATTTAAGTTCAAAGGCGACGAGGTCCCCGCGGTTGCAACAATGTATGTATTACTGCGCGCGTGGCTTAGCCAATTAGGGCCTTGCTTAGTGGCTAATTGTCGCCTGATTGGTTTGAGGGACTACTTGCAGTTAGCGTAGGCGTTGGTCCCTTGTGACGTCACGTGGTCCCATGCTACTCCATGGCTCACCTACAGTCTACTCACACTAGCTTACTTTGAATATCTTCAAACTATGTTAATAACCCGAACTTATATTTGAATTATGAACCGTTAAATGGCTCTTTAGTTTTCCATCATTCTTGCTTTTGAAATCTTATTATTCTACTTCTAGTTAGCTTAATTTCCTTATTTCTTTGGAAATTAGAGAGAGAGCAAAAATTACATCTACGCGCTAACCTATAGTAGTGTGAGATCGAGGGGTCAGCAAGACTGGGGTTCCAGTGTTGCTTCGCCGTTATCTGCACCTACGTGACTTATAGCCGTTTTAAGAAGGGAATAAACATCCGATAGAAATAATATTATATTTCGATGTGGTTACTTTTTATACTCTAAGTCACGTTCGAAAAATGAAACAACAAGTTGTTGAGGTTCAAAGAATTTATAAAATCAAAGAAAGAAAAAGGAATTTAGGATTCCGGGATCTATATATATATGTGTAAAAGAAAGAAGTCAGCAGGATTAGGGTAAACCCGAAGTTCTAGGAACTATCCTGGTTGACTTCCCAAAAGGAAAAATATATACCGAAATCTTTAAAATCTACGCACGTAACACATCCATCTGCTGAACTAAAACTTGTGCTCGAAGCAGTGAAAAGGCAGCAGGAAAAACAATATACTGACTTTTTCAAAGGAGAATATACGAGCCATTTTCTGTTAACTCTTTCAACATTCTGTAGAGTGCGGATGAAAGCCGACTTATTTAGATTTCTTACTCTTATTTTACCATTTGCATCAGCGTAACTCCTGGCAGTCTCTGTAAAATCACTATCTTGATTTTGGAAAAACTCAGGTCCTTTCCGAATCCAAAATAAACGCATCTCTTCAGTAAGTGGAGTGACCCAATCGCCAGGATCGTGTGAAGCCTTTTTTGGTGAAGATTGGGTTTGTTCTATCGTTGTCAAATTATCCAAAAGTTGTGATTCAGCAGTCGATGATCCTGTGTTCACAGTATCCACATCGTCGTGTTTTTCCAATGGAGCTGATAACTGTGGTGTGATATTAGAGCCAGGTTCTAAAAATTCATCTACGGAACAGAGTGATGAGGTTGAGGGGTTCAATTGATCTCCGGATGGAAAAAACGAAGTTAATTTTGGCAATTTGTCGACGATTTCCTTTCGACGGGCTGCTTTTTTTCTCTTTAATGCGCCGCTGGGATATAAACGTTGTGACATGATTGCTTTTCTCACTGACTTAGGTCTTCCGCAAAAATTTTAAGAGCTGCAACTGATACAAACTAACGACGCTCTCAGAGAATAAACAATTGGTCAATGTTACAAGCTTGCTGTCGACAAACGAGCAGCCGTGGCGCTGCGATAGTATTCAGATGCCCAAATTCATCAACGTCTGTTAATTGTTTAACCGCCGTAATATCGATAAAATCCGTTAAAATCTTTTGTTTCATATATACAGGGTGAGTCTCTTCAAAAGTCCAAAATGTGTGGGACTTACTTGCGGCAAAGGCACGTCGTGATTCGTGATTACCAACCTATTAGCATTACCAGATTAACCTATTATCTACCCCAAATGGTTAAAGAAACAGATCTGCAAAAGCTGTGGCCTGTAAGTTAACGGCGAGGGGTGCCGGCAATAAGCAAATATCGCAAAGAAATCCTGAACGCTAACAAACGAACTGTTGTAAAAAATTAAACATATTACATTTAATAATTGTGTTATAGGTGTACGTTGTTGGAACAATTTTCCATCAATAAATTCGAAAGAATGGCCTTCTTCTGCATCTAATATTTTAATCAACTACCCTTGAAATCCGACTGCCTAATGATGTGTTTTTGGTAAATCTTTAAATTCTAACATATTCAATTGATCATTCCAATAATTCTGAATGATTATGACGATAATTGAACAGTTTGTGAGAAAAAATGCCTCATAAATGGAAAAAAAACATCGCTGCAGCATAAAATGCCTTTTTTCGAACATTTCGTGCTCGCCGGCACCACTTGCTGTTGACTTACAGGCCACATCTTTGTCAGATCTTTTTTCCAACCATTTGGGGTAGAACTGATACGTTAATTTGTAAAAAAAAATGTCAACCCAAAACCCTAATTTATATAGATAGTGTAACGAGGCAAAATAGAAAGCCTCGTATTTAACCATCTCCTCTTCCCCAGACCGAAGTGACCACCTTATTATAGAAATTAAGTCAAAGCGAGAAGTCCCAGCTCAAGTGCCCAAGGTCCCTAATCGTAATTGTAAGTTCATGTACTAATGCTTTTTTCCCGTTCCCCCCTATCTTATATTCCCGTACCGTTCCGGCCTGACGACACCGAGGGAGATCAGCCCTCAATCTCATCCGGCCTGGCGGGTCACCCGGCCTTCGAGTGATTAGCCAGGGGAAAAGAGTCAACGTATCCAGAGATATGCCTGGAAGAGCGCTGCATAACGAATCTATAACGTGGAGTAGCTTCCTCCTTCCCTCTACCTGTCTCGTACCGGCTTGGTCCACCGGTTCAAATGCAGAAATTCCGCCTTCCAGGATATCGAGAACATGACGAGCCATCTAACAAACCCCTGGCCAAAGCTCGAAGTGCCAAAAGACCCTGCCAGGCCCGCGACACAACCCGGCAGAAGAAGAATACGCCTATTAATTTTACGCGTAGATCCTCCACCTCCCCCAAAATTGCATCTGCCTAGTGACAGACCTAGAAACCTCACTTCTTGCTTCGTGCTTTTTGCGTCGATCTCGTATCGAAAAGTTCCGTATTGATCATTTTTCAATTATTTTATCGTAAATTCCTTTGTTTGAAGAAAACTGTATCGTTTGTAAAGTATTATTGAGAATTAACTTCTCTAACTTCAGTTAGTGTATTAGTGCCTTGATTAAGGTAAGATTCCAACTCTAGACGACCCTTCGATTGATATTAAATTGATTAAAAAGAAATTCGTTTCTTATTGCGTAGTTGTGACGCCGTTAATATATCATCGAATTGTCGTGCTTTAGTTTTGTTTAATCATTGATTATTGATTGTATTATTGTTTATTGTGTCCCCTATGCCTTACTGATTGATTTTTCGAGAAAGTATCGTTATCCCTTATTGTGTCGTCCTTAATTATCGTATCGTCATTTATTATCGTATCGTTATTTCTCTGTCCCTTGTTAAATATTTTTGTATCGATTCTCTTGTAAGTGTAATTAATTGTTAATCTGAATCCCCCCTAATTACTGTAAAATCTAGTCCCAGAAATAAGGATTTCGCACGTGGAAAAATTAGTTGCGTAGTAAAAATACGATAATTGATCTCGACGGCTTGTTGAGCCACGTGTTTCTGGAAAAATCGGTCTACAGGCTGTAGATACGATATTGTGATATTATCCCGATTAATTTAGCCTCTTTCCCATTGAAAGTAGTTTTAAACCACTAGTAAAACCTTGAGCTGGTATAATTATCGTTATTTCAAATTAATAATTGTAATAAAGTCTAGCGTCCCTTTTGTTAACGTGTACTTCGTAGCCGCATGGCGCACAGTGGGGCCGAATCCCAAATTCGCGGACATAACCCGAAAAATCAAGTTTTGTTTTCGGGGTTTTAGAGTGAAGGAGTAAGTAAAGTAATAGTCCAAGGGTCGAATTCCAGACTGGGGAGGGTAAGATCCCCTATACCTGCTCTTTTATTCCAGTTCGAAAGTGACCCTCGCTCGAGTTAGACGCAGCGCGCTCCGAGTGAAATTCACAGTGTTGTGTTTAGAACGTGCTGAAGATGACAAAAATCACGCCAAAAAATTTCTAAAAAATGGATTTGAAAGGGGAAAGTAAGTACAATATCACCGTGAAATTGAAAATGTATAGTAGTGATGCATGTGGCATCGAAAAAAGAATGATTTATCTGAAAATTACCGTAAAACTGCTACGAAAAATTGTAAACACGTAGAGAAAAGTTGAGTTGCTCCCTGTTGTCCCGCGGTCTTTCTTGTTGGAGGTTGTAGACTGATGTATTGTTTAATGGAAACAACCAAAAAATAGTCCGCATTTTTACGCGCCTGCTGTTGGTGCACATTTTTGTAACGAAAAGTACATTTTTCGCAATTTCGAGCGGTGAAAACACAAAATATCGGGAAATGGTTTATACATAAGTTGTGTGGTTTCGAAATATCTACCCAGGGGTGTACTCACATTGTGGGCCCAGTACCCCAGGTGGTCCCGGTGAGGCCCAAATCAATTTTTTGTTATCATAACGCTCATCTTTTTTATAGCGGATTAATATTTTACGCTTTCGAAAAGAAATATTATGTGTCAAAAGCCCCCCCCTTCCCCCCAATCCATTTTCTTGTTTTTACGTTGCATTAATTTTACGATGCATCATGCGGTCTTCTGAATAATTCAAAAATTATTAATTATAAGTTATGAATAATATTTTGTAACAAATAATGTAATTGCCTATTTATACGTAGTACACTTTGACTTTTCAGAATCTTCTGCCGATGATCCTGCACCTGCGGTACCTGGTTCTACCAGGAAGGATGCGGTACCTGGTTACACATTATAGAATTTTTTATATCACCTAACATTTTCCTATTATATATATATAATTAAGGATCTAACGGCTATTCTTTTAGTATGTATACATCATTATGATTTGCATATTTTTGTAATAACCTAATTTTAAGAAAATTATTGTTATTTGTAAATACTAACTTTACATCATTTTCATTTTTATATTTCTGTAGTCACCTAGTTTAAGCAAATTACTGTCATTTTCGTCTAAATAAAACATTTTTTTCCGTACAAATCAGCCGTATTGGATCCGTCATTTTGTTTTTTGGATCTTTGACTTCGGATTCGTAATCAGCGACCCCAAAAACCTCCGAGTACAGATTCGCGACCGAATTCAACGTGTTTTTTAAGAAATTTGCTACCGTTTTGGATCCGCCATTTTGTTTTTGAGATTTGAGTTTTCGGATTCGTAATCAGCGACCCCGAAAACCCCCGAGTACAGATTTGCGACCGAATTCAACGTGTTCTTCAAGAAATTTGTTACCGTTTTGGATCCGCCATTTTGTTTTTGAGATTTTCGTTTTCGGATTCGTAATCAGCGACCCCGAAAACCCCCGAGTACAGATTTTCAACCGAATTCAGAGTTATGTCCGCAAATTTGGGATTCGGCCCCACTGTGTGGCGTGCCTCGTGTAAAGTTGCCTTGGCCATCTTTGTACGAGCTTATTTGAATTTGATTCCGACGCCTTGCCCTTTTCTAGGGAATATTCTGTAGTACCGACCCGTCCAATTAATCATTAGAAGTCCACAAATTATTGATTCTCGACTTTTGATCCCGCTACGTTATCGACCCACTTATTATGAACTAATATTATTCCGTGATTGATTTCTACCGTACCATAAGATATCGTTTCCTTCTTTTTGTATTATTTAATTGTTCCGATTTACCTATCCCCTTGTTCTATATATCCTAATGTTCTGTATTACCCCCTGCCCTACTTTTATGTGTGTGACCTAGTCAGTCAGCTGTCTTTGATAGTATTTTCGTGTATCTTGTTTAATTTGCATTCCGACCGACCTATGTGATCGGCTTTGGCTGTTTAATTGTTTTATCTTATGTTTTATTGTTCGTATTAATTGTTATCATTTATTATTTTATTCCATCGGTTTCTTTGCGATAAAAATCCATAAACCTGAAAATTATTATTGAGTCTTATCTATATTATTTCGCCCCCATGTTCCCCTCACGCTGAGCTTACCGTGTATTATCGTATTACTTTTAGTTAATTATCTCGTCGCTATATTTGTATTTATTATATTTTATTTAATTCTTTATTAATATTATTTCGAGTTTGATTTTAACGTCATTTTGTTACCGCGGTATCATTCAAGGTACCTGGCGCCCAACATATCGTAAACTCATCGGGAGCAAGCTAGTTCATAATTTTTAGGTAAATAGTAAATTCTCCGATGAGCCAAACGTGGTAAGAGTGCCTGGCTTTGTAGTCGTGGCCTGCCCGGCCTCAAACCCAGACCGTCGGCAGTGCACGTCACAATAGATATACTTGATACATATGAAATAAAAGAATTAAACGGGCCGTTAAATACATATATATCTCCGGTTAAACGTTTAGGGTACGTTGATGAATTCGGGCATGAGTTTGTCAAATTTAAAAAAAAATTAATTAATACAGCGTCAATTATTCGAATTTAACGGACATCGACAGTCTGCTGGCTCACCAGTGGGGGGCCCCCAAGAACTCGGGGCCCTGGGCTCGGGCCCACCGAGCCCATGCTTAAAGACGGCACTGGTCTCATTGCAGGATATGATTCTATCGTTTTTGTGCCATTACTCTTTTTTCGTTTTCCGAATAATAGATGATATACGATTATATGGTGCTAAAATTTCCTATGCACCGTGGATAAATCAAATTGAATCCGATATGGCACTTAAAACTCGAATCATATCCTAAATGAAAAATGAGGTTTCATAAACACGATGTGATAGGAACAGTATTTATTTGTATAATTCGTTTGACATACGTCATGAGAATACTATCCTTTCGTTTTTATCTCATAACATTTGTACTATAAACGATGCGAAAACTATTTCGAATAAATACAGATACTATGTGTTGGTAACCTTTCTATTCACTGAATCTCTCCATATCGCGTGTCTAATAGCATAAGGTCGTAATAAGCGCCAAAAAAAAAAAGTTCGTTGTTTTGGTGGCAAAATCTTTTTCATGCAACATAACATCTTTTGGGCATATCCGGGAAAAAAAAAAAAAAAATTTGAGCGCTTACGGCCTTATGCCATTAGACACACGATATGCAGCCTGAAATGGTATTCAATAGCAAAAAATAATTTTTCACAATTATGCAAGTGACACCTCGACGTGGAAGACTCCATTGTTTCAGAATAGTACATTACACTACGAGTCCGGTCCCCAGTTTTATCTCTGGTCCTTGATAGGAAGAAAAAGATAGATAATCGAAATGGCAGATAACAAAGTTTATACCGCCGAAGAGATTAGAAAGATAGCCCCTGGCTATCGTGGAAAGCCCGAGAACTTTAATCCCGAAAAGAAGGGAAAACCAAAGAACTCAAAGGCCCCACAGAAAACAACACCAAAAACAACACAACAACAACGCACAAACGAAATCCAGCCACCAACTAACAAATCAGAAACCAGTACACCTCAAAGAAATGATTCGATCATATCCGAGGCGATATTTGGAATTGACGTTACAGTGACTGAGATAGCCCCGAGACAGTGCTTCTCCACGAATTTCAGAAAATTGGTGGATGTAGCAGCCGAGACATATGATGGTTTACGCACAGACGAGAAAAGAACTTTTATATTACTCAACAGCTCTACTCCACTTAAAACTGATTGAAGTAAAGAGTAAGCAGAACCTCGAAGGACTAACAAGTGCGGAAAAGGATATCCGAAAAGCGGTTGTAGATCACGAATTTAACGTGCCTCAACCAATTAGCGCATATCTCTCCGAGATCGGCACTTACAAAGACAAAATGGGAAAAGAAACATTTCTAATGATTCCTCCCTTACCTGTCACAGTAATCCAAAATTTTGGAGGGTATCACGCACCGAAAATCAACAAAGAAACTCACAACCTTTTCGAAGAGGTGCCGAGTTTAGGAATAGCAGGAAACATGGTCATGGCACTCGCCTTGCCAGAAGTCGAACCAACACCGAACATACGTGTTAGAAAACCAGCTGATTCCGAATTCACTACGTCACTAGCAGGCAAACTGTATCCAATCGGTCCACGTTGACCAGAGATTGCACAGCGCTTAGCAGGGTATGGGATTACAGCGACAACATTCGCAGAGTACATCCCAGGAACGCGCTTCAACCTAAAATATATTCTGTCATTATCAGATATAGTAGGGAAGTTCGAAACATACCGAAACGATAAAGTGATTTTTAAGAATCTGAGCATGATGGGCGGAGAGACACAAGTAATCCAAACCCGACCAAGCGAAGTTTCAGACAACGAGAAATGGTATGAACGCAACGTTCAGCCAACTTCGGCATCGACAAGCTCAACGGCACAGCTAGGAGCAGCCTACGTCTTTGGATATCAATTATTCAAAGAAGACGGACCAGGCACAAGTCAAAATGCACGAACCAGCAACTGGAGTTGCATCACCGGAACCGGCGATAATCCATGGATTATGGACCACGAGTGGTACAACAATAGAAATGCGAGACGAAATCTACCAGAAGGAATCGGAACCGAGAGGTTCAGAGCGATATCCAAACGGCAGGACGTGTCACTCTCAAATATAGTCAGACGAATGTTTAAAACTATGAGATGAACACCATCGTCAACACACAAAAGCGGTGAGCTTACACCCAAAAACAGCAAAATATAACGAACCAAGCTATCAACAAGGCAGTAACGATAAAGTACTTTTCAGTACTCGTTCAATCCGAGAAAGAAGAAAGGTTTTGTTTAAAATTAAAAACAACACTACGAGTCCGGTAAAACTTTTTCTGACGAGTGTGAGGTTGCAGCACGAGCCGAAGGCGAGTTTTGCAATCACACGAGATCATAAGAAGTCTTTCCGTCGAGTATTGTACAAAATTTTACTTCAAAAAGTGTGAAAATGTGGGTTCCAGCCACGCGAAGCGTGGGTAAAACGTCCAATATCACACTGAGTGAAGTAAACTCTATTGCATGATACTTTAAGATTTTTTCACGAAGAGATATATCGGAGTTTGAACCCACGTGTCCCGATTTTACGGCCCGATAGTAGCTACCCGCACGGAAATATATATATGCGAAAAATATATGCAACATATATGTCGCATATATAACATATAAGTGCGCAAAATACAAAAATGTCGCATATAGTTAACATATATGTACGCATAATACATATATGTTTGATGAGTTTTACATAGTGTTGACATCTATGTCGACATCTATGTCGCATATATGTCGACATACATGCCGCAACATTTATGTTCACATATATCTAGACATTTATATCAAATATATAAAAATAAGTTTTGGCGCAAAAAAAAAATATGTCACATATATGTGGCATATATTTTTCGCATATATATATTTCCGTGCGGGTAAGATTCCGGTTACAAACGGTAGCATTACCGTTACATTGCTGCAACATTACCATGTAAAAACTACCTGATTTTATGCTACGTGCCTTTCGTGTGTCGGCTTTGTGAGTCTCGCTATATTGGAGGGGTCTTCAATCTGCGAGTCCGTCTGTGAGTCTGCTTATATGGCAGTGGCTGTGCGTGTACATACCATTGCCTGAGTTTTGTGCAAGTCCTTACAGAGAGTTCCGTTTCGGAAGTTGGACTGAGCGGACTCGTTTAATTGCTCTGTATTATTGTGAGATCATATTTAATGTTACTATGTGCGGAAAATAATTGAGGAATTATGTTGTTAAAGAGTTATTTTGACGTCTACAATTAAATAATGTCATTAATTGGGGGAAGGTAGGGCAAAACGGACCGGGAGGGCAAAACGGACCGTAGGGCAAAACGGACCGAGAGGGCAAAACGGACCGCACGAAAAATTCCTTTTAAATTATTATAAAAAATTGAATGTTTCGTGGTAAAGGTAACCCTCAAGCTCAGTAATTTTTCGAGGAGAATCTTAGTCAATCAAATCGAGTCAAACTCAGTCAGTCAGAAAAGTATTTGTTTTCGAAAATCGCCGCGTATAGGGCGCTACGAAGCAAAAACACCGTACCGTCCGTATAAATCGTCATTGTTTTCATCAGTTATACGGAGGTCACTCACTTGTGGAGATCGAATTTACTACGTAATACAAATTAACATTTAATTAATGTTATTCCATCATTATTTATTCAAATTTGTTTTTTTCTTATGTAATGTTAATTGAAGGGGGGGGGGGGGGAGAAATTAACTTGAAATGTTCATCTTTTTCGGATTTTTAATACGTTGACTACTCTCATTGTGTCAAATGAAAATTATTATTTTTAGTAGTTGGGGGGCTCGCCCCTGGACCCCCTTCAGAGGTTTGTGACGCATTCATGATAAAAAATAGTAAAACCAAGACATCAGTGTCGATGGTTGATTCAGTTAAAAGGTTATGAATTTACATTCAATTGCAAACCTCGGACTATGCTTGTCAATCAATATGCGAACTTTACGCATACTGTATCAAAAAGTATTGTATGGAACTCGGGCGTAAACTTTTTTGCACTCGTGTGATCGGCGCGACACTCGGGCTGGCTGCGCCGACCCTCGTGCGCGGCGATCATCACTCGTGCGAAAAAGTCTACTTTACGCCCTTGTTGCATAAACTACTATTTCTCCGTAAACTTAATACCTGACAAACTTCTTCTCTCGTTTCACTTATTTGGCATTGAGTTTCAGAATCGTTCAAAGGATTCCGAATTTATAACATTTTGAAGTTTACGAATTTTTAATTAATTTAAACTTGTGTGATCTTCCTTACTTGCGTAAATTTTCAGCTGTTGAGCGAAGCTATCAATACAAACAGGCTAATTGTAAGTCTAATTGACAAAAAACTGCTTCCATGGGAATGAAGCAATAATTAAAAACGTTATTTTGTATTACGAAAACTCTAAAAGAGTTGAGTTCATTTAATTTAAATGTGAATCTCTTTTATTCAAAACGACATATTCCTCCTTTTCAAAATATTAACAACAACAACAATCTTAAACCATCGCCTCTTCTTTTTATATTCTCTTCTGTTTTTCACTTTTTCATAGACGACTCCGTCGTCCTATCTCATTCCTTATATCATTCGGCCATCCTGAATCATAAATTTGCGTCCTCGCAAACACCTATTTGTTGATCACTAGAAAAAGAAAAGCATGAAAACTATTTCTAAATAATAATAATTATCGTCACCACTTCACATTTCATTTTCTTTTAATCATCTTCATTATCACTCATCTCATCATCAGTCTCAAAAACATCATCTGTCCATTTTCTTAATTGTTCTGCAACTACAATAGCTTCATATCTTTTATAACCGATCATTCCTTTTATTGTTTTAATCTGATATCTATCTTTGCCTAATACTTTTGTTATTCTATATGGTCCTCCATATTTTAATCCCAATTTGCTGTTAGTGTTTTTATTATATGCAGTTCTCTTCCAAATTACTAAATCACCTACATTATATTCTTTACTATCTAATCTTTTACTATCAAATTTATTTTTCATAGATATTGCTTGTTTTCTCATCCTTGTATTCGCTAAGTCTCTAGATTCTTCTAAAGATGTATCATCAAATCTTGTTCCAAATTCACCATGATTTGATTTTTCAAATCCAAACAACAACCTATGTGGTGTAAATCCAGTAACTGAACTTATTGTATTATTTAAACCCCATAATATTTTTGATAAATTTCGGTCCCATTTATGTTCGTCGTCTGTACTAGTATTTATTGCATTAAGTAATGTTCTATTGTACCGTTCTACTTGACCATTAGATCTTGGGGATGCGATTGCGTTTAAAGCATGTCTTATTTTTTTTTCACAACAAAACATTTTAAAATTTTTGCTAGTGAAAGCTTTTCCTCTGTCACTAATTAATTTTCGTGGTACACCAAACATTGCAAAAAGTTCTTCTGAATAATTAATTACTTCAATTGCATTTGTTGTTTTTGTTGGTTTAGCCATAACATATTTTGTGAATGAATCTACTACAACGAAAAGATAACTATGGTTTCGAGTAGTTCGACAAAATGGCCCTAAATGATCAATATGCCATACTTCTATTGGTTTTTCTGGTTTATCAATTGGATGTAATTTACCTTCTAGTTTACCATAATGACCTTTCTTGTATGCACATTCTAAACAAGCGTTAACATATTTCTTTATAAATCTTGTCATTCGTGGAAACCAAAATTGACTTTTGATTAAATTTTCACAACGAGTAACTCCAAGATGACCTATTTCATCATGATATTTGTGCATTAAATTCCAACGAGCTATTCGAGGTATAACTAACCTTTCTATTCCTTCTCCTATTATACGAAATAATTTTTCATCTATAATCTTATAATTTCTCATTATATCATTGTTTGCATGTTCTGTTTTTAATTGTTCTTTTATTTCTCGTATCTTATCATCTTGCATTTGTAATGCTAACAACCAGTCTATAACATTTAGAATAAGCACTCGATTAGAAATCGGATTTCGACTTAATGCATCCACATGTTGCATCTTTTCTCCTGGACGATATTCTATATCGAAATCGTATTCTTGAATCTGTAGCCACCATCGAGCTACACGTGGTAACATATCTCGTTTCGCAAACGTTGCGCGCACGGCTACGCAATCTGTCATTATTTTAAATTTTTTACCTGTAAGGTATATTCTAAACCTCTGAATAGATTTAATGATAGCTAGCGTTTCTAATTCATACGAATGATATACTGATTCTTCTCTTGTAGTTGTTTTACTGTAATACATAATTGGTTTCATTTCATTATCATGTTTTTGCATTAAAATTCCTGCTATACCTTTGCTACTAGCATCAGTATGTAATTCTAATGCTGCTCCCGGATTAAACATCATTAATACTGGTCTTTCTGTCAATAATTTTTTTAAACTTTCAAAAGCTTTCATTTGTTCATCTTGCCAAATCCACGATTGATTCTTTTTTAAGAGTCGATTCAATGGTTCCACAATATTTGCATATCCTTTTATAAATTTCCTAAAATAACTTGTTAGTCCAATAAATTGACGTATTTCGTGTATATTATCTGGTTGTTTGAACTTTGATACAGCTTCAATTTTACGCAAACCTGGTTTTATTCCTTTTTCTGATACTTCATATCCAAGATATTCTATGGTAGTTTCAAAAAAGAAACATTTCTCTAAATTTAATTTTAAGTCTGCATCTTCTAATAATTTTAAAACCATTGTTAACGTTTCTAGTCCTTCTTCAATATTTTTTGACGGTATTAACATGTCATCCATATACGCCAAAACTTTATCATAGCGTAAATTTCCTAAAACTTTGTTAACTAATCGTTGAAAAGTCGATGGTGCATTGCATAAACCAAACGGCATTCTAGTATATTCGTACTGACCATCGCAAGTTACAAAAGCTGTTTTATGGATCGATTTCTCATCTATTGGTATTTGATGAAATCCTTGTGACATGTCTAAGCTTGTATAATAAGTCTTTCCTTCTAATTTACTAATCTGATCTTCTATATTTGGTAATGGATATCGATCTTTTACGGTTACTGAATTTAATTTTCTATAATCTACACACATTCTATAATCTCCGTTCTTCTTTTTAACTAACAATATCGGACTTGAATATTCTGAGTTTGAATCTCGAATTATACCACCTTCTAACAATTCTTTTATCTTTTCTCTTACAATCTTCTTCTCTGTTTCAGCCATTCGATAAGGTCTATAAAAGATTGGTTTATCAGACATCAATGTTATATGCATACTTGATTTATCAGTCTTTCCTAATTCGTTTGTATTCGATGCAAAACAATGTTCAAAGCGTTGTAATAATTTCAACAAACGATTCTGATCTACTTCTCTAATATTACCTATTTTTACACGGGACAAATCGATTGACAATATATTACTAGAATCATATTTCCTAATCTCTGATTGTTTACTTGAATCATAAGTCGGGACTATTTTTTCTGTACTAACTATTCTTCGACAAAGGATGTAATTTTTCGGTAAATATACGGGATATTTACTTAAATTCGTAATTTCAATGCGACTTTCGGGAGTTTTGATTATTGCACTTGGTACTAAAAATGCTGAATTTCCCCATGGTACACTAGTTGACGTAGTTAGTATGCATTTATCTGTTATATCTACATCTACCGAAATTATAGCAGAAGATGATTTTCTAATACTTGTATCTTCTGAAATTCGCACTATAGCTTTGCATCTTTCCTCTATTTCCATATCAATAAATTCCATCTTTTCATCACATATTGCTGATTGTAATTTAACAGAATCTCCACATACTATAAACCTTGTTCGTTCATCATTTATCACTGGCTGTCCAATAATAATATCTGCCATCTCGATATCATGAAACAAAAATATCACAGTTGTTTCAATACTCAATTTTTCAAACTCAAGTTTGATTACACACTCTCCAATAGGAAAATCGTAATGACCACCAAAACCTTTCAATGCCATATTTACAGGATTGAGTTTAATTTTTAACGAATCACAAAGCTTTTTCCCTGCGACATTAACTTCACTACCAGAATCAAAATAAGCTCTGTACTTTTGATCATTTATCTTTACGCAAGTAAAATAGGAATTCGAAACTTGCCTTGTCAAAAGGTTTACTTTTCTCACTTCTCTTCTCCAACAATCCTCCTTAGTATGTCCTCTCCTGCCACAAGCCTCACAACTTCGATATCCTGTTAATCTTTCTGTGTTTTTTTGTGGTATCACTTCCGCTTGTTTCTCCTCGTTCGAATTTGAAGCTATCGCGTTTTTCGGGCAGTTTCTTGCAATGTGTCCATTCTCATTACATGAAAAACACTTCCTTTTCTCTATTATAAATGTTTTCGCTTCTGAATTTGATGGCTGTTTTAAATAAAGATCAGATGAAGTATCCATTTTGCTCAAAAATTGAAGATGTAATTCTTCTGGTGTATCATAATTTCCTGATTTCGCGCTTTTTTGTAAATCCCAGGGTAAACCATCAATAACGCACGATACAGCTTGTTGTCCGGAAATTTCACATCGTCGTAGCAAGGAGGTCTTCTCGTAATAATAATGAGCCATTGTTTCATTTCGCCTTTTTCTTCGATTAATCATAGACTAATAATTCTACGTAATCTGTATGAGTTGGAAAAGCCCTTTTCAAAGCTTCACACCAATTAGGCCAAGATAAATTATAATTATCCAAACTAGCATGCCAAATCTTTGCCAATCCAATAAGTCTGGCTTGAAGAAAATACGATTTAACTGTATCATTCCAATGATAAATTTCGCCCATTTGATTAATTTTATTAATAAAATTGATAGCTGTTACGCTCGTATTTTCCGGATCAAACGGAGAAAGGATATCCGTTTGCATCATCCACCGAGAAAGCATATTTTGTTCTTTTGACTGCTGTGGTATATTTTCTTCTAAGTTTACTGATGGTCGTACTACATCCATTTCAACATCTACGGTGTTATTGATAAACGAAGTAGATGGAATAGGTTGATTAATTACTGCTTGCGAAAAAGATGGATTCATGTTAATTTCAATTGCTTTAGCTATCCTTTCTTCAATAAATTTCTCCAAACAATCCGTATTGCTAAAGGTTGTTGTTAGTTGATCTCCACAATCTTTATTTCTTTTTTCATGTCGTTTACGGCTTTTCCTTCGTTCTCTCTCTTCATGTTTTCTTTTCTTTCTATGATAATCTTGACTTCGACTTCGACTTCTCCCCATTTGATCAATATTTTAAATCAAAACAAAATGACCGTAAGCTTATCCCACTTCTGAAATATTACGAAAACTCTAAAAGAGTTGAGTTCATTTAATTTAAATGTGAATCTCTTTTATTCAAAACGACATATTCCTCCTTTTCAAAATATTAACAACAACAACAATCTTAAACCATCGCCTCTTCTTTTTATATTCTCTTCTGTTTTTCACTTTTTCATAGACGACTCCGTCGTCCTATCTCATTCCTTATATCATTTGACATCACAGAGGATTATATAGTGAATGCTCGAAAATGTCGAGGAAGCACTTTGCGGTTGCAGTTTGCAAACAAAGTGCAAACTTTGTTTTGTGTGCTAAATTTAGAGCGAATATCTTAAAAATCGCGTAGACTACAGCAATCCGCCTTTTCTCGAGAAATTTGAAGTTCAATAAAATCGGAAGCCCTTTATGAAAGGGCGAAATTTGTATTTTTCGCAAAGTGATGAAAGATTTTCGAAAAATCTGTTCACTTGAGACATGTTAAATCCGACAGAACGAAGCAAACTTGTAGATTCAGGTGTAAAATTTACGAAAGTTGCAGCAAAAAAACGTCTACTCGCGTGTCAAATTTGATCACGATCTGCTATATGTTTATTGTTTACAGATACAGTTCTTCTCATTTTCAGACCATCCTACATACACACACTCACGCAGGCATTTATAATAATACCATTATTCGTACTGAAAATTATTTTTTGTCTCATGGGAACATTTCACATAGTGCATGAAAGTCTGGGATATTCTGTACACAAATAAAACTTCCTGAGAGGGCAGTGGTGGAAAATCATTCACCTGAAAATTGCATGTATTCACTAAAAAAATAAATAAAAGTATGTAAACTCGTTACCCTGTGAGTGCTTTTCCCATCGTAAGAATCTTTGTCGACTCGTAGCAGTATGCACATTCTCTGTGTCTGGTTCCAGAAAGGCTTTGTATGTCCTCTTTTTTTTCTTTTCCATTCTGGATTTCAACTATGATCGTATATATATTAGGGTGAATCAAAAATTCTGAAAACTGCTGGCTACCCTCAAAAATCAAAGATATCGCTGAAATAAAGGTCTCCGTGCAACGATTCGATGTTGTGACAATACATCGCGTGACTAATGCCATAAGGTCGTAAGCGCCAAAAAAATTTTTTTTTGCGGATATGCCCAAAAGATGTTATTTTGCATGAAAAAGATTTCGCCACTATAAAACCGATTTTTTTGGCGCTTACGACCTTACACCGAGAAAAAAAGTTTCTTGATTCATACCGGGAATCACCGACTTGACATCAGTCGGGATGCATCAAGTCGGGAGTCGACACAATTCAAACCGTCAGCGACTTGATTTGAGTCGACTACTTGATTCATCCCGACTCATGTCAAGTCGGTGATTCCCGGTATGAATCAAGAAACTTTTTTTCTGGGTGTATGGCATTAGACACGCGATATAGGGGGCACGCGGGACGTTCAAAAATGCCATTTTTAGCGATAAATTCACCATATAACTGATAAACGGAAGCAGATCATTCCAAAAATTTTGATTTTTTTATATAAGGTGATTTTTTTTTATATATAAAACGAATGTATCTATAGTTTTAAACGAAAAAAAAAACTGAAAGCTGATGCGGAAAAAAAACAAAGAAATTTCATCCTAACTAGTTTTGTCTCCTTCCCCGCAATTTATCACGCTACGTGAAAATGATTGATATAAAACCATTTCTAGAATGCAATGACCAAAAAATCTGAAAAAAATTCCCAACCTTTTTTTCATCCTGAACAACATGTATAGAAATTATTACGGAATTTTCGGAGACCTCAAGTTAAATAGGTGGCTGAGTTGACAGAGATGAGAGACTCGATCCTTCATATGACTCGAACCCCTATTTTTCATTGCAGATTCGAACTCTACATGAAAAAATACAAAAGTTTCATTGAAATTTTTTTTTTTATTCGAGACAGATGGCGCTTGAATCGCGGAAAATCAAATTTTTGATTATTCCAAGAAAGGCGCTCCAAATCGAAGATAAGGAAGTACGTGTTGAATGTTTTCAGAAGAACAATTCGAGTGTGCATAGTTTTACGTCCCCCCCCCCCCCCCCCCAAGTCTAGTGTATTTTCTCCGTTCTAATGCGCTCACAATAAAAGTCCACTACTAAGTCCACGTTGTTGTGCTTGGGTAGCGCTAAGAGTGCGATAAGAGTGGTTGTGGCGATTCAGGTGAAATTATGCACAATCGAATTGTTCTCCTGAAAACATTCAACACGTACTTCCTTATTTTCGATTTCGAGCGCCTTTCTTGGAATAATAAAAAATTTGATTTTTCGCGATTCAAGCGCCATCTGTCTCGAATCGAAAAAAAAAATTCAATAAAACTTGTGTATTTTTTCATGTAGAATTCGAATCTGCAATAAAAAATAGGGGTTTGCATTTGAAAATTCGAAGTGACTACCCCTCCGACATTTAGGGGTTGGGGTGGGGGTCGATTTTCAGTGAGTCAATTTTCCCCTTCGAAATCAAACAGTTCGAATTCTGGACATTTTTTTGTACGTTGCGTATTTCTTGAGATATATCGATGTCTCAAGATAAAAAACTCACCCTTATACATACTTTCTATTATATATTGTTATTATAGAAGAGACGCAATAAAAAAAGCTCGGCATAATCTCTTGCGTACAAAATCGCCGGTCTATTTCTTCATTAGAGGAAGTCGAATCCCCAATCCTTAATGCTGAGTCTACAATGGGGCACCAGCACGTAGCGTCGACGTCGACGCGCTGGTACCCCATTGTAGACTCAGCATAAAGATCGCAGATCGCTATACCCAGCGCGGCAAAGCAGCGAGCGGCGAGCGGTAGCCAATCACAGCGTCGACAGCGTAAGTTTGGTTTTGAAAAGCGATGCTGTCATTGGCTATCGCCTGCCGCTTCGCCACGCAGGCGTGCAGGCCGTTATTGTAATATACATACATCGATATAGTTCTTACGTCCATGTAAAACGGCGCACAACGCACGTTCTACGAACACGAGCCACGAGCTTATTTGAGCGTGTTAGCTGTGATACCCATTTACTCGGTCCATTCCTCGAGAGAAAATGTTCGGAAAAATTTCCTACAAGTCATATCGTCACTAATTATATATTCCATCATCAATCCAGAAGTGATCTGTCCATAATAACAGATCTTAACCTAAAAGTTGCCACGTGTGTGTAACCGGCGTCGCATTACGTTCGTGCTCGTCAAATATCAGGATGGTGTTTCTTAAGGTGGTACCTTCATCGGACATCAAACATTTTGACCCGAAGCACATTAGTTATTCGAAAAATACAAAATCAAGTGGGAGGATCAAGAATATTATGATGGTGTTATAATCACCGTCGGCGGTAAGTACGAGATGATTTCATATTTTCCGATCCTCCCGGACTTATATTGCCGTATATATATCTATTAAGGGGATGTAAAAGGCCAACATAACTTCACAAATTTCCGGCCAAACATTCGGAACCAAATTGAAAGATTCTATTTCACTCGGTACGATAAGCGACTGTTATGCACGCTTCGTGTACGTAAAATCTCCATTTTCAAACCTCGTAAAATGAAATTTTGTACAATACTCGGCGGAATAGTACATTGCGATACGATAATGCGGTAAAACTCTTTCTGACGAGTGTGAGCTTGCAGCATGAGCTGAAGGCGAGTGTTGCAATCACACGAGATCAGAAGAAGCTTTTCCGTCGAGTATAGTACAAAATTTTACTTTAGAGGGTCTGAAAATGGGGATTTAACCACGCGAAGCGTTGATAAAACGTCCATTATCACACTGCGTGAAGTAAAAACCTTTTCTGAACTCGTGTGATTGCAACACTCGTCAGAAAAAGAGTTTCCAGACTCGTATCATAATATATACTATGATGTAAAGCCTCTGTAGAATGATTCGACGCGGCTATGATGCTTTGTTTTTCGTCTAAATGTTATTTTGAATAATGATTTGTGAATAATTCATAATAATGATGTGCAAAAATAGTGATCTTGTAAAGAAATATCAAAACTTATCGTTCTATCTCGACAAACTTGCCGAAACCTTTCCAACAAATTTAAAATAATATTTTGAGGGGCCTTTTATAGATAGGGAAACTGAGGTTCAGCAAAAAGCTTCACAAAAACGACAGAAAATAACGCCTTTCGAGTTATGTGAATCTGCGGATGATACTGACTCGAGTATCACAAGGAACGTTGAAGACAAGGTAATCTTTGATAGCAGTATGTATGCGCTAGATTATCATTTTAAATTTTCGAAGCTAATACAAATTGAGTTAGAATTTTTCAATCTAATCATAAGCACATGCACTGTAACGGGTTTTTCCTGGGCTCGGGTACCGAGGAATTGAAGCCGAATACAAACCTGGCCCAACTTGTAGGTAGGGGTTGTTGTTGGGCGCCAGACTTCGTTGGAAGTCCTCTCTCTCTCTCCCTCTGGGACCCTCCGGCTAGCTACTAGTGGTAGAGGGATTTCGTGGGGGCGAGAAATAACGACACCAGTGATCTTAGTTTACTCAGATTTATTAAAAAAAAGAAAAAAAGAAAAGGTCGCGAATTTGGTTCACGCCCGCTACCTGGCGTATTACGATTTATAATAGTGACTCTAATCTATCTGAAATATTTCGAACAACTATTTCCAAAGCTAATGCAAAGGCGACGATCGTTCTCGACGGTCGCAGTCTCTCCCTCTCTGGCTACTTGACAGTCTGCTGTCACTGTAGCGAGATTGCGTGTCTCTCTCGATGTCTCTCGGAGGACTGCTGCGGCTCGCTGTGAAGCGGCGGCGGAGAGGTGGTGGGGATGGCTGGGGAAGCGCCGGTACTCTGACACGCAGCAGCTGAGTGCGGTGCGTGACGTCAGCAGTCCGTAGCGATATGGCGTCGGCGCGATCTCGGTGAATATCGGCGCAGCGGTTACCAATCCTGGCACGGCTTTACGCACGACAAACAACACGTGACGCTGTTCTTGTCGTTTGAATTCAACGGTTCGCTGGAACGATTGAATCTAACACGTGAACGGCTCGAGGCTTCTAGGGGTTCTAGGGTGATCCACGGGTGCAGGACTAGTATCGAGATGGATCCTACCTTACGGTACGGCGCTCTAGCGTGGCTCGGTTCGGTCTCGATCACGCGACGACGGAGGTCCGAGTACAGGCACGGGTCGTAGGTTGTCCGGTAGTCCAAATGTCTAGTCGAGGTCCGGTGGATGCAGGGGTCTCACTCACACACTAACACTCACTTAAAACTACGCTCACTTTCTCTCTCTCTCTCTCTCTCTCTTTGTGCTGTGAGTATTACCTGTCATGCTTTTGATTGCTCTACCTATTTTGTCACTCTTCTCTGCCTCAAAGTGCCTCCGGGCCCTTCTTTATTGCAGATTCTTGCACGCTATCAGTTGCATTCTTCACATTCTTTGAGACTCAGTGATAAAACGACGGATTCGTCCTTGGTTGATCATCTAAATCGGTCTCAAGCTTAACCTCACTTTTGGACTCGTCTGGCTTGCCGATCCCTAGCCGTTATTTCTGCCTGCGCACGCGCGCCTGTCACTGTAATCTATCCTGCTCAGCTGTACGTCTCACCTACTCGACGTTTGGACTTGACGGATGTCCATACCTCTCTCTACTACAGCCTGAGCGCGGTAATTTAAAATTCGCATGTCACGGCAGTGCTTCAGGTGTCGCCGAGGGATTGCTGGAGATTCACTTATTTGTGCCGTGTGCAAGCGCGAGTTCCATCCGGGCTGTGGCACCGCGTACCTAGATTATAAGTCTGTGAATCCCTGTTGTAAGGATAGTCTAAACGGTCCTAGTGGCTTAAGTAATCTAAGTAGCCATACAGTCTGTAAACCTAGCACTTCGTCACCACAGGAAATGGATAGCGTTTTGTCCAAAATGGTTGATGCTATAGACCAGGCCAACACCACCAACAAAGGGTTGGCCGCTCTGATCGAGCGCCAGACAGAAATCAACTGTGCGATCGTTGACAAACTTAACTGTCTGCCTCATTTAGTTGCCAAGGTAGATAAGCATGATGATCTTTTCGCTCGCCTAGAAGCCACTACTACTCGTATTCTGCGCGAAATTGAATCTATTAAGGCTTCCACCATCTCTGACTCTGTTGTCCAGTCGGCGGAGATAATTTTATCTGGTATTCCGTTTTCGGTTCGAGATGCGCCTAGGGCGGTAGTCCAGAGGGTTCTCACATCGCTTGGAATCCCCGATTTAATTAGCGAGGTCCTGGACATTCGACCGTTCGTTAGGAGAGTCGCCTCTGCTGTCGGTGACAACCCTGTTGCATCGACCTCTGCTTCCGACCCCACTGTTACCTCACCCTCTGTTAGTCTTAAGTCATTTATTGTAGTACTTAGGTCAACTTCGGTACGCGATCACATCATTGCCATGAAGCGGACCAAGACCACATTAGCGGTGAACGAGGTCTTTCCGCTAAATCCAGGTACGGGCAAAATTTATGTTAATGAATTTCTCTCACCCGCAACTCATGCACTGCTCCTTCGAACCAAGGCTAAGGCTGCTAAGGTGAATTACAAATACGTATGGGTCAGATCAGGCGTTATACGTGTTCGGAGAGCTGACGGTGCGCCGGTCTTGGTCGTGAAATCCGATGGTGATTTGGCCAAACTCGCATAACTCTGCCTCTACCTATTAATGTTCTACGGATATTTTATACACGCCACTTGTATTCCGGCTGCTCCATCTTTCTAATGTGCTGTATTCGTATTTATGTCGCTCATCTGTTATTTTACTTATAGCTATTTATTTTTATTTACTTTTACACTCGCTACTTTTGCTGTGTTCGCATGTACGTTGCATCCGGCTTTACTTTTATCATCTATTTTTACTTACTTTACACCATTTTATTTGCTGTATTCACTTGCGTAACTCTCTGTAATTTTACCTATAGCCACTTAGTTTTTACTACTTTTATACCTATTTTACTTTGTTACTTTCTGTCATTTTACCTACAACCATTTATTTTACTTATTTTACATTTATTTTATTCTGCTGTAATCGCATGTAACTTTCTGTCATTTTACTTTCAACCATTATTTTTTACTTATTTTATACTTATTTTACTCTGCTGTATTCGCATGCAACTTTCTGTTACTTTACCTACAGCCATTATTTTTACTTATTTTACACTTATTTTACTGCTGTATTCGCATCCATGTCGCTTATTGCAATTTATTTCTACTACTGTTGCACTTATTTTATTTGCTGTCGCTTTTCTGTCTTACGTTAGCCATGTATTTTTACTACTTTTCTATTATTGCTCTTCTCTGCTGTTTTGCTTGCTTACTACTATATTCTAGTTATGTCCCTACTGTAACTCTACTTTTTAGTTATTACCTACTTATTTTTGCGTTATTTTAATTATTTCCACGCTGATGTCACACATTTGCCCTAAGGTATTCCAGGGCATAATGATAGAGAATCAATCAATCAATCTCTCTCTCTCTCTCTCTCTCGCGAACTCGCACTCGGCTAACTTTTTAGACACGCGAGGTGTCTCTTTAGTAGGCGGAGTGGGAATGGCGATTTTTCCGCTAGGGGTGGTTCACCTCATTACCACCTGTCCGGCGAGCGCTGACGGTCGCCGGTCGGCTGTTAGCAGACGAGTACAGTCAATATGGTTCCGCGAGATAAGGCGGCAAGGGTTTGAACCGCGGAAATCGGTTTTTGGACACTCGGTACGCGCGTAAGGCTGGGAAGGAGGAGGTCTTAACGTTTTGCCACGTTACAGCACATATACAAATTTTTTTTCTGAATATGATTTTTTTTTATCAAGGGAAGACCCTGGTGAAACCAAAAACTTCGAGTATTTTCCTTTTACAATTTGGAAAATCTGATCAGTGATTTTGTGCATGAGTTATGTGTGAACTTCGTCGGCAACGAAGAAGTTGATCGGAGCGAAACTATGACGCAAGGAATTTTCAGCTTCGCTGCAAATGTAGTTTTTAGTAAATGGCATTTTAATGAAAACTGGTGAACATCTATTACATTCTTCAGAATATAGAGCCCAAGATAATTGGAAGAGTCATTCTTCACCCTGCATTTGCAGATTCACCGTAACATGATAGAAAATTAAAAAATTTGATCGTTGAATCTGTAGTCCGGTCCTTCTTCATCTTCGACGCTTCACCTTGCGCCTGAATCAATTTGGGTACGCGTAGAAGCTTATTTCTTCGCGCTGCGATCTGCGACTCGCTGTCTTGCTGCGTTAGCTACTGCGGTTCTCAGAAAATCTTGGTGCTGATCTTTAATACTTGTTTGCCTTCGACTGTTGCCTTACTCAATGGTTTCTTGTAAAAAATTAGGGATTTTTGATATGGCGGCTGATAATACTTTAGTGTGGCGGTTTCCGCTATATCCGATCTAGAGAAATTTGTTATGTTTCACCTAATAGCTGTTTTACAGAAGTTGGTTTCAGAACGAAACAGAGGTTTTGGAATAAATTTTATATTTTTACGCTCCAGCTTGTTATCGCATTTCGGAGTCCTGCGATACCCATACGTTTGGCCATGACGTACAGTGAAGGAAATGGATCCTGAAGCCCCTTATTTGATGAGATTGAGCAACCGTAGCGACACGTTGATTTTAATTGTCTTTATGTTGGTATGAAATTTATATGACAGAATATGCTCAGTCGGTAAATCAACTTCGTTTGTTTTTTTTTATTCAAATAACGTCAATCCACATAACCCCCCGGATGGACAGGTGATTGATAAAATCGTTACATCGGATAACCCCAAAATGCGCTAAAGTTTATCCAAATTAGGCGGCTCCTGAAATAACCTAGTTCTCGTGGAGTGTTTAAAGGCTTGAAGGAGGGCCCTAATGAAACTTACTGATATATTCTGTCATGAAATCCGATCGATTTTCAATCCTTCTGAAGTGTTATTTGAAACTAATAAGATCAGCCCCTGAAATTTTAAACTCAAGCCTGGATATAGTAGTTACGCACCAATGATGTTCGCCAGCTCTTGAAATCTTGGCAAAGCCTATTGTTCATGTTGATGGTTGATCATGACATTTCAATATTATTAGAATCATTTTCAAAGATTAGCTTGACAAAAATCGAACTGCCATAATTAACTAAGGCTATACTTCCAAGATAGTTTATAATATTAGTGAGAAGTAGAAATTCTCACAAGTTGTTGATACATATAGTCCTGCGTTGAACTCACATGTGTTCTACATAGTTTTCCTACCTGTTAACTTATCCTTAAGCTTTGTCGATAAAACCATCAACATTTTTCTCATTAGAACAACGAGACCTGTTTCTACAACTTCAAAGCCTATTGTTCATGTTGATGGTTGATCATGACATTTCAATATTATTAGAATCATTTTCAAAGATTAGCTTGACAAAAATCGAACTGCCATAATTAACTAAGACTATACTTCCAAGATAGTTTATAATATTAGTGAGAAGTAGAAATTCTCACAAGTTGTTGATTCATATATTCCTGCGTTACACTCAAATGGGTTATACATAGTTCTACCACCTGTTAGCTTATATAATTGAATAGTCTTTCATCCAATTCCAATGATAAGGAGTTGATGGTTTATATTTCACGTGCCATTTCAATCCTGTTTTCACAATAAAGTTGTGTTTTATTCTCATTGACTTAGTTTTATTGTAATCATCCAGGAAGATAACGTTACATGTATTGTATCTTACTGCTGAAATATTTGTTAGATAAATTATCAATACATGTATTTTATTTCTTTAAATTAAATCAAAATATTTTTTTGCCTGCTAAGCTTGTGGGGAGCTTTCGCCTCGCGTGGTGGATGTGGCTGTCACGATACCTTTTTCTCTTTCTCTCTCCTATCCCTTTTTGCTCCAAATTCTTGGATAGACCGAAACCACTGGGTGCGATACTGAATAAAAATTACGTTATATAATTAGCTGTCAACTTGTGCCTGATTTGTTGTTGGAGATATTTCAGCCAAGGCGAGCATTGAAATGAGAAGATATGGCGAAAGTACCAGAAGGATATCTTAGTTGGAACCAAGACTTGATTCTGCAGCGTGTATCCGACACTTGGGATCCTTTGCCCAAGTGTTCTGAACACATTGCCAAAATTGTTATAGCTGGCGAACATCATTGGTGCGTAACTCCTGTATCTAGGCTTGAGTTAAAAATTTCAGGTGCTGATCTTATTAGTTTCAAATGGTTTCAACTAACACTTGAAAAGGATTGAAAATCGATCGGATTTCGTGAGAGAATATATCAGTAAGTTTCATTAGGGCCCTTCTCTAACCCTTTAAACACTTCACGAGAACTAGGTTATTTCAAGAGTCACCTGATTCGGAAAAAGATTCGCGCATTTTGGGGTTATCCGATGTGACGATTTTATTAATCACCTGTTAGGTTAGTGAATTGACGTTCTCTGAAAAAAAAACAAACGAAACTGATTCATCGCCTGAGCAGATGTTCAAATTTCATACCAACTTAAGGACAATTAAAATCGACGTGTCGCAACGGTTGCTCAATCTCATCAAATAAGGGGCTTCAGGATCCATTTCCTTCACTGTACATACGTTGGCTATATATTTCATGAAACTTACATGCAATGGTGTTTCCAATAGCTTTGACCAATTCTAGAGGTTTATTGTGAAAAGTGCCACAAATTTTTTTTTTTTTTTTTTATCCAATAATTTCTATAAAATCAGCTGTCCGTGAACTAAATGAAATCAGAGGGCCTTGAATATTCGTCACAAGGTGGGGACAGTCCCCAAGAGTATATTTCCAGCAAAAACACAGAATTGAGTTTTAAAGCGATGTTGTTAAAAATCTCAGTAGGGTCTTCCCTTGAGCTGTGTCGAATCATTAGTACGACGCAACAACTTATTTACTTTGGAAAACGTTTCCCGTACTCTGATGTCGAAATGTAAGAAATAAATCAAATAAATTACGGAACTGGAGCCTTCTTGAAAAAATTACATTCATAAAGTTTTGCACAGATAAATTCGTTTTAAGGCCATGCTGTACTCTTATTCACCCACCGATTTGAGAAATCATGAAATATCCATCCGAACGAATTTTCCTTTCAGGAATCGTTTTAATTTGAATAAACGAGCGGTTGAAAACAAAATTGCAGAGACTCCAATTTTTCTCAAAAACTAGTCGATACCCGAAACCATAATTGGAGCCAATGATATAGTTTCAGCTCTTGTCGAATTTATTATCCTAGTAAAAACTGAATCAACCGCTCTAGAAAAGAGATCAGAGATTCTTAATAATTCTTATTCAAGCCTGTTTTGTGTGAAAAAGCCTGTTTCGTCGTATAATGTAGACAAGGCATGGTTTTCCCGAAGTTCGTTTTTCATAGCCAAAAAATTGCTCGATTATGACAGCTAACTCAGTAGCTGATAACATACGACAATAATAGTAAGTACTATAATATACATATGAAACCCCGCCTTCTGTCGGGGTAGGGCACAACTGTCTCAACTAACTCATGAGCTGTCATAATCGAACGATTTTTCGGCTATGATGAACAAACTTTGGGAAAACCATGCCTCGTCTACATTATACGACGAAACAGGCTTGAATCACAATTATTAAAAATTCTGATCTCTTTTCTAGAGCGGTTGACTCCGTTTATACCGGGATAATAATTCAGTATTCGACAGGAGCTGGAACTATATCATTCGCTCTGATTATAGGTTCGAGTCTGGACTGATTTTTGACTAAAATTTGGTTTTTCTCCAATTTTGTTCCCAACCGTTCCGCGTTTATCCAAATCAAAATGATTCCTGGAAGGAAAATTTGTTCTGATAGATGTTCTTCACGGGACATGATTTGTTAACATCGGTGGGCGAATACGACTACGGCATGGCCTCAATGAAACATTTCAATTACGAAACCGTCTTTTTATTTTGGTGTTTTTTGAGTAACTTTTCATAAACAGGATTCAAAGATTTTTTCACCATTGCGGTGCAATTATATTTCCATTATTTGAAAGTGACAGCAAAACTTGCGTGGTATATAAAAGTTGTTGCTGTAAATTTGGATGGCAGAAAAATACTTTTCTATTCAATTTCGAACATTTCAGAATAATAATGAACCAAAAGAATACATCAAACAGATTGTAGCACGGAAAATCGAGAAGGTTCAAATTAATCTGAATAAGGTACGTGAAATTTTTAATAAATGAAATAGGTAAGACAAAATGTGGCATGGGTCTTGGGCCTCAAAATTTCGATTTGAAATTTCTTTTATATTCTGTTGAACACATTAAAATAAATAAACTGTGAAAATTGCTGATCTGTCGCTACGTAAGTAACAGAGAAACATCTATTGTTACGTTTTTCTAATTTTTTTCGTTTGTCAAGTCTTCATCTGACTGAAATAAAGTATATACTGGGAATTTCTCTAACGATGGAACGATTCGTGCGCCTGGGGATAGGCAATTGAAGACACACCTCATTGTAATAACATGGGATGTATCTTCAATTGTCTGCCCGAAGTCGCACGGATCGTTCCACAGTTTAATTTGAATCGGAAATTATCTGAATTCAGAAGAAATATATTTTTCAAATTTTAAATTGGAATTGTTATTATGAATCATGAGTTTGCAACGTCCCAAGCTACTGTACAGTTTTTTTTCCTTCATGATATCAGAGCTGATGCCTCTTTGAAACTAATTTTCTTTTTTTTTACTTTTGTTTTTGATATGTAATTTTTTATCTACTTTATTCTTATAGTATAAAATGAGTATAGGACATAGCAGAGCTGCCTGGCCGACCCGGAATCGGGCAGCCTTTTTCAAGCCTCAAAAAAGACTTCAAAATCATCGTTATATTGGGATAAAATCCTATGGATCGAAAGATCAGAATGTCAACTTTCATAAAACGCAAAAACCATTTTATAATCTCAACGAACATCAAAAATGGACTCCATGGAAACCCATGGATGTTTTTATGCAAAATGTAAAATCATCCGATTTCAAAAAGACAACAACCATAATTTAGAGAATAAATTTCTCTAAATAAAATCCCAATATAACGATGATAAAAATCCCATAATTAAAAAGTTAGACCACATAGAAACTCATCGAACAACGCGGATTAACGCGCCGACCATATATAAGCAGCAGCGCGTTAGTCCAGGCAAGCTAGTCGGCAAAGCGCCACACAGCGAAACACAACATAATTCAAAGATAGCATACCTACTCAAAAGGAAAATTAGTAACAAATAAATTCATTAATAAACTTCAAATAACCATAGTACAATATATTTACTTGTCAAAATAAATCATATCATTATAATAAAATAAATTCAAGGAAATTCAACAAAAACCAATTCTTTAATAAAACATTTTTTTCAGACATCCATCACACAGCCACCGTGCGTTTCACTACGAGGCAAACGGTCGTGCTCAGACACCCAAAAAGATCGGTTTGGCGGACGATTTGCGATCCATTAAGGATCCGCGATCGATCTCCACCAAATTTCGATCAAAAAACATCACACCAGTCAATCGGGCGATCTGTGAGCCAATACGGCTACACGATCGTTACCCGATTGATTTTGGCACACAAAACACCGATTCACCAGGCGACCTGTATTCCAATTGCACGAATACGGTCGTTTCCTGGGGAACTTCGGAAAAAACACTCATATTCACACGCAAACAAAAATAGTAACGTCCGGTTGACAACTTACATTTTTATTATATAGAGCAGTCTGAAGGACAGTCAATTTAGGACGTTACAAGTTGAATAGTTAAAAGGTGAAAAATGATTGGGATTACTGTCATTTATAACTTTTAAACTTTTAAACTCATTGTTGAAACTGTTTGAATGTTTACTCCTGCGCGACCTGTCGCATTATCAGAGAAGCGAACAGGTACCCCTCTCCTTGTTACCGACGTTTAAGATCCCGTGCAGAAATTTGACCAGTTTTTCTGACTTCTGGCCAGAGCCAGTCGTGGATTTGCTGGCCAGAGTGAACTCTGCAAAGCCGGACCTGGTACTGGCCAGATACTACCGGCCAGAGCGAACTTGGCAAATTCAGACCTGGTACTAGCCAGATACTACTGGCCAGAGCGAACTCGGCAGAATCGAACTCGGTGCTGGCCAGCATTCTCTTAGATTCACTGACCAGAACGAGCTCGATAAACCCGGACTTGGTGCTGGCCAGCATTCTCTTGGATTTACTGGTCAGAGCGAACTCTGCAAAACCAGACTTGGTTCTGGCCATAATTTTTATACATTTACTGGTCAAAACGAACTCGGCAAAACCAGCCTTGGTTCTGGCCATAATTTTTATACATTTACTGGTCAAAACGAACTCGGCAAAACCAGCCTTGGTTCTGGCGAGAATTTTTATAGATTCACTGGTCAGGGCGAACTCGGCAAAGTCAGCCTGGGTTCTAGCCAGAATTGTTATGGATATACTGGTCACAGCGAACTCGGCAAAACCTGACTTGGTGCTGGCCAGCATTCTCTTGGATTTACTGGTCAGAGCGAACTCTGCAAAACCAGACGTGTGCTTACCTTTTAGGCGCGTTATTATCCACAGAATCGCTCCGTATAATATGCTCCAAGGTTATGGGTTATATTCAGATATGCCTGCCCATTTCCGGCTAATCGGAAGTTATTTCTGCGCAGAGACCAGAAACGGCTAGTTTATTTTTATATCTGCGCAGATTCAAGCTAGCCGGAAACGGTGTGGTATTTACGAGCCACTCTAACCTAAAAATCAAAACTTTTGTGTATAATTTGAAGATCAACATTTCTCGTGTTGCCACATTATCGACTTGTTCAAAGAATCAGCCGCGTTAGGATCAAACGCTTGCCAGATCGTTCTTCTATGTACTGCCATTGATACATAGGATCTTACACTTCCTTCGTAACGTACTTTTATACGAACATGAATACTGTAAGAGACGAACAACGACGACAAACTCGAGAACGAGTTCGAAAGCATCGTGCAGTCCAGAAAACACGTCTTGATCAGACTTCAAGTGCTAGTGAACCTGAAAATGAACCTGAAAATGAACCTGAAAGTGAATCTGACAACCTAAGAGTGAATCTTGAAATTGAAGGTATGTATATTGACATATAACTCAAAATTAGGGTAGGGTTTGATTCTTAGATATAATTTCTTTTTTATCTACAACTTTTCTTGCACCAAAGTAATGAATCCATATTTTGAGCGGTGGTTATGTCACTATTGCTCGCATCATCGTTCATTGACGGTCACTGCAGCTACCGAACAGTCAGACTGTACAACTAAATGTTCATTTGAGCGAGAGCCATGCTAATTAGCTCAAATGAGACAGAGAAACGAAATTGTTGAAATATTATTTTTCTTTGCAAAAGGTTTCTCACGAAACTTCAAAATTGCTTACAGTAGCAACGCCTCAATAGCAACGCCCACTTAATTTGTAGGAACCCATGAAGAAGAGTGGAATTCGGCTGACAATATACAAAAGGATTCATCGGAGCTACATTGGGATCCACCGTCTTCTACGGAAGTATCTGCAACTAAGCTTGATCAGAGTTCTTGTGGTTCGGACAGACATGCTATATCCATATCTGATAGAGAAGCTAGTCATGATAACAATGATATTCCAAGCGAGTCGACGGATGATGGTTTTGATCTCGAAGATGAATCCCATGAGATTCGAAGGTGGGCAATAGATAACAATATCACACAGATCCAGTTGGACTCACTTCTCCTTATCCTGAGGAGAAGACTGTGTTACGTGCGTAGATTTTAAAGATTTCGGTATATATTTTTCCTTTTTGGGAAGTCAACCAGGATAGTTCCTAGAACTTCGGGTTTACCCTAATCCTGCTGACTTCTTCCTTTTACACATATATATATATTAGGGTGGTCCACTTTTGAACTTTTTTTTTTGATTTCGCGGGGCACCTCTGAATATTGTTCCAAATTATGTAGAAAAAATCTGTCTAAAACATGGATCTATTCGGAAAATATTTAGAGGTCGCTACCGGCAGCGAGGTTTTTCAAATTAGCATGGTATTTTTTCATTTTTGTTAAATTTTTTTTTTGTTTTTCAAATTTTTTTTTTTTTTTTCGCTCATAAGTCAATCATGAATGTTAGATCGAAAATGATTGTTGTTTTTTTCATTCCTCGGTAGCGACCTCTAAATATTTTCCGAATAGATCCATGTTTTAGACAGATTTTTTCTACATAATTTGGAACAATATTCAGAGGTGCCCCGCAAAATCAAAAAAAAAAGTTCAAAAGTGGACCACCCTAATATATATATATCCCGGAATCCTAAATTCCTTTTTCTTTCTTTGATTTTATAAATTCTTTGAACCTCAACAACTTGTTGTTTCATTTTTCGAACGTGACTTAGAGTATAAAAAGTAACCACATCGAAATATAATATTATTTCTATCGGATGTTTATTCCCTTCTTGAAATGGCTCGTAAGTCACGTAGGTGCAGATAACGGCGAAGCAACACTGGAACCCCAGTCTTGCTGACCCCTCAATCTCACACTACTATAGGCTAGCGCGTAGATGTAATTTTGCTCTCTCTCTAATTTCCAAAGAAATAAGGAAATTAAGCTAACTAGAAGTAGAATAATAAGATTTCAAAAGCAAGAATGATGGAAAACTAAAGAGCCATTTAACGGTTCATAATTCAAATATAAGTTTGGGTTATTAACATAGGTTGAAGATATTCAAAGTAAGCTAGTGTGAGTAGACTATAGGTGAGGCATGGAATAGCATGGGACCACGTGACGTCACAAGGGACCAACGCCTACGCTAACTGCAAGTAGTCCCTCAAACCAATCAGGCGACAATTAGCCACTAAGCAAGGCCCTAATTGGCTAAGCCACGCGCGCAGTAATACATACATTGTTGCAACCGCGGGGACCTCGTCGCCTTTGAACTTAAATCAGCGTCTTTCTTCTGGTAAATCGCGAGGTGCGTGGACGTAAAGAACCGTGTGCTAAATAGAGCCAAGAGTTACACTCAATCTTTTCTTTTTACAATTAAAGTGGTAGTGTAAAGGACTCAGTACTCGTCAACCCTAAATAATAATCGTGACATAATCCACAAGGTGGTGGTCTGATTATTTAATACTAAATTCAGTGCAGAGACACAATTTAATTATTATAATAACCGCTTTTAGACTTTTAACAAGAATAACTTCATTTTTCCGCCTTATACTCATTTAGAGTATTTGTAATATCTAAGACAACTATAAATCTTGCTATTCCAACTTTAAGTTAACATTTAATACAGACTATTTCGAATCAGTGAATATTAACAATTTATTTAGCTTCAGTTACGAACATTAGACGTGATAAACCAATCTAAATTCTACGCTAATCAAAGGCTTCGAGGTTCTAAGGTGAGGGAGGCAAATACTTAAAAGGGGAGGCTTATACCTAAATATCGAAAGTAGCCCATGTTACGCCATCTCAGCCAAGGATAAGTAATCACGATCGCTCACAATTTCGCTCATTTATAATTATATTTCTATATTCAAAATCGTTAAACCGTTTTCCAGAATTCTTTAAAGTTAACCATTTGCATGTTATAATATAATTTAATCACATGAGTAGTATATCCACGGGAATATCGTAATTAGTCAATACAAGAGGTATTTCGGGGTAAACCCTAACTAGTAACGAGATCACCCGGCGAGCTTGAACTGCTACTCATACAATCTGCATTATTTTCCTATTTTAATATAAATCGAGATTGGTATGAATATAAATTTTCAAAACCAAACAGGATAATTCGCAGAATTTCGGGTTCCACCCTAATCCTGTTGGGTTACCTTTCTATTATAGAAGAGTTATCAAGATTCCACTATTAACCTCGATTTATATTACCATATTATTTTTTAAACATATGAAATTAAAGATCTACGTAATTAGTTACATACTCATTATAAATATAAATTCCTATATTGGGAAATTTCATCATTTACTATTATAGTGAATGAATCAAGATCGAGACAATTCTTAACCTGACGAGCCGAGCGGGGTAATTCATAGAATTTCGGGATTCACCCTAACCCCAGTACGAGGCTCCTTTGTGTCAATATAAATTACTAAACACATAATTACTGATCTTGATTCATTAACCGTATGCATTTATGTTATAAAAGCCATATATGATTTCTTTTATTGTTGAATACGATTCAGTATTATCACTAAAGAGAGAGAGATAGTAAAGCTTTTTCATAGAGAGTTCCAGTAGTTCCTTTTCGATTATTTCAGTATCTCATATTATATTCATTTCATCAACGCGTGTGAATCGTGAAGAGTCTTTTATTAAATTCATTACTATTTTTCATTAATAATAAATCTTATATAGTAACAAGCCTTCACGATCCCCACGTCGGAGATCATTATATTTTCTCGTTAATTCATTACTTTGTGAATTAATATTTTGTGTTATTCATTTGTTCAACCGGCAATCATTTGTTAGCCGCTTGAATTATATATTTCATATCCATTATCGTTCAAGAATATATATTTGATTTTACCAGTTAATTCTCATGATCATTGAATCACCTTTTATTTTATTATTTTAATCATCCTAATATTCATTAGCCTCAACCATAGTTTAAACATTTCAATTGAGCCCTGTATAGGACTAGGCGGCAACGATCCTATTTACCGGTCTATCTCAAGATAGATCTTTTCTTTTAATTTTATTATTTTCGCGCATGTGACGGGTATCCTAATAGTCGACAGGTCCTCGCTTGTCAATAGAACCGTTCGGATCATTAACCACTCTACCCACACCGTCCGTCACATACGAAAATTGGTGGCAGCGGTGGGATTCTAAGCCGTTAAACAATTGAATTGTTTAAACAAAAAAAAAAAAAAAGAAAAAAAAAAAAAATTTTTTTTCAAAATTCTCAATTTTTCTAAATTCCAAAAATCACAAATCGTTCACTCGAAGAAATCCTCTCTCTCTCTTTTAGTTAACTAACAATTTCCTCAGCGGGATTGGAAATTTCCCGCCACGGAACGACGCGAGATTCTACCGAATCTCTTGATACACTGTAATTGACATTTTCCACGATAAATTGTTGACTGGTGAAAACCAATCTTTTTCCACTTAAAGTATTCTTCTCTATTACAAACTAAAGTTCTCCTTAATTTCTGCTTAAAAATGCCAAATTCAGATCTAAATCTGACAGCTAGCGAATCGATGCTTGCATCGATGGCTGAGTGTTTCGCGTTGCAGCATAGCACCCTGGGTGTTCCATATTTTGATGGGACAAACGTTCCCTTAAAAGATTTTCTGCAGGATGTACATAATGGATCGGTTTATGTACCGCCGGGTTCGGAAGGACCCTATGTGAAGGCAGTACTCGGTAAGTTACAAGGTGCTGCGCGCGACAGCACATACGGGAAAAGCATTAGAACAATTGATGAGTTAACCAAACACCTTAAACAAAGATTCGCGCCAGGGAAAAATTACCCATACTATCATCATGAAATAGAGAATATTCGTATGAAACGTAATGAGACGGTTAGCGGATTTTATGACCGGTTGAATATTCTAATTAGCGGGGCTAAGGTTTGCCTGAGAGATAAGTATGGAGAAGAAGCCGTAATAGAAATGATGAAACCAGTACAGGAGTGCGCGTTAGATGCATTTATACGGGGCTTACCGGACGAACTGTCGCGAGCGGTAGATGCACGAGATCCGAAAACTTTGGAAAAAGCACACGAGAGCGCGGTTAAAATAGAGACTCGGATGAAAAGCGGGATTATACCATCGGGCGAGTTGTTAAGAGTCTCCGGTACACGCGATGATAGGCAAAGATCACCGTCACCTGATTCGGGCAAGATATTTGATTACTACACTGCTCAGGAGCGAAGGCACCCAACCTTCATGGTAAACGAGAACAAGGAGGGTAATGGAAGTAGAGATAAAAGTCCGTCGCCTACTACAGAGCGTCAGGGCACAGGTATTTTACGCAAGTCTTCTATCCCAGAACAACGAGACATCTCATGGCGAGATTTCTCTCCCTCAATAGGTCACCAACAAGATAGATCTATGCAACACCAGAATAGGAGTCCGTATCCCTATTACCCGCCTTACCCTTATATGTATCCACCGATGGGGTTCCCTTACTATCCACCCTATGGATACCCTCCGCAAATGGATACCGGTATCCACAGGCCGCGTGACGATAGACAACGGTCACCATCACCATCAAATAGGTCCTCGAATAGTTCGTTTAGGTCAAACTCGCCTCTTCCTATCCAATTTAGACAAGAACTGGATACAGCCCAAGATAACAATAACAGAGCGACGGTAAGATCTCGATCCCCGTCACCGCAGGATAACAGTAGAGCCAGACCGACGGAGTCTTTAAACGCGAACGCGTCCCGTCGCCCAGACGCGACGATGGGGAACGCGAGCCGCGAGCGTCGGAGCGTCCGATTCGAAGAACCGGGTCGCGGGTTCTCACGTGCGGGGGAAATAGAGAATCGCCGCTAATTCAAATCAAGGCACCAGAATTGAAAACCGGGGTTGGAGTATTTTTGATCGATACCGGGGCAGACATAAGTTTGATAAAAGCAAATGTTTTACATCCAGACGAGTTAATTGCACTCGACGAGTCCGCGACAATTACCGGTATAACTACAGATAAAATCGAAACCTTCGGTACAGCCGAAATAACATTACAAAATCAACTCACTAAATTACACGTAGTAAGTTCGGATTTTCCTCTGAAAAGCGACGGTATCCTAGGAAAAGATTATTTAAGGCGCGAAAAAGCAGAGATATCGTTTTCACATAATACGCTTGTTACAAAAACAGAACCAATTAGGCCGTTTAGATTCATTAACGAAGAAAATTCTGATTCGGAAACTAAATTACCTTACAAACGTGTCTGGACAATAAAAGCACGCACTAGGCAAATAATACCCGTGGAAGTAATCGATTGCGATCTAACGGAGGGGTATCTACCGAGAATCCCGATCGCGGAAGGGTTATACATAGGCGAGGCTGCCGTCACCGTAAGCAATGGCGCCTGCCGTGTAATGGCCATTAATACGCTAGAGAAAGATATCGAGGTGGAGATCTCTCCCCAGGAAGTCACACCGTTTGAATACCATAATTTTCCTGAAGAAATAGGATATGATTCGAGTTCAGATTTTTCAGAACAAGAATTCACGTCCACGGATAGGGTTGCCGAAATAGAATCGAAATTAAGATTAGATCATTTGAACGACGAGGAGCGAATTCATGTGTTAGATTTGATCGAGGAACACCCTGATATTTTCCATTTACCGGGAAGCAAATTAAAAGCAACATCCGCAGTTAAACATCGAATTCCAACCGTAGATGATATCCCGATCAACACACGTCAATATCGTTTCCCGCCGGTTCACAAAGAAGAAATTGAAAAGCAAATGAAAACAAAATTAGAGAACGGTATGATAACACCATCTAGCTCTCCTTATAATTCCCCACTCTGGATAGTCCCGAAGAAGCCCGATTCGAAAGGAAATCCAAGGTGGAGAATCGTAATGGATTTTCGAGCTTTGAATGATAAGACTATAGGTGACGCATATCCTTTACCGAACATAACCGATACATTGGATCACCTAGGAGGAGCGGTGTATTTTTCCACTTTTGATCTTGCTAGTGGGTTTCAACAAATCGAAATGGACCCACGAGACCGCGCGAAAACCGCGTTTACAACACCAAACGGACATTACGAATGTTTGAGAATGCCCGAAGGATTAAAAAATGCACCAGCCACTTTCCAAAGACTCATGGATCAAGTCTTGCGAGGCTTGCAGAGATCCGAAGTATTTGTGTACCTAGACGACATAGTAGTATTCGCGAAAGACTTAGAAGAACATGAAAGAAAAATTCGTAGATTATTCAAGAAGTTATCTGACGCAAATCTAACCTTACAACCTGACAAATGTGAGTTCTTAAAAACAGAAGTAGCATACTTAGGTCATGTAATTAGCAAAGCGGGAGTAAAACCAGATCCCAAAAAGGTTGTAGCGGTAAGAAAATTTCCCAGGCCCAAAACTCAGAAAAATATTAGACAATTTTTAGGACTAGTAGGTTATTACCGTAGATTCATTAAAAATTTTGCCGCTAAAGCCAAGCCATTAACTGATTTATTAAAGAAAAATGAGCCTTTCGTTTGGAAGAAAGAGCAACGTGACAGTTTCAAAATTTTACGTAAGGCCTTATGCCAAAAACCTATATTACAATACCCAGATTTTAACAAACCATTCACTCTAACGACGGACGCGTCAGACTATGCAATAGGCGCGGTCCTGAGCCAGGAGGTGGACGGTCACGACACACAGTGGGGAATTTTCACGAAAACGTGGCCATAATCCAGGGGATCATCGGAATTTTTCCGAATTTGGTATACCAACGTTTTTGGGGTCGCTGATTACGAATCTGGTATCCAAATTTGGAAAAACAAAATGGCGGCTCCAATATGGCCGATGAACACATTAATTTCGTGATAAACTCGATTGATTATACACTTTACCGATGTTTTCGGGGTCGCTGATCACGAATCTGATATCTGAATTTGGAAAAACAAAATGGCGGACTTGATATGGCCGAATCAGACATGAATTTCGTGAAAAACTCGATTGATTATACACTTTACCGATGGTTTCGGGGTCGCTGATTACGAATCTGGTATCCAAATTTAGAAAAACAAAATAGCGGCTCCAATATGGCCGATGAAAACATGAATTTCGTAAAAAACTCGATTGTTTATACACTTTATCGATGTTTTTGGGGTCGCTGTTTACGAATCTGATATTCAAATTTAGAAAAACAAAATGGTGAACTTAAAATATGTGTGTGGAGCGACTGCTATACTAGATTAGACAATAGATTCGGGAATTCCGGGGGAAAATAATCATTCTCTTGCAATATAGTAAACAGTCTTTATTGGCAGGAACTAAAAGTAATAATTCAATCCGAATCCGGATACAGATCTTCATGTGCGATAGTTGGGCTCGCTAATAGTGGAATGGCTTCTGACGAAAATTGCTTCAATTTTTTTTGAGGTAGTTTCCTCAGGCTTGTGATGAAGGGGTCGGATGAAACTAGTAGCCAATGTAAAATATCTTGCATAGTGTTTTCACGCGATGATTTACGAGAAAATCCATCTCTAAACTTCTTAATATCCTTGTTTCTTGCTTCCTGAGCCTCCTTTGATAATTGTCCAATACGTAAAATAGCCGAAGCTATTATTAAAGGACCATGGATCAATATTTTGTGGACGGTTGTTGGCATATAATACCATGAATATTCGCGCACGTACAGTTTCGCAGTATCCAACGCGTAATCTTTAAAGTTTTCCACGTTTATATCGTACCCACTGGAGATAACTTGTAGAATCATATGGAATCTTTTTATAAGTTCTTCTTTCAAGCCAGTTATCATTGATGTTACTTCGTGGTTCTCAAAAAAGCGAAGTGCAGTATTTCCATCATTGGTGCTCCCATACCCAGGCTTTGGACGATCTACTATCAACCCCAATTCAGACTTCAAAGATTTTTGAATCTGTGCTTTTCGATCATTAACCAGCTTTTTGTCATCTTCGGTTCGTGCCTGCCACTTTTTCAGATCGATTTTGTATGATAGATGCAAAAGGCATCGATCAAAATAAATCTATTATCTATTTTTGCATTATCGAAAAGATTTACCTTCGTTTGAAGGTAATAAGGGAAGTTCCAGAACCTAGAAAAAAAAAATAGTATTTCGTATTAATTATAAATGTCATTGTGATCCGAATGAGGATTAGACATACGCCTTTGTGCACTTGGTAACACAATTTTTCGAATACAATAACAAATTTCGAACAAATCCCTTCGCCTCTCGGAAACAAATTGTACGTAGGTATGCCAAATCAGGTATCAGAATGTCTATGAACAATATATTAATATTTAGAATCTATTGTCAGAGTAAACCAGTCGACCGAGTCCGCTTAGGGTGAGAAAGTTCCAAGTAAGCGAGCTACCTGCCCAGCTCGGCTGACTAGGCAGCGCACTGGCATGGAAACGTGCGCGGCGCGGCAAGCGAATGCCGCGCCGCCGGGGGCCTTCTCGGAATACGCATACGCTCACTAAAAATGCTCTGGACCAGCCCGCGCACGTTTGCGCACTCTGATTCACACTTCATTCGAAAGCTGATATCCTAAGCTTTAATTTAAAAAAAAAACGAAGGCGGGATGTCGTGGGACTCTCAACTAAAAGTCTACGGAAAGTCTATACTTATTTCCGATCGAAGGCACTTTACAGGATTATCGTTAGACTACATAAACAGGGACAATAAATATTATTTTTCAATTGTAAAATGGGCAAAATTTTCTACATACCTTGAGGAAGATCATCCATTTTGGTGAAATTGATTATCACTTTACACTGTTGAGTTAGAAGTGTTCAAAGTTAGAGCGAATATTATAGCAAAATTCAGGTACGCAACCGTCACGGACGAAGGTCAACTTTGAACTGAAATATCTAAGAGACTATGAGGGTTAAAGGGTTGGGACAAACGGGAGGTTACGCAGAAATTAGTTCTTAACCAATCCCCTTGGTCATTATACCTGCATAGGAAAGTTCGTTTTTCGAGTTTTGGCCACGTTTTCTTGAAAATTCCCCACTGTGGCGACATGCCTGTGGCTTATTTATCGCGAGCTTTGATAAGTGCGGAACAGAATTACTTTACAACCGAAAAAGAATGCCTAGCAGTCTTGTGTGCGGTCTTGCATTTTCGACCTTATTTATTTGGGCGTAAATTCACTCTAGTCAGTGATCACGAACCATTACGCTGGATCAATTCTATCAAATATCCAGGTCAACGCCTAGTAAGATGGAGACTAAAATTGCAAAATTACGAATATACTTTCGTACACAAGCCCGGTAAACTAAATACAAATGCCGACGCATTATCTAGAAATCCAATAACCAGCGATGAGTCAAGCGATTCAGATGAGACAAGTACAGATAGTTCAGAACAGAGTAACATCGAATCAGAAGAAATTGAGACATTAAAATATAAAGATTTTGTAAATTTAACTAAGTCAACCACTGTAGAAGATAGCGATGTTGAGGAGGTACACGAAGACCTATTCGAGAAAATAGATAATTATGCGCATGCAGTTTCAGTAGATTTAGAGATGAGCTCAGGAATAGCCGAAGAATTTAAAAAGAGATACGGGGTACCAGAAGAGTTAAAGAAACAAGCAAAATTACATTCAGTGGGCAAATTAGTTCTCGAAGATCAAACCATTTATTATATCATGACTAAGCAAAATTTTTGGGATAAACCAACTTGTGAAGACATGTACTTGAGCTTAATAAATTTTAGAGAAACATTAATAAAAGATTCAGTAAAATCAGTCCGGATTCCGATAATTGGTTGTGGTCTAGATCGACTACCTTGGGGGAAAGTACGAATGATGCTTCGTTATCTTTTCTCGGGAACAGGAATCAAAATTTATGTTTGCACAAACATTAGGACCAAAACCGAAGACGTTAAACTTGTTTCAACGCTATACCCAATAAATAAGCAGGGCAGTAAAACAACTAAGCCTTCAAAAATTCCTGGGCCACCTAAGACTATAAGTAGGTCAGTTTCAGTAGAACAGACGAAACCAAGTGTAATAAAACCTAGGAAAAGACTAAATACGATACCATCATTGAATACTAGTGCAATATCCATGCGAACGCGATCTAAAACTAAACCAGCTGTTACTGAACAGCCTGCGATAAAACCAACTAAAGTATTAGAGCCAATAGTAGAAAGAACTATCGAAGATTCCTCGGACGATGAATCCTCAGAACCACCAGAGTATAGGAAACGCAAAAGTGTTCTACCTAGCTTAGGCTTCGATACGCAGCCGGTGCAGCAACCTGAGCCAGACGCACAGACAGACGTACAAACCGACGAACAAACTGACGTACAGACAGACATAGGCTCAGATAAAGAAGTCGAATACAACTTAGACACGTTAGCAATAGGAATAACAGCACCAGTACAAAACACTGACAGTGACGTGGACGATGACGTATTTACTTTCGAAGCACCCACAGTTTTAAATCAATCTCCCCATAATCAAGGTAAATATCAGGAAGAGTTCAGTAAATTAGTTTTCAAACCGCCTATAGATATCAAGGAATTGCGCGAATCATTTAGTCGATTCGATAAGTCAATTCATGAAAGAAGTATAATCGATCAAGAACCGGATGGCCCGGAGATAGCAGGTTTACCTAGAGCGATCTCCGCGGAAAGGATTGTTGACGAAACAACACGCGAAATAATTAGTGAACACGACCCTTACAATGACGAAACTGAAGACGAAGTTTTAAATTCTAGAATAGAAAAGTTATTAGAGAAGTATGAGACAAAAGAATTAGGGACTGAAAAAGCTGTTAGTCAGGTCAGTACAAACGGTACTTCGGGGCCACCCTATACCTCGACTACAGCTAGCGTAAGCCGAGACGCATCGGTTATCAGTCAGCCGGTCCACAGGAGAGTAGAGCTCCCAACGCCTATAGTAGCTCCACGACCTATAGCACTCTCTACTCCATACCCGGGGACTGAGCATACTATAGGTAGACCAAAGGCTGGTAAATTACCAAGACGTTTGGAGCCAAGCCTCACACCATTAATTGAGCGTCCCGTACCTACTAGTATACAGATTACAGAAGGCATACTTCCTGATGTAGAACCGACTTCGCCTTTAAATTTACCGAAGCGAAAGTTTACTTTTCAAAATAATATAACAACAACCAGAGAAAATTTAACTTATCTTAAAGATAATTACGTTCACTTCACATCAACAGACGCAGAATTAGCAACACCTATTAGTAGGTTGTTATCAGATTTAGAAATAATAAACGTAGAAGAACAAAAACAAGCAAAGCCAAAAATCGGGCAGATAATAGTTACGAACCGAGGTAGAAACAAAACTTTCAGTATAGTCATCAAAAATAAATACTTTGACAAAATTTCTGTAGAAAATATGAATATCGGTCTAGAAAATCTTAAAATAATTTTGGAACAATTACAAATACAACAATTTAGAATATCAAAAACAGGAGATTTCACTGACGAATTATCTCCTGAATTATGGCCCAAATTATTAAAAGAAACATTTGAAGATAGTGATACGAGTGTAATCATATGTACGGGAATAACACAAGTCCCACCGTTAGAAATTCGGGACGAAATTATTTCTGAGATGCACAGTAGTTTAGTAGGAGGACATAAGGGAGTAACGAAGACGTATCGGAGGGTCCGCGAGAGATTTTATTGGCCAAAAATGCGTGATGATATAAAGGACTTCATAAGGAAGTGTAACAGCTGTCAAGAACACAAGCTAGTCCGCGTTAAAACTAGAGAGCCCATGTTAATCACGGACACGTCAACCGAACCGTTTGAGAAAATCGCTTTAGATACTGTAGGCCCTTTGCCAACGACTACTAGGAATAATAAACACATATTGACCATTCAAGACAACCTTACGAAATATTGCATAGCAGTGCCGGTCCCGAACATCAAGGCAGAGACTATAGCTCATGCGTTAGTAACGAATTTTATACTAAAGTTCGGTGCACCACGCGTAATCCTCACCGATAGAGGAACTAGTTTCGTTAATAGTTTATTCGCGGAATTAGGAAAGTTATTCAAGACTAAGCATATAACTACATCGAGCTATAGGCCGCAATCAAACGGAGCTCTAGAAAGAAGCCACATGGTGTTAGCTGACTATATTAAACACTATAAGGAAGAGTTCGATGATTGGGACGAGATAGTACCCTTTGCGATGTTTTCATACAATACTTCTGTTCATGAAGGAACGAATTTCACACCACACGAATTAGTATTCGGTAAAATAGCACGAACACCTAGCTCCTTCCCGACGGATGAGAAATTAGTCACGTACAACTCCTACCTGGGTGATCTAATAACACGGTTAAGCGAAATGCAGGCTATAGCCGGAGAACAACTTAAATTATCCAAAGAAAAATCTAAAGAATTTTACGATCGGAAAGTTCGCCCATTTACAGGAAAAATTGGAGATATGGCACGTGTACAGGTGGAGGTCCGGAAGGGTAAGTTTGGTAAAAGGTACCAAGGTCCATATAAAATAGTAGGAATTCTGGAAAACAATAACATTATTTTACAGAAAGAGAGTGGTGAGCGGTACGTGAAACACATAGATAAGGTTGAACTGGCTTATTGAACTAATAAGTTACTAACTGAACGATAGTATTGAAGATACTTCGGGGCAACCCTAGACGTTCAGATGGTAATAAATTGTAATAAAATTCACTTTCTTATTTGTCCTATTTTGGAGCCAAACTCACCAACGAAAACTTGCCAACGATGACAGACTAACGAACGAACTTACCCGACACAGGTTAGTTGGGGTGACGCAACGTATATCGACAACAACGAGCACGACTTCATAAGACTAACATTAGACATTCTCGACATAATACGGAAAATATAGTTTACCAGTTAAACAACAATTAAAAAAAAAAAAAAAAAAGACTTTATTCGCGATCAATTTACTCTCGAACTAATAGCAACAATGAAGATCATCTGGACCATCCTCTTCATCATGAAGATCATCGATTCAGCAACAATTGAAGATAACGATTACGTAATAACACCGATTGACTCGAGCCCGGGACTTTACTTCGAAAAACTTCATAACATTCGATTCAAAAGAGCTGAATGGAGACTAGTATTGCACCTGGATGTGGACAGGATAGAACAACAACTTTTAGAGGTCATGAATGAATATCTAAGCACATACAAGAACTGTGAGACGGTTAAATATCTAAATGTATCCTGTGAAATGTTGCTACGTAAAGGATTCCTAGATGAAAAATTCCAAATAGCCGAAGAATTAAGGAACGAAATACATGAGCTCAGCGTAGATGTCTCGATAGTAGATATAGACAATGTGCCGCATTCTATAGTAAAGAGAGGCGCACCATTTGAATTTGTAGGTTCAGCAAGCAAATTTTTATTCGGAACATTAACCATAGAAGATGGTGAATATTTTAACTCTGAAATAGATAAATTGTACCAGGATCAAAGCAAATTAACTAAAATTCTCAGAAATCAAACTCACCTAATTTCAAGTAAATTACACGAATTACATGACGAAATGGACGACCATCGAGAGAAAATAGTCAACAACAGAAACAACATTGAAATGATTATCTCCTCTCTCAACGAAATGACCATAGACCTGGTGAAGAATAGGTACAAGATGGCTTTATGGAACTGCAGCCTACAAATAGAAAAGACACTAGAGCACTACGAAAACAGTGCAGAACGATTCATACAAGTGATACAAAAGGCACGAGAAGGGAAGGTGGATCGACTATTAATCACTGACAGACAACTTAAAACAATAATTAGAGAAATTCACGAAAAAATTAACATATATGAACTACCATTACCGCAACATTCATATCGCGGGGAAGAAATTACGAAATTAGCTACATCCGAATTGGGGTATTACAAAGGAAAAATCATTGTGATCCTACGCATTCCATTGGTAGAAAGAGCAACCTATCATCTATACCAAATGCATACATGGCCGACCCCACAAGAGGTAGGAAATGTAACGGTTTCAGCTCAAATAATACCACGAGGATCTCATATCGGGTTAAGCAACGACCACCGAACATATTTCCTCCCGGACGAGAACTATCTAAAAGAATGTATAGTAACTTGGTATTGCCATATGTGTCCGCTACAATTACCTCTTTTTGAAACCGCAACATCAACAACTTGCGAAGTATCACTACTATTAAAACCGGATGTAAACATGTTACGACAATGCGATATAAGATTGAAATCTGAACATGAGCCCTTCTGGACGAGACTTAATTCCATAGGAGCTTGGCTCTACTCATTAAAAGAACCAGAGAACATCCAAATTATTTGTACAAATACTAGAGACCAATTAATTTCACTCGAAGGATCAGGAATTCTTTACCTAAAAGAAAAATGTACAGGGAAAACACACTACGTAAGCCTGCCTGGAGTCGAAGTCTTCTCACAAGACCAACAATACTTATACCAACCTGAACTTAACTTGAATCTCAGTAAAATTTCACCTGTAATAAATAATTACCATCTACTGGAATATTTAAGCGAAAAACCTAAGCAACACAAGGAAGACATAGACTTAGGGAAGTCCTTATACGAAGTAGAGAACCAGCTAGAAGAATTAGGCAGTCGTCGTAGAGGGGAACAACATCAAGAACATCTAGTCTACGGAGGTTATCTGCTAGAAATTGGCATGGTAACTGTAATCATCGTTATTTGTTGCCGCAAGAGGCTTTGTAGGAAATGCAAGCGTAAAACCGGAACCGACCTGAAGGAACGGAGAAATAAGATCAACAAGAAGGAAACTGAAACATCATTTCAATTAAAACCAGATACGGATAACAGGGTTTCATATTCCGAGATAAAAGAAACGTCAAAACCTGAAGGTCCCGGAAGAGCTAGCAGTCGAGTACTACGGGATCAAGAGGCCCTAACCAATTAAGAACAACCGACGTGACGACCGACTGTCGATTGTGCCTATCAGGTGATCAGAGGACGACCAAATTCTGCGGTGCTGAACTTGTATCTGGGAGATACAGGAGCTCGACCCTTCCGACGAGACAAGGCAAACCAATATCTACGGATTAGTTATCAGAGGACTACCCCATCGTTGTTCTGAAGGAGGACACGGCCGGCAGTGTATTAAGACACTTCGAGATTTTCTCTAGTCGGACCGTACCTTGGGTGACGTATAAACTCTAAGTCTCTGGTACCTTATCCTAAAAGTTATTACATATAAATTAACTAAATATAAGAGAAAAATAGGTTCCAATAACCTTCCGGAATACCTTAGGTATTACCAATAGTAATCCAGCATTAACAAGTTAAGCATAGACTAGTACATTATATTAATAGATTGTGAGTTTTCAGAGCGGTGCTGGCGACGTCATGGAGAAAGGAGACACGGTGCGTGGAGCACCCTGAGGTACACGCTCGGTATTGCAACCCTGCAATTCGGATTTTCCCTAACTGACGCGCTCGTTCGGAGTTCCACGTACCCGTGGATCCTGGATCCGAGTCGACAGCATGGCTATGGACTCACGACTAAGGGGAATTAGCGCCTAATTAGAACATAAGTTAAACATAATCATACCTATCCTAGGACATAGCGAGCTAAATCAACGAGGACGTTGATAGATTTTAAGAAGGGAAGGATGTTACGTGCGTAGATTTTAAAGATTTCGGTATATATTTTTCCTTTTTGGGAAGTCAACCAGGATAGTTCCTAGAACTTCGGGTTTACCCTAATCCTGCTGACTTCTTCCTTTTACACATATATATATATTAGGGTGGTCCACTTTTGAACTTTTTTTTTTGATTTCGCGGGGCACCTCTGAATATTGTTCCAAATTATGTAGAAAAAATCTGTCTAAAACATGGATCTATTCGGAAAATATTTAGAGGTCGCTACCGGCAGCGAGGTTTTTCAAATTAGCATGGTATTTTTTCATTTTTGTTAAATTTTTTTTTTGTTTTTCAAATTTTTTTTTTTTTTTTCGCTCATAAGTCAATCATGAATGTTAGATCGAAAATGATTGTTGTTTTTTTCATTCCTCGGTAGCGACCTCTAAATATTTTCCGAATAGATCCATGTTTTAGACAGATTTTTTCTACATAATTTGGAACAATATTCAGAGGTGCCCCGCAAAATCAAAAAAAAAAGTTCAAAAGTGGACCACCCTAATATATATATATCCCGGAATCCTAAATTCCTTTTTCTTTCTTTGATTTTATAAATTCTTTGAACCTCAACAACTTGTTGTTTCATTTTTCGAACGTGACTTAGAGTATAAAAAGTAACCACATCGAAATATAATATTATTTCTATCGGATGTTTATTCCCTTCTTGAAATGGCTCGTAAGTCACGTAGGTGCAGATAACGGCGAAGCAACACTGGAACCCCAGTCTTGCTGACCCCTCAATCTCACACTACTATAGGCTAGCGCGTAGATGTAATTTTGCTCTCTCTCTAATTTCCAAAGAAATAAGGAAATTAAGCTAACTAGAAGTAGAATAATAAGATTTCAAAAGCAAGAATGATGGAAAACTAAAGAGCCATTTAACGGTTCATAATTCAAATATAAGTTTGGGTTATTAACATAGGTTGAAGATATTCAAAGTAAGCTAGTGTGAGTAGACTATAGGTGAGGCATGGAATAGCATGGGACCACGTGACGTCACAAGGGACCAACGCCTACGCTAACTGCAAGTAGTCCCTCAAACCAATCAGGCGACAATTAGCCACTAAGCAAGGCCCTAATTGGCTAAGCCACGCGCGCAGTAATACATACATTGTTGCAACCGCGGGGACCTCGTCGCCTTTGAACTTAAATCAGCGTCTTTCTTCTGGTAAATCGCGAGGTGCGTGGACGTAAAGAACCGTGTGCTAAATAGAGCCAAGAGTTACACTCAATCTTTTCTTTTTACAATTAAAGTGGTAGTGTAAAGGACTCAGTACTCGTCAACCCTAAATAATAATCGTGACATAATCCACAAGGTGGTGGTCTGATTATTTAATACTAAATTCAGTGCAGAGACACAATTTAATTATTATAATAACCGCTTTTAGACTTTTAACAAGAATAACTTCATTTTTCCGCCTTATACTCATTTAGAGTATTTGTAATATCTAAGACAACTATAAATCTTGCTATTCCAACTTTAAGTTAACATTTAATACAGACTATTTCGAATCAGTGAATATTAACAATTTATTTAGCTTCAGTTACGAACATTAGACGTGATAAACCAATCTAAATTCTACGCTAATCAAAGGCTTCGAGGTTCTAAGGTGAGGGAGGCAAATACTTAAAAGGGGAGGCTTATACCTAAATATCGAAAGTAGCCCATGTTACGCCATCTCAGCCAAGGATAAGTAATCACGATCGCTCACAATTTCGCTCATTTATAATTATATTTCTATATTCAAAATCGTTAAACCGTTTTCCAGAATTCTTTAAAGTTAACCATTTGCATGTTATAATATAATTTAATCACATGAGTAGTATATCCACGGGAATATCGTAATTAGTCAATACAAGAGGTATTTCGGGGTAAACCCTAACTAGTAACGAGATCACCCGGCGAGCTTGAACTGCTACTCATACAATCTGCATTATTTTCCTATTTTAATATAAATCGAGATTGGTATGAATATAAATTTTCAAAACCAAACAGGATAATTCGCAGAATTTCGGGTTCCACCCTAATCCTGTTGGGTTACCTTTCTATTATAGAAGAGTTATCAAGATTCCACTATTAACCTCGATTTATATTACCATATTATTTTTTAAACATATGAAATTAAAGATCTACGTAATTAGTTACATACTCATTATAAATATAAATTCCTATATTGGGAAATTTCATCATTTACTATTATAGTGAATGAATCAAGATCGAGACAATTCTTAACCTGACGAGCCGAGCGGGGTAATTCATAGAATTTCGGGATTCACCCTAACCCCAGTACGAGGCTCCTTTGTGTCAATATAAATTACTAAACACATAATTACTGATCTTGATTCATTAACCGTATGCATTTATGTTATAAAAGCCATATATGATTTCTTTTATTGTTGAATACGATTCAGTATTATCACTAAAGAGAGAGAGATAGTAAAGCTTTTTCATAGAGAGTTCCAGTAGTTCCTTTTCGATTATTTCAGTATCTCATATTATATTCATTTCATCAACGCGTGTGAATCGTGAAGAGTCTTTTATTAAATTCATTACTATTTTTCATTAATAATAAATCTTATATAGTAACAAGCCTTCACGATCCCCACGTCGGAGATCATTATATTTTCTCGTTAATTCATTACTTTGTGAATTAATATTTTGTGTTATTCATTTGTTCAACCGGCAATCATTTGTTAGCCGCTTGAATTATATATTTCATATCCATTATCGTTCAAGAATATATATTTGATTTTACCAGTTAATTCTCATGATCATTGAATCACCTTTTATTTTATTATTTTAATCATCCTAATATTCATTAGCCTCAACCATAGTTTAAACATTTCAATTGAGCCCTGTATAGGACTAGGCGGCAACGATCCTATTTACCGGTCTATCTCAAGATAGATCTTTTCTTTTAATTTTATTATTTTCGCGCATGTGACGGGTATCCTAATAGTCGACAGGTCCTCGCTTGTCAATAGAACCGTTCGGATCATTAACCACTCTACCCACACCGTCCGTCACAACTGCTTCCAAGTCTCCCGAAAACAGCCAAAACATTATTAGAATCTTCCTCCGCAGCATACAATATAAAAGTAATGGAAGACGCTGTAGGAAATTCAGGACAATTCGTATATTTTGGTATTGCGGATCAAATAAGGACTTACTTCAATCCAAAAGCACATTGTAGTGATTCTATTCAAATACAGATTAATATCGATGGACTGCCTCTTTTTAAATCAAGCAATACCCAGCTATGGCCTATTTTATTTAAAATCGTGCATGAATCAGACATATATAACCCACTCCCTGTCGCCATATATGCTGGTTGCGCTAAGCCAAAAGACTTGAACCAATTTCTGGATGAGTTTATCACAGAAATGAATTACATGTCAGCGAATGGCATCGCAATCGATGGAAAACTGTTTAAAGTGTGCCTTCAATGTTTCATATGCGACACACCAGCAAGATCCTTATTAAAGTGTACAAAAGGCCATACTGGATACTTTGCCTGTGAAAGATGTCAAGTTAGAGGCGGTAGAAGTGGAAGATCTACAGTGTACCCACAAGTTGATTGTTCGGAAAGAACTGATGAATCATTTAGGCGTCAGAGTCAACGGGAGCACCATAATGGTATTTCACCATTATTACGGCTGTGTCCGAAGATGAATATGATCGCTGCATTTATCCTCGACTTCATGCACTTATGTTGTGTCGGTGTGATGAAGAAACTTCTGAAAGAAATTTGGCTTCATGGAAATTTGTATACCAGACTCAGTCGCAGATCCCGCTTACAACTTTCTCAGAGGTTGGAATTTTTGAAGCGTCTAGTACCATGCGAATTTCAACGGAAACCAAGATCTCTAATTTATATAGCTAAATGGAAGGCTACTGAATTGAGATTTTTTTTGCTCTATTGTGGACCTGTTGTATTGAGAGGCATTTTGAATAACAGACTGTACAAGCATTTTCTGTTATTTCATGCGGCATGCCGAATTCTGTGTCACGAAGATTTAGCTTTGAAATACAACAGGTTTGCAAAGATATATCTTACACGCTTTGTCCAACTTTTGAAAGAGTATTATGGCGCCGATTCTCAAGTCATGAATGTCCATAATCTAATTCATCTTGCTGACGATGCGAAGAACTTCAAATGTAGCCTTTCGAAAATCACAGCATTTCCTTTCGAAAATGCACTTGGGCGATTGAAACAGTATGTTCGTACACCGAATAAGCCTCTTGCTCAAATTTGTCGCCGGCTACACGAGTTGAGTACCATCGGGGAAAAAAAGCCAGTTATACCTCCGTTAGTGAAAATTATCAAACAGTCTACTCAAACTGACGGAGAAAAAAATCGCAGGAAAATCTTTAAACTCAAATTCAGAGGATATTTGTTATCAACCAAGTCCCCTGACGATACACTGTTGCTGAAAAGCGGTACTATCCTAAAAATTGAACACATGACCTATTGCGAAGAACGCCCAGAAGATATCAGAGTTTATGGGAGAAAATGGAGAGTAAAAGGATCATTACTGAAATATCCATGTGATTCAAAAATCCTGGAGTCCTGGGTACTCAATGCCACATTTTCGGCTACCAAGATTTCGTGCTCCTTAAACGACATACAACGGAAAATAATTGTAATGCGCTTACCAGATAAAAGAAATGAAGCTTATGCCACATCTCTTCTGCATGATTGACAGGTAAGATGAATTACATTTTCTATTCCTGTTATAATTATTCCTCTACTAAATACCGATCCCTGTATAGCTAAGTCAAATTGTCGCACTGTATGTTTTCCCAGAAAACGAGGAATTTTTGAAAGAATAGAAATAAGAATAGAAATAAAAAATGAAAAGAAAAAAAAAAGAAGAATAGAATCGGAACAAATTTGAATTTCGTTTCAAAATTTTGGCAACGTGTTCTTCAATAGTTATACTAACAATTCATATAATAAAAAAAAATCCGATTTTTCGAAAATCCTAATGTGGTTTCTCCCCTCAATTGGCATCAAGCGTTCCTAAATTCTCGCCCGTTGTTTGAAACTACGTGTATAAACTCGGCTCCGCGCATGCGCCAGATCTGTTGTTGACGCGAGAGACCAGTTCGACTCAAACCTTGGACTTGAAGACTTGAAAGCGGCGGGTCAGCCACGTGGTGCTGTGTAGTCGCGATCCACATGGATCCTGAATATCCAACAATATTTAAGGTATGTTGTACTTTTTCGTAATCGTATTCAGTGCCGGCGTTAGCAACACTGGCGCCCCTGGCAAGATTATCGTGTGGCGCCCACTTAAGGGCACGATTCTCGAACATCAATTGGCAATTTTCTGCTTGACGGATCTAAACGGATATGAATGAATGAACGCATATTGTTATGGGAATTCTGAATTTTAATAACCTTCTTTTAGCGTTATCCAGAGCTAACGACGTGGACGTAGAAAGTTTTATAGCTCCATTTTTCATTTTATTCTTTGTATTTTTCGTTTTCTTTTTGTATTTTTGTTCTTTTTTTGTAGTTTTTATATTTTGTAATTTTTTTCGTATTTTTTCTATTTTTGTACTTTTTTTTTGTATTTTTTCTATTTTTGTACTTTTTTTGTATTTTTATATTTTTGTACTTTTTTTTTTGTATTTCTTTGAATTTTTTTGTCTCAAGTATTTCTTCATTTTTTATTCAAATCATCGGGCTTGAAAATGGAGAAAACCTAGTGAAATTTCACTTTCCGAGCCTTTTTGTCGGCAAATGCATGTACCAAGTCAGTGAAATCAAATTTTTGGGCGATTTCATTTTCAATAGAGAGCGTAGCTAAATTGGTGAGTCTCGATTGTGAAATCGTTGACCGAAGATACATTTTTATCAGTTTAAGTTTTGAAAAACTGCGTTCTCCACTAGCTACTGTGACAGGAATTGTCACCAAGATGCGAAATGCAATCCATACATTTGGATACAATTCCTGAATATTGCGCTGCTTTATGAAATTCAAAACGCAAATGGGGGTCACATCCTTATCCGGAAGGAAAGCTCTGAGACTAACGAGCTCATCGCACAATGAATTTCCATCTATATCAGAATTGGAACCAACAGTGAGTTTTCGTTCGAGATTATTACAGAACACCTTAAGTTCATTTCTGTCAGGAATTTTTGGAACATTATACAAAAAAGACCATGTTTCCGAATAATCATGCGACTGTTTGAACCTCTCTTTCAACGACGTTAAACAGGTGTCCAGCAATTGATTGAAAAATTCTATTTCGAACTTTTTTTCTGGGGATTGAATGGGCTCATCCGTGGCCATTTCACCAGCCCGACGTTTTATGCGTCGCAAGCGTGTCATCGGCTTGAAAGCTGATTCGATTTGAAGTTCTTCCGCTAGGCCATTTGCTATCAACAGAGCATCTTTAAACCCAGTTTTTCGGTATTCTTCTAAGAAATCACAGCAGCGCTTGAGCATTTCTGTGGATTCACCGACGTCAACGGTTTTCGATTGCAGAGATTTGCTGACGACATTTATTTGAAAGAGAACCTCGTACCAAACGACTAAAGAAACTAAGAAGCCGAAATCTTTCAATTGCTCTGCTAGAGTGCTTGCTTCGTGTGAAATACTAGTGTCAGTTTTTTCGGTTTCGTTAGCCAAAGTGATGAGAGCATCATGAACCTCGCAAATTTGATATCGGACAGCTTTTACACTATTTATCTTAGCTTCCCAACGAGTATCGCTCAGTTTTTTCAAATTATACAGTTTTACGTGATCTGTTAAAATTTTCCACCGATTGATAGAAGCAGAAAACAGAGTGTATAATCTCTGCAAAACCCCAAATAACGTTACGGACTTGACCGATGATTTAGCAGCGTCACATAGTACAAGATTGTAACTATGACAGCCACACGGTACGAAGAAAGCCAGGGGATTCAAATCCAAAATTCTTTTTTGTACACCTACATTTTTTCCCTTCATTTTTGCTCCATTATCATACCCTTGACCTCTACAATTGCCTACCTCGAGCCCGTGTTTGTTTAGTACGTTCAGAATTACTTCCGTGAGCCCTGCACCACTAGAGTCATTGACCGGAATGAATTCTATGAAATGCTCCTTAATACTGACATTGCCATCTGACAAGTCTGCGAATCGAATCGTTAGAGACAATTGTTCAACGTGACTTATATCTGGCGTACAGTCAGCTATAATTGAATAGTATTTAGAGTTTTGAGCGCGCGAAACAATGTCAGATGTGACTTTTTCGCCCATCAGATTTATCAACTCATTCTGAATATCCTTAGAACAATAGTGGTCCGAAATATTTCTCGTCGTCGCTAATCTCAAATGCTCCTCCATGATCGGATCGAATTTACCTAGTAACTGTACCAATCCCAAAAACTTCCCATTGTTCGGTGTGTACAGTTTGTCCGAGGTCCCTCTGAACGCCATATTATTTTCTGCCAGGTAGAGAACAATGTTCATCAAACGCATCAAAACATTTTTCCAACGCAATGTTTCGCGAGAAATCAATTTTTGTTCGTCACGGTCAATTGTCTTTCCTGTCTTCAATCTTATCTCTCTTTCCAACCACTGATGGTGGGATTTCTTATGCAATGCGCTACTTTCATGCATTTTCAGGATTTCGGACAAATTCTTCCACCTATCGAATCCTTCAGATGCCAACTTCGATGTCGATTGATTATCGAAAAGTCGGCAGCAAAAACAGAAAACCCGATTTGTTGAAGGAGAGTACTCTAGCCAGCGACGAGGGATTGTTTCATCATTAGAAAGTTTTCTAGAGTAGTGAGAGTTTGCAAAGTGACGACCGGTATCATCTTTCGGAAAGTTAACTCTATGAATTTGCGTTGGACCCATAGTTATAATATGATCAATAGCTTTGCTATTTAGATTACCCGGCCAAGTACCTATATCAGATAAATCGACTGAACTTACTGAACCAAGCTCTAGTGGTGCATTACTAGCATTAGTAGTATTCAGTCCGGAGGATAGATCATTGGGATTGTCAGGAAGCTCGGATCTAGTAGTAGGATCACCAGTAGAACTAGTAGCCAGTTCAGGTAATTTACATCTATTAGCATCGCAGAGTTCATCTGTCTTTGTTTCGGACATGCAGGGTCCTATTACTGCCTCGATTACTGTCGATGTCGAAGTAGAAGGAGAGGTAGCAACACATTGTTCCAAAACCGAGGAACCGCTAGTCTGCGGTTTTGTATCAATATATCTATCGAGACTCATTTTTTTTTTCGCTTGCTGGAATTGTTTTTCCTTCTCGGCCTTGCGTTTTCGATTTTCCGCACCTGATGACTTCTTTTTAAACCGTCGTTCGCACTCGGACATTTTGAAGAAAAAGTAGCGTACTAGTCGCTAATACAATATCTCGGGGCACGGGAGCTCCGAATCATGAGAGTCTAGAAATGAGAAACAATGCGCTCACTAGCTAGCAGCAGAGACGCAGAGTCTTTAAAGTCTTTGTAGACTGCAGAACCGAGCACCGCTCGAGACAAGGCCAAAATCAAGTGAAGATTACGATGATGGGCTGCGCGCTCGAACATTGGAGCTTCAGCGATCTAACAAGCGATTTCCAAATTCCACTCATGCCGCGCGGGTCCAGGGTGGGGATCGCTCGTGGGCTACGAGGCACGAGCGCTTAGATGGTGGTGGGGGCGCCCCCACCACGAGCGCTTAGCTGGTGGTGGGGGCGCCCCCACCACGGCCGATCATAGGCGCATACGTCACACGCGTGATGTTCACTGAATTCTATAATATAATTGAACGCGCTTAGGAGTGGGGGGATAATGAAAAGAGATAGTCTCCAGGAGTCCCTGCGTCCTTGTCGCACGCACGGGCATAAGCGATACCTATTACCTCAGCATCAAACATCGGCTGACGATAGATCCGTGTGCTAGACAAGGACGCAGGGACTCCTGGAGACTATCTCTGTCTGACCTCTGGTCGCTATACGAGTGATATGCTGGCGCACGTTCCAATGAGGGAGGGGAAAGACAGGAGAGAACCATCAAGCAGGCAGGATGATGACTTATGGTTGGCAAAAAAAAAAAAAACAAGCAGGCAGCGGGCCCCTACAGATCGAGCGCCCCTGGCGGTCGCCCCACCTCGCCGTACCCTAACGCCGGCACTGATGACGTCAAGAAATCTTTGTGTTCTGATGAGCTGCATTGAGTTTCTCTGCCGTCAAAAGGATTAATAGGATAATACCCTTTCTTTATTTGCCATGAATATGATTCATTTCATTCAGAAACCTATGATGAAGCAATGACACGGCTGGAGACTCTCAAAACAGAGTTATTTGCCTACACAACGGATGACCATATTTCCAAAGCCGACAAGGCTGCAGCTGATACTAAGGCTTACCGGACAAAACTCGTAAAAGGCAATGCTAAAGTTATAGAGGAATTGTCACAAGTACCGGAAATCAGAACTTCAGATGAAGATAACAGTTCAGCAAATGGTAGGTGAGATTACATTCTGGGTTACTAATTATTTATAATGTACGTAATTTGACAGCATCTGATGATAGCAGCAATCTTGCGAATGAGAGCTCGACTGAAGAATCCCAGAATGAAAGCGAGGACGACTGGACAACTCACGATCGTAATCAGAATGTAACACATAAGAATGCTGAAAAAGATAAAAATAAACGGGACAATATCGAATTTCCTTCTGATCAAGACTACATAATAGGTATTTGGAATTTGATTGTGTCATTTAATTATCTTCATGTTGCCGTGCTGCAATTTGGTGTGATCAATTTATAGAAAATCCAACAAAGTCATTGAAGTCATCTGGAAGACAGGCTTCATCGAAAACTTCTCTTGCGGAACCTTCAGCTCCCCATTCAAGGAAAAGAAGTTACTCCTCTGTTGCATCTGGTGCATCTTCAAGATCCAAGAAAGGAACTGTGGCTTCTGCTCAAACCCAAGCATCTTTACGATTGAAGAAACAAACTGAGGCTTCCGGTTTACCTGATCAATCTTCAAGATCCAAGAGGGAAACTCGCCCTCCTGTTCCACCCGACGCATCTTCAAGATCCATTGATACAAATTCCAATGGTATGTTCCACAATCTTCTCTCTTTTTCTTTGCCTATATTATCATGAAGGAAAAAAGAGGATAGATGAATCTGGTGCAACTCCATAGCGGTCAACATCAAATACGTTCAGCGTACATGATCGTACCAGAATATAACTCAGTAAATCAGTTGACCAATCGTTTCTCGGCTGCGAATAGATCAGCGAACAGCGCTATCCCATACGGTTGACACAAAAAAATTTCCCAACTCGAAGTCCCTGTTACCTTCTCCCGTTTTTTTTCTTTCAACTCAAGCTAATCCTGCGTTTAACAATGTTTATATTTACAGGAGCAAAGACTCTATCACGATCGGAGTCGCCTACTGCAGCAAAGAAAGGAACGAAAGGATCACTCATATCAGTCATTAATGGACTGCGATATGATGTTCAAGCCATGACAAAACAGTTTTGTGAATTGAAAGGGGTCGTACAAAAGTCTGCCCTGGCACAGAACGTGTTCGGATCCAATGTGCAGAGCTTTACCTCAGAGTATGACGTAACACTTCCATTCAAAACAATGGATGAATTTAAAGTCTTCGATAAGCGTCTCGAGAAAGAAAAACCATTCTGCAAAGAATTCGTAAGTAATGAATATATATTTATATAGTGTAACGTATCAGGCTACCCAGGCCTGACCGTTCACATTCAAACATGATGGTTGCGAAGATACTGGAATGTGCGAGAACGTTCCATCGCAACAACGAGCTGACTGATGTCACGACTTGTATATAAGACGTGTCACCGCTCAGCTCACCAGCAATCCACGGCATAGCGCCTAGTTGACTGTCCGCGTTTGTTGCAACCTTTGAAATAGTTGATTAGTCAAATAAATAGTCTAGTGTTTGACCAGGTCTCAAATATCACAAAATGTACAGGTTGCTACATTGCACTTTCTGGTAGATGCACGAACAACTCTCTCAAGAAATATTACTGGCATACTCAAAAAACATTTAACCAGAGAGCTAGCACTGAGCTTTGTGGCGGTGAAAGCTTCAGGAGATAAATCTATCTTTACAACAACGTGTTTCTGCAAGTGCATGCTAGGTGAACAAAATTTCATGGCTTACTACGTCGTTCTCACATTTTTCTATGATTTAGATTGCAGAAGAAAGAAATTAAAAAATTTCATACAACGCAAGCATGTTTTTCTCGCTTTTCGATGCCTCTGTATACAGGCCCGGCGACAGAAATGTTGAGGCCCGTTATTCTCATTCCCGTGTAGGCCCTCCTGGTCCCTAGTTTTGCGTCTTACATGAGGCCTCAGGTGTTATAAAATACAAAAAGTAAAAATTCTCCTCAAACACGCATCAAAATTCCGATACAGCATCTTAAATAGAATATCTAATTGTCAGTCAAGAAACGAGGTCTTAATATTGATATCAGGGTCTTCTTTTATTTCTTCTATTTTCCATCCAAATAACAATCGAAAAAATTTTGAATTTTTTTTTCTCGTAAGCGACTTGATTCATAAACTATCTAAATACAGATTCTTAGAGGAAATTCCGCGCTCTATAAATAAATACTGAGATAGAATTTTACTAACTCCAACCAACTAAGGGGGTACATACACCTTTAAAATAATTTTTTTCGAATTACTGCTATGCTCTGAGAGAACATTCCAGTGACTCAGTTCTTCTACAGTTGATTAGTGCTACTTTGATACATAGTTCATGATTTTTCCAGATTTTATGTCCTCCGCTGAACATAAATTCAGTCCATCGAAGAAAAAGCAATTGTCGTGGGATGCAGGTTGCTGCGTTGGATGAAATTTCTTCCACTTTTGAGGAAATATTCTGTACGAATGTAATTTTGGAGCAAACCAATAATATTTCATGGATTCAAGTTTTAGACATAGAAATTTTTGATTGTAAGATATTTTTTCCAAAACGATGGAAAAAAAAGTCTTACGATCAAAAATTTCTATGTCTTAAACCTCAGTTCATTAAATATTATTGGTTTGGTCCGAAATTACATTCGTGGAGAATATTTCCTCAAAAGTGGAAGAAATTTCATCCAACGCAGCAACCTGCATCCTACGACAACTGCTTTTTCTTTGATGGACTGAATTTATGTTCAGCGGAGGACATAAAATCTGGAAAAATCATGAACTATGTATCAAAGTAGCACTAATCAACTGTAGAAAAACTGAGTCACTAGAATGTTCTCTCAGAGCGTAGCAGTGATTTGAAAAAAAAATATTTTAAAGGTGTGTGTACCTCCTTAAGAGATATCCACCTAGAAACATCATTCACCTATAGTCATCTTGAACATCGCTTAATCGGTTAGAGTTAGGAAAATTCTATCTCAGTACTTTTTTTATAGAGCGTGAGATTTCCTATAAGAATCTGTATTTAGATAATTTATAAATAAAGCCGCTTAAGGCGGGGAAAAAGGTGTAGGACGGCGTATTTTTAGTGATTTTCATGAATTTTTTTAACACATAAAGAATATATATATATATATTTTTTATTTATACTTTGGGGTCATTTTACACATATATTCAAGAGTATATTCTAAAATTTTCAAATATTTTCCTCAAAAAGTACCGGAGATATCAGCTGCCGCGCATTGTAAGTCGCCATCCGGCTGGGCTATTTGTGTAACATCCTGGAGGACACAATTTTCATCTGAAATCAATTTTTCAATTTTTTTTTCATAAGTGTTCCTTCTATTTGAACACTTGATCCTCACAAAAAAATTGAAAATTAATATTTTTTTTGAGGGATGTGGAAATTTAGTATGATTTTTTACCATTTTTTAGGTATAAAAACAAAGATATTGTTTAGGATTAAACAAAGATATTGTTTGGGATTGAGGTTCAAATAGAGTCTGAGCGTATTTATATAAAGAAACTATGTGCTGAGTTTGATAACGATTGATCAAAAACTATAGGAGCTCGAGTGTACACAAATTCTAAAATAGTACTTTTCGGTCCTAGGCCCTAGAGTCGGACTTTACGGATCGAGTGGGAATTGCGCGTGCTCGGACCGGCGCAGCCGGTCCGAGGATGCGAAATCCCCCACTCGATCAAGTAAATCCGACTTTAGGGCCGTGGAGCGAACACTATTTTTTGGTACCCGTGTCCGTAATGTGGTACTTTACGGACTATTTTGGGTCCCTAAAATCAAACTTTACGGACTCAGAACAGTCCCTAAAGTACGTACTTTACGGACACGTGTACCAAAAAAGTAGTTTCGAGAAAAACGCGTTTGAAAATAAGAGTGGCAGTAAAGGTAAATTTAAGGCAGTAATAAATCAATTTAAACAACTCACCGGTTAATCAGCTATTCCAACAGCATATTGCAGTCCTTCGTTAACGTTCCTTTTTCTTTCCAATACCTTTATACATCGTTCATGAATGACTAACTGCTTGACCGCTCGGTACTACGTGCCAAGTGCCCCAACCTTTTGACCGAGGGACACTCACTCAAAGCCTCTGCACCTATTTCCCCTCTTAAGAGAATTTTTTTTTTAAATTTCCGATATTTCTTACATATTATGCAAATGGAAAATAGGAAAAATAAAATTGGAACCTCTCACTATCAATATCTCATAAGCTCATATTTGGCTGAAATCTTCTATTTTATATGCTGTATCGAGATTTTGATGCACGTTTAAAAAAAGAAAACAATTATTCATTGGAACGCCCTAATGGTCCCCCATCGTCCAGGGCCCGGTACAGCTCTACCCGTAGTCCCCCCAGTGTCGCCGGGCCTGTCTGTAGGTATAAGACCTCAAGTAGTACTTTTAAGTCCTAGGACTTTAATTAATTAATTTATTTATTTATCTAATTTCAATTTTTTCCTCCTTCTTCTTCTTCTTTTTCTTCTTCTTCTTCTTCTTCTTCTTGTTTTTCTTCACGTTGTGTTACAATAATACATTATGTCAATAGCACAATAATTAACAATAATTAATAATCTTCGTTCATTGCAGAGGTTGCATGCATGAAATTGAAAACTGTTGAAAACAACATCGCAATCCCGATAACAGAGAAGTTCTTCAAACGAGAACTAGGAAACGCATTAAGTAATGCGTACGATTGGGATGGTCATAGAAAGAAGCGACCCAAGCGCAAAACATCAGCAAAGAGTCTTGCAGAAAACGAGAGAGAGAAACAAAATGAAAATGAAAATGAAATAGACAATGCTGGCTAATTTCATTACATACCTAGGTTGGGGTGCAACTTTATGAAGATGTTTAATCCCCAGGAACCGTGATTTGCCACTTTGCTTGTCACTTTCATATCGCAATATACAATTTCATATTATCGTTATAATCAGTTTCAATTTTCAGTTCTAAATATTTTTAGGCGGCTGACTTTTTGTTTTTTTACTTTCGATGAAAAGTAAAGAATTGTCTGACCTTAATAACACGAAATATTTGATATAAGTTATAATTCGTTTCAAATTTCGATATGGGCAATTCCACCTCAAATCGGCCGTGAAATGACCTCGTATTTTTTTGTATCGATTCAAACTTGAGAATTAATATCTCGGGTCCCCTTTACCATAGAGAGATGTTCCAAAACGCGTTTTAAAGGCGATGAAAGACACTTTTCGATAAAAATTTTCAACTTTCCGAAAAATATAGTTTTGTTGTTTTCATGAGCAATCAAAATGTTGATCTATTTTTTTCGCAAACTAAGGTCATTTTTAAAATTTTTTTTGGAATTCATAAATGGCCTGAGTGTGCGAAAAAGATAGAGAAACATTTTGATTGCTCATAAAAACAACAAAACTATATTTTTCGAAAAGTTGAAAATTTTTATCGAAAAGTGTCTTTTATCGCCTTTAAAACGCGTTCTGGAACATCTCTCTACGGTGAAGGGGACCCGAGATATAAAGTCTTAAAGCGGGGCCGCGCGCTCCTTCGACGGTAAAATGCGACAATTCATAACTAGCGTAAAAAAAATTTTTTGGACCAACGAAAGAATATGGGTCTATTATTCTGACGTAGATTTCACGTAAAAAAAGTTTGAATCGATTCAAAAAATACGAGGTCAAAAACACCCAAAATTGACCGATTTGAGGTGGAATTGCCCATATATCTTCATTGCGACTGACTCGAAATTTATTCACTAACAAAATGCTAGATTCTTAAGAACCTATTAATGTTTGGTTTCATATTTATCTTGTTATTATAATTTTTTGTTGTTGTTTGTAACCTCTTTTTCGTACGTTGTTATCGTGCGACTTCCGCACTCATAATGATAATATACAGAGCGATTCTGTGGAAAATCACATGCCTAAAAGGTAGGCTTACGGGAAACGCCTGAACTGAGCAAATCAAACATCGACGATTGGGTTTAATTTATTTCGTGGGAAATGAAACCCAATCGTCGATGTATGATCTGCTCAATTCAGACGTTTCCCGTTAGCCTACCTTTTAGGCGCGTGATTTTCCACAGAATCGCTCTGTATCTGATGTACAAAATCGATATATCCATTTAAATGAAAATACATATTTTATTCCGACTCCACTCTCAAATTCCCTGTAACACATCGAATTCTAGACAGCTCGCGTCTACCAATTGGCGAGCTATTTCGCTGGAAACTGATTGGTTCTCTGATGAGAATCTAGCGAATTTTTCAATTAGCAGGTAGTGAGTTATCTAATAAGAACCTAGCAAGTTTTCTGACCCCAGTAAACGAAACTGGATTGGCGAATCCGATTTTTTGAGATTACGGATTGAAACAAATTAAAAAGATTTCTAACTGATGTAAATTTCGGTTTTTTTCTATCCGTTTCAATCCGGGATCTCTAAAAATCGAATTCGCCAATCCAGGTTCGTTTACTGGGACTAGCAACTGCCGAGTTGCCTGGCCAGGATTCGCCGAGTTCTCTGGCTAGCAGCTGCCCAGTTTTCTGACCAGAAACTCGTCAGTTCGTCTGGACAGGCACTAGACCACATTGTCTCACACACCTAGTCTGTAACTCGCCAGTTCCTCTAGCGAGCAACTGCCGAGTTCTCTGGCAAGCAACTGCCGAATTTTCTGATCAGACATTCGTCAGTTCGTCTGGACAGGCACTAGACAACATTGCGTTACACGCCTAGTCTGGAACTCGACAGTTTGCCTCCCCATTAACTGATTTTTCGAAAATCCTAATGTGGTTTCTCCCCTCAATTGGCATCAAGCGTTCCTAAATTCTCGCCCGTTGTTTGAAACTACGTGTATAAACTCGGCTCCGCGCATGCGCCAGATCTGTTGTTGACGCGAGAGACCAGTTCGACTCAAACCTTGGACTTGAAGACTTGAAAGCGGCGGGTCAGCCACGTGGTGCTGTGTAGTCGCGATCCACATGGATCCTGAATATCCAACAATATTTAAGGTATGTTGTACTTTTTCGTAATCGTATTCAGTGCCGGCGTTAGCAACACTGGCGCCCCTGGCAAGATTATCGTGTGGCGCCCACTTAAGGGCACGATTCTCGAACATCAATTGGCAATTTTCTGCTTGACGGATCTAAACGGATATGAATGAATGAACGCATATTGTTATGGGAATTCTGAATTTTAATAACCTTCTTTTAGCGTTATCCAGAGCTAACGACGTGGACGTAGAAAGTTTTATAGCTCCATTTTTCATTTTATTCTTTGTATTTTTCGTTTTCTTTTTGTATTTTTGTTCTTTTTTTGTAGTTTTTATATTTTGTAATTTTTTTCGTATTTTTTCTATTTTTGTACTTTTTTTTTGTATTTTTTCTATTTTTGTACTTTTTTTGTATTTTTATATTTTTGTACTTTTTTTTTTGTATTTCTTTGAATTTTTTTGTCTCAAGTATTTCTTCATTTTTTATTCAAATCATCGGGCTTGAAAATGGAGAAAACCTAGTGAAATTTCACTTTCCGAGCCTTTTTGTCGGCAAATGCATGTACCAAGTCAGTGAAATCAAATTTTTGGGCGATTTCATTTTCAATAGAGAGCGTAGCTAAATTGGTGAGTCTCGATTGTGAAATCGTTGACCGAAGATACATTTTTATCAGTTTAAGTTTTGAAAAACTGCGTTCTCCACTAGCTACTGTGACAGGAATTGTCACCAAGATGCGAAATGCAATCCATACATTTGGATACAATTCCTGAATATTGCGCTGCTTTATGAAATTCAAAACGCAAATGGGGGTCACATCCTTATCCGGAAGGAAAGCTCTGAGACTAACGAGCTCATCGCACAATGAATTTCCATCTATATCAGAATTGGAACCAACAGTGAGTTTTCGTTCGAGATTATTACAGAACACCTTAAGTTCATTTCTGTCAGGAATTTTTGGAACATTATACAAAAAAGACCATGTTTCCGAATAATCATGCGACTGTTTGAACCTCTCTTTCAACGACGTTAAACAGGTGTCCAGCAATTGATTGAAAAATTCTATTTCGAACTTTTTTTCTGGGGATTGAATGGGCTCATCCGTGGCCATTTCACCAGCCCGACGTTTTATGCGTCGCAAGCGTGTCATCGGCTTGAAAGCTGATTCGATTTGAAGTTCTTCCGCTAGGCCATTTGCTATCAACAGAGCATCTTTAAACCCAGTTTTTCGGTATTCTTCTAAGAAATCACAGCAGCGCTTGAGCATTTCTGTGGATTCACCGACGTCAACGGTTTTCGATTGCAGAGATTTGCTGACGACATTTATTTGAAAGAGAACCTCGTACCAAACGACTAAAGAAACTAAGAAGCCGAAATCTTTCAATTGCTCTGCTAGAGTGCTTGCTTCGTGTGAAATACTAGTGTCAGTTTTTTCGGTTTCGTTAGCCAAAGTGATGAGAGCATCATGAACCTCGCAAATTTGATATCGGACAGCTTTTACACTATTTATCTTAGCTTCCCAACGAGTATCGCTCAGTTTTTTCAAATTATACAGTTTTACGTGATCTGTTAAAATTTTCCACCGATTGATAGAAGCAGAAAACAGAGTGTATAATCTCTGCAAAACCCCAAATAACGTTACGGACTTGACCGATGATTTAGCAGCGTCACATAGTACAAGATTGTAACTATGACAGCCACACGGTACGAAGAAAGCCAGGGGATTCAAATCCAAAATTCTTTTTTGTACACCTACATTTTTTCCCTTCATTTTTGCTCCATTATCATACCCTTGACCTCTACAATTGCCTACCTCGAGCCCGTGTTTGTTTAGTACGTTCAGAATTACTTCCGTGAGCCCTGCACCACTAGAGTCATTGACCGGAATGAATTCTATGAAATGCTCCTTAATACTGACATTGCCATCTGACAAGTCTGCGAATCGAATCGTTAGAGACAATTGTTCAACGTGACTTATATCTGGCGTACAGTCAGCTATAATTGAATAGTATTTAGAGTTTTGAGCGCGCGAAACAATGTCAGATGTGACTTTTTCGCCCATCAGATTTATCAACTCATTCTGAATATCCTTAGAACAATAGTGGTCCGAAATATTTCTCGTCGTCGCTAATCTCAAATGCTCCTCCATGATCGGATCGAATTTACCTAGTAACTGTACCAATCCCAAAAACTTCCCATTGTTCGGTGTGTACAGTTTGTCCGAGGTCCCTCTGAACGCCATATTATTTTCTGCCAGGTAGAGAACAATGTTCATCAAACGCATCAAAACATTTTTCCAACGCAATGTTTCGCGAGAAATCAATTTTTGTTCGTCACGGTCAATTGTCTTTCCTGTCTTCAATCTTATCTCTCTTTCCAACCACTGATGGTGGGATTTCTTATGCAATGCGCTACTTTCATGCATTTTCAGGATTTCGGACAAATTCTTCCACCTATCGAATCCTTCAGATGCCAACTTCGATGTCGATTGATTATCGAAAAGTCGGCAGCAAAAACAGAAAACCCGATTTGTTGAAGGAGAGTACTCTAGCCAGCGACGAGGGATTGTTTCATCATTAGAAAGTTTTCTAGAGTAGTGAGAGTTTGCAAAGTGACGACCGGTATCATCTTTCGGAAAGTTAACTCTATGAATTTGCGTTGGACCCATAGTTATAATATGATCAATAGCTTTGCTATTTAGATTACCCGGCCAAGTACCTATATCAGATAAATCGACTGAACTTACTGAACCAAGCTCTAGTGGTGCATTACTAGCATTAGTAGTATTCAGTCCGGAGGATAGATCATTGGGATTGTCAGGAAGCTCGGATCTAGTAGTAGGATCACCAGTAGAACTAGTAGCCAGTTCAGGTAATTTACATCTATTAGCATCGCAGAGTTCATCTGTCTTTGTTTCGGACATGCAGGGTCCTATTACTGCCTCGATTACTGTCGATGTCGAAGTAGAAGGAGAGGTAGCAACACATTGTTCCAAAACCGAGGAACCGCTAGTCTGCGGTTTTGTATCAATATATCTATCGAGACTCATTTTTTTTTTCGCTTGCTGGAATTGTTTTTCCTTCTCGGCCTTGCGTTTTCGATTTTCCGCACCTGATGACTTCTTTTTAAACCGTCGTTCGCACTCGGACATTTTGAAGAAAAAGTAGCGTACTAGTCGCTAATACAATATCTCGGGGCACGGGAGCTCCGAATCATGAGAGTCTAGAAATGAGAAACAATGCGCTCACTAGCTAGCAGCAGAGACGCAGAGTCTTTAAAGTCTTTGTAGACTGCAGAACCGAGCACCGCTCGAGACAAGGCCAAAATCAAGTGAAGATTACGATGATGGGCTGCGCGCTCGAACATTGGAGCTTCAGCGATCTAACAAGCGATTTCCAAATTCCACTCATGCCGCGCGGGTCCAGGGTGGGGATCGCTCGTGGGCTACGAGGCACGAGCGCTTAGATGGTGGTGGGGGCGCCCCCACCACGAGCGCTTAGCTGGTGGTGGGGGCGCCCCCACCACGGCCGATCATAGGCGCATACGTCACACGCGTGATGTTCACTGAATTCTATAATATAATTGAACGCGCTTAGGAGTGGGGGGATAATGAAAAGAGATAGTCTCCAGGAGTCCCTGCGTCCTTGTCGCACGCACGGGCATAAGCGATACCTATTACCTCAGCATCAAACATCGGCTGACGATAGATCCGTGTGCTAGACAAGGACGCAGGGACTCCTGGAGACTATCTCTGTCTGACCTCTGGTCGCTATACGAGTGATATGCTGGCGCACGTTCCAATGAGGGAGGGGAAAGACAGGAGAGAACCATCAAGCAGGCAGGATGATGACTTATGGTTGGCAAAAAAAAAAAAAACAAGCAGGCAGCGGGCCCCTACAGATCGAGCGCCCCTGGCGGTCGCCCCACCTCGCCGTACCCTAACGCCGGCACTGATGACGTCAAGAAATCTTTGTGTTCTGATGAGCTGCATTGAGTTTCTCTGCCGTCAAAAGGATTAATAGGATAATACCCTTTCTTTATTTGCCATGAATATGATTCATTTCATTCAGAAACCTATGATGAAGCAATGACACGGCTGGAGACTCTCAAAACAGAGTTATTTGCCTACACAACGGATGACCATATTTCCAAAGCCGACAAGGCTGCAGCTGATACTAAGGCTTACCGGACAAAACTCGTAAAAGGCAATGCTAAAGTTATAGAGGAATTGTCACAAGTACCGGAAATCAGAACTTCAGATGAAGATAACAGTTCAGCAAATGGTAGGTGAGATTACATTCTGGGTTACTAATTATTTATAATGTACGTAATTTGACAGCATCTGATGATAGCAGCAATCTTGCGAATGAGAGCTCGACTGAAGAATCCCAGAATGAAAGCGAGGACGACTGGACAACTCACGATCGTAATCAGAATGTAACACATAAGAATGCTGAAAAAGATAAAAATAAACGGGACAATATCGAATTTCCTTCTGATCAAGACTACATAATAGGTATTTGGAATTTGATTGTGTCATTTAATTATCTTCATGTTGCCGTGCTGCAATTTGGTGTGATCAATTTATAGAAAATCCAACAAAGTCATTGAAGTCATCTGGAAGACAGGCTTCATCGAAAACTTCTCTTGCGGAACCTTCAGCTCCCCATTCAAGGAAAAGAAGTTACTCCTCTGTTGCATCTGGTGCATCTTCAAGATCCAAGAAAGGAACTGTGGCTTCTGCTCAAACCCAAGCATCTTTACGATTGAAGAAACAAACTGAGGCTTCCGGTTTACCTGATCAATCTTCAAGATCCAAGAGGGAAACTCGCCCTCCTGTTCCACCCGACGCATCTTCAAGATCCATTGATACAAATTCCAATGGTATGTTCCACAATCTTCTCTCTTTTTCTTTGCCTATATTATCATGAAGGAAAAAAGAGGATAGATGAATCTGGTGCAACTCCATAGCGGTCAACATCAAATACGTTCAGCGTACATGATCGTACCAGAATATAACTCAGTAAATCAGTTGACCAATCGTTTCTCGGCTGCGAATAGATCAGCGAACAGCGCTATCCCATACGGTTGACACAAAAAAATTTCCCAACTCGAAGTCCCTGTTACCTTCTCCCGTTTTTTTTCTTTCAACTCAAGCTAATCCTGCGTTTAACAATGTTTATATTTACAGGAGCAAAGACTCTATCACGATCGGAGTCGCCTACTGCAGCAAAGAAAGGAACGAAAGGATCACTCATATCAGTCATTAATGGACTGCGATATGATGTTCAAGCCATGACAAAACAGTTTTGTGAATTGAAAGGGGTCGTACAAAAGTCTGCCCTGGCACAGAACGTGTTCGGATCCAATGTGCAGAGCTTTACCTCAGAGTATGACGTAACACTTCCATTCAAAACAATGGATGAATTTAAAGTCTTCGATAAGCGTCTCGAGAAAGAAAAACCATTCTGCAAAGAATTCGTAAGTAATGAATATATATTTATATAGTGTAACGTATCAGGCTACCCAGGCCTGACCGTTCACATTCAAACATGATGGTTGCGAAGATACTGGAATGTGCGAGAACGTTCCATCGCAACAACGAGCTGACTGATGTCACGACTTGTATATAAGACGTGTCACCGCTCAGCTCACCAGCAATCCACGGCATAGCGCCTAGTTGACTGTCCGCGTTTGTTGCAACCTTTGAAATAGTTGATTAGTCAAATAAATAGTCTAGTGTTTGACCAGGTCTCAAATATCACAAAATGTACAGGTTGCTACATTGCACTTTCTGGTAGATGCACGAACAACTCTCTCAAGAAATATTACTGGCATACTCAAAAAACATTTAACCAGAGAGCTAGCACTGAGCTTTGTGGCGGTGAAAGCTTCAGGAGATAAATCTATCTTTACAACAACGTGTTTCTGCAAGTGCATGCTAGGTGAACAAAATTTCATGGCTTACTACGTCGTTCTCACATTTTTCTATGATTTAGATTGCAGAAGAAAGAAATTAAAAAATTTCATACAACGCAAGCATGTTTTTCTCGCTTTTCGATGCCTCTGTATACAGGCCCGGCGACAGAAATGTTGAGGCCCGTTATTCTCATTCCCGTGTAGGCCCTCCTGGTCCCTAGTTTTGCGTCTTACATGAGGCCTCAGGTGTTATAAAATACAAAAAGTAAAAATTCTCCTCAAACACGCATCAAAATTCCGATACAGCATCTTAAATAGAATATCTAATTGTCAGTCAAGAAACGAGGTCTTAATATTGATATCAGGGTCTTCTTTTATTTCTTCTATTTTCCATCCAAATAACAATCGAAAAAATTTTGAATTTTTTTTTCTCGTAAGCGACTTGATTCATAAACTATCTAAATACAGATTCTTAGAGGAAATTCCGCGCTCTATAAATAAATACTGAGATAGAATTTTACTAACTCCAACCAACTAAGGGGGTACATACACCTTTAAAATAATTTTTTTCGAATTACTGCTATGCTCTGAGAGAACATTCCAGTGACTCAGTTCTTCTACAGTTGATTAGTGCTACTTTGATACATAGTTCATGATTTTTCCAGATTTTATGTCCTCCGCTGAACATAAATTCAGTCCATCGAAGAAAAAGCAATTGTCGTGGGATGCAGGTTGCTGCGTTGGATGAAATTTCTTCCACTTTTGAGGAAATATTCTGTACGAATGTAATTTTGGAGCAAACCAATAATATTTCATGGATTCAAGTTTTAGACATAGAAATTTTTGATTGTAAGATATTTTTTCCAAAACGATGGAAAAAAAAGTCTTACGATCAAAAATTTCTATGTCTTAAACCTCAGTTCATTAAATATTATTGGTTTGGTCCGAAATTACATTCGTGGAGAATATTTCCTCAAAAGTGGAAGAAATTTCATCCAACGCAGCAACCTGCATCCTACGACAACTGCTTTTTCTTTGATGGACTGAATTTATGTTCAGCGGAGGACATAAAATCTGGAAAAATCATGAACTATGTATCAAAGTAGCACTAATCAACTGTAGAAAAACTGAGTCACTAGAATGTTCTCTCAGAGCGTAGCAGTGATTTGAAAAAAAAATATTTTAAAGGTGTGTGTACCTCCTTAAGAGATATCCACCTAGAAACATCATTCACCTATAGTCATCTTGAACATCGCTTAATCGGTTAGAGTTAGGAAAATTCTATCTCAGTACTTTTTTTATAGAGCGTGAGATTTCCTATAAGAATCTGTATTTAGATAATTTATAAATAAAGCCGCTTAAGGCGGGGAAAAAGGTGTAGGACGGCGTATTTTTAGTGATTTTCATGAATTTTTTTAACACATAAAGAATATATATATATATATTTTTTATTTATACTTTGGGGTCATTTTACACATATATTCAAGAGTATATTCTAAAATTTTCAAATATTTTCCTCAAAAAGTACCGGAGATATCAGCTGCCGCGCATTGTAAGTCGCCATCCGGCTGGGCTATTTGTGTAACATCCTGGAGGACACAATTTTCATCTGAAATCAATTTTTCAATTTTTTTTTCATAAGTGTTCCTTCTATTTGAACACTTGATCCTCACAAAAAAATTGAAAATTAATATTTTTTTTGAGGGATGTGGAAATTTAGTATGATTTTTTACCATTTTTTAGGTATAAAAACAAAGATATTGTTTAGGATTAAACAAAGATATTGTTTGGGATTGAGGTTCAAATAGAGTCTGAGCGTATTTATATAAAGAAACTATGTGCTGAGTTTGATAACGATTGATCAAAAACTATAGGAGCTCGAGTGTACACAAATTCTAAAATAGTACTTTTCGGTCCTAGGCCCTAGAGTCGGACTTTACGGATCGAGTGGGAATTGCGCGTGCTCGGACCGGCGCAGCCGGTCCGAGGATGCGAAATCCCCCACTCGATCAAGTAAATCCGACTTTAGGGCCGTGGAGCGAACACTATTTTTTGGTACCCGTGTCCGTAATGTGGTACTTTACGGACTATTTTGGGTCCCTAAAATCAAACTTTACGGACTCAGAACAGTCCCTAAAGTACGTACTTTACGGACACGTGTACCAAAAAAGTAGTTTCGAGAAAAACGCGTTTGAAAATAAGAGTGGCAGTAAAGGTAAATTTAAGGCAGTAATAAATCAATTTAAACAACTCACCGGTTAATCAGCTATTCCAACAGCATATTGCAGTCCTTCGTTAACGTTCCTTTTTCTTTCCAATACCTTTATACATCGTTCATGAATGACTAACTGCTTGACCGCTCGGTACTACGTGCCAAGTGCCCCAACCTTTTGACCGAGGGACACTCACTCAAAGCCTCTGCACCTATTTCCCCTCTTAAGAGAATTTTTTTTTTAAATTTCCGATATTTCTTACATATTATGCAAATGGAAAATAGGAAAAATAAAATTGGAACCTCTCACTATCAATATCTCATAAGCTCATATTTGGCTGAAATCTTCTATTTTATATGCTGTATCGAGATTTTGATGCACGTTTAAAAAAAGAAAACAATTATTCATTGGAACGCCCTAATGGTCCCCCATCGTCCAGGGCCCGGTACAGCTCTACCCGTAGTCCCCCCAGTGTCGCCGGGCCTGTCTGTAGGTATAAGACCTCAAGTAGTACTTTTAAGTCCTAGGACTTTAATTAATTAATTTATTTATTTATCTAATTTCAATTTTTTCCTCCTTCTTCTTCTTCTTTTTCTTCTTCTTCTTCTTCTTCTTCTTGTTTTTCTTCACGTTGTGTTACAATAATACATTATGTCAATAGCACAATAATTAACAATAATTAATAATCTTCGTTCATTGCAGAGGTTGCATGCATGAAATTGAAAACTGTTGAAAACAACATCGCAATCCCGATAACAGAGAAGTTCTTCAAACGAGAACTAGGAAACGCATTAAGTAATGCGTACGATTGGGATGGTCATAGAAAGAAGCGACCCAAGCGCAAAACATCAGCAAAGAGTCTTGCAGAAAACGAGAGAGAGAAACAAAATGAAAATGAAAATGAAATAGACAATGCTGGCTAATTTCATTACATACCTAGGTTGGGGTGCAACTTTATGAAGATGTTTAATCCCCAGGAACCGTGATTTGCCACTTTGCTTGTCACTTTCATATCGCAATATACAATTTCATATTATCGTTATAATCAGTTTCAATTTTCAGTTCTAAATATTTTTAGGCGGCTGACTTTTTGTTTTTTTACTTTCGATGAAAAGTAAAGAATTGTCTGACCTTAATAACACGAAATATTTGATATAAGTTATAATTCGTTTCAAATTTCGATATGGGCAATTCCACCTCAAATCGGCCGTGAAATGACCTCGTATTTTTTTGTATCGATTCAAACTTGAGAATTAATATCTCGGGTCCCCTTTACCATAGAGAGATGTTCCAAAACGCGTTTTAAAGGCGATGAAAGACACTTTTCGATAAAAATTTTCAACTTTCCGAAAAATATAGTTTTGTTGTTTTCATGAGCAATCAAAATGTTGATCTATTTTTTTCGCAAACTAAGGTCATTTTTAAAATTTTTTTTGGAATTCATAAATGGCCTGAGTGTGCGAAAAAGATAGAGAAACATTTTGATTGCTCATAAAAACAACAAAACTATATTTTTCGAAAAGTTGAAAATTTTTATCGAAAAGTGTCTTTTATCGCCTTTAAAACGCGTTCTGGAACATCTCTCTACGGTGAAGGGGACCCGAGATATAAAGTCTTAAAGCGGGGCCGCGCGCTCCTTCGACGGTAAAATGCGACAATTCATAACTAGCGTAAAAAAAATTTTTTGGACCAACGAAAGAATATGGGTCTATTATTCTGACGTAGATTTCACGTAAAAAAAGTTTGAATCGATTCAAAAAATACGAGGTCAAAAACACCCAAAATTGACCGATTTGAGGTGGAATTGCCCATATATCTTCATTGCGACTGACTCGAAATTTATTCACTAACAAAATGCTAGATTCTTAAGAACCTATTAATGTTTGGTTTCATATTTATCTTGTTATTATAATTTTTTGTTGTTGTTTGTAACCTCTTTTTCGTACGTTGTTATCGTGCGACTTCCGCACTCATAATGATAATATACAGAGCGATTCTGTGGAAAATCACATGCCTAAAAGGTAGGCTTACGGGAAACGCCTGAACTGAGCAAATCAAACATCGACGATTGGGTTTAATTTATTTCGTGGGAAATGAAACCCAATCGTCGATGTATGATCTGCTCAATTCAGACGTTTCCCGTTAGCCTACCTTTTAGGCGCGTGATTTTCCACAGAATCGCTCTGTATCTGATGTACAAAATCGATATATCCATTTAAATGAAAATACATATTTTATTCCGACTCCACTCTCAAATTCCCTGTAACACATCGAATTCTAGACAGCTCGCGTCTACCAATTGGCGAGCTATTTCGCTGGAAACTGATTGGTTCTCTGATGAGAATCTAGCGAATTTTTCAATTAGCAGGTAGTGAGTTATCTAATAAGAACCTAGCAAGTTTTCTGACCCCAGTAAACGAAACTGGATTGGCGAATCCGATTTTTTGAGATTACGGATTGAAACAAATTAAAAAGATTTCTAACTGATGTAAATTTCGGTTTTTTTCTATCCGTTTCAATCCGGGATCTCTAAAAATCGAATTCGCCAATCCAGGTTCGTTTACTGGGACTAGCAACTGCCGAGTTGCCTGGCCAGGATTCGCCGAGTTCTCTGGCTAGCAGCTGCCCAGTTTTCTGACCAGAAACTCGTCAGTTCGTCTGGACAGGCACTAGACCACATTGTCTCACACACCTAGTCTGTAACTCGCCAGTTCCTCTAGCGAGCAACTGCCGAGTTCTCTGGCAAGCAACTGCCGAATTTTCTGATCAGACATTCGTCAGTTCGTCTGGACAGGCACTAGACAACATTGCGTTACACGCCTAGTCTGGAACTCGACAGTTTGCCTCCCCATTAACTGGCTAGAAAGAAGGAAAACTGGACAGGGGCTGGCCAGCGCCTGTTTTGAATTTCTACACGGGATCCGGTATCTCTCAGTCTGCCGGCACTATACGTAAGAAGCGCACGTGCAAGGAGAGGGTCAATCTAATCCAAATCAATTTAATAAAGTTATTATACAAGTTATACATCTGTAAAGAACGTTCTTTCTTCCCACCTAAACCCCTGCCTTAATTTAAGTATCAACAGGTTATGGGCCCAGGTGCGTTTTTACTGCGTGGAAAGAAAGAACGTGTTGCGTGTCGCGAGTCGTAAGTTAGCCATCTTGGCGGAAAAGATAGTTCGCGAAAACGAGATCGAGTCGGTTAAACGGTTGAACAATGCCTGATGAATTCTCGGTGAAAAGTGTGACAAAGTTCGACGGGAAGAACTTTCTGTGCTGGAAATTTCAAATTAGAGCACTCCTCGTCGCACATGGTATCGACGATGTGGTACTGGGTGTACGTGTCAAGCCGGGCAATACAGCGGCGGAAGAGAACGCGAGGAGAGTATGGATCAAGGACAATGCGAAGGCGATGGTCATAATTTCGTCTTCGCTTGAGGTTGATCAACTTGAAGAGCTTCTGGTCTGTGAGACGGCTAAGGAGATGTGGGATAAATTGTCGACCATTCATGAGCAGAATTCGGCGACAAATCGGCTCCTAATGACGCAAAAGTTTCATCAGTACACAATGGGCGTGAACGACACAGTCTCACAGCACATCGCGAGAGTTCAAAATATGGCAAGGCAACTGTCTGATCTTGGAGAAAACGTATCTGACGTCACAATCATGGCTAAAATATTGGCGGGATTAACATCAAAGTTCAACACATTACAAATAGCGTGGGACAGCGTGGATCCAGAGAGACAAACGCTACATCATCTACAGGAACGGTTAATCAAAGAAGAGATACGTCTCAACGCGGAGAGCGACGGCGCGACGGCATTAGCGGTGATCAAGATTCGCGGCAGCGAATCGCCGCCAAGCACCCGTAGGCCGGCGCGCCAGCCCCGAATCATTTACCCGAGCAAGCTCTTGTCCTTGTAAAAAAACCGTCATATCTTTCGAACCACCGAATATTTTTTAACAAAATTTGTAGCGGTGTAAGACCCACTCCACCTAACAGTGCTCCAAAAAGTTGAACGAAATTGACCCGGTGGTTCCTGAGATATCGACCGTCAAAGTTGATCGAAAAACGCAATCTTCTTCTTCTTCTTCTTCTTCTCCTCCTTCGTCGTCGCAGAACGTTCTTCTTGGGACCACGATATCTGTCAAACCGTTGCACCTATGAACTTGCAATTTGGAGGGGGTGTTCTTGACACTGAAATCTCGCCCCCTATTGTTTTTTAGCAACATTCGATCACGCATGCCGGAGTTATTGACAAAATAATTATTTTATATATATGCATATAGATATACATATGGGGCAATCCATGACATCGCGATCAAGATCTGGCGGTGACATTTTAGATTTGCTTAATAATTTATTATTCCAAACTATTTAAAAAAAAATGCGAACACAATTTTTTACAGATTTTTCAGAATTTGAGAAATTGACTTTCTTTGAAAAATGGAATAATAATAATGTTTTGCAGCTTATGTGTAAGTTTCAGCGGTCAAATCGTTGATTTACTATTTTTAAATAAGTATTCCAGTCCGTAAAGTCCTATCTTTTCAATGGTAATAGTGAACCGTTTTCATCGCTTACTAAACATTTTTCCAAATGTGGGTATCGATATGTAGTTTGTACTATTAATTTACATGTAATGATAGATACATTTTTATTATTCCAAACTATTAAAAAAAAAAATTCAAACACAATTTTTTACAGATTTTTCCAAGCGTCGGTACCTGAGATACGATTTTCTGAGTGAAAATAAAAACACCCATATTCTAAAATCTGAAAAAAAATCAGGAAAATCTGAAAAAATATTACAAAATTTTCGAGCGCTATTAGAAGATGGAGGTTTGATTACGGGGAAAGGTGAAGTGGAAAATGCCGAAAAAAATATTAAAAAAATCGGAATGTATTTTCGACATATGAACGAACAAAAAGTCCTCTATTATATGGGTCTAAGAAAGTATATTTTCAGAGTTAGGTACAGGAATCGAACATATGATATCTATATTACAATATTGTAGTTATATGTACAGTAATGTTAATTAATGGGTTCGCGGTGGCTAACTGTTTTTTTCTGACTTTGTCGAAAACAAAACTCCATTCTAGTCGTAATTCATGTGCCCATGGCCAAAATTATAATCATAATAATCATGACCCCTTATAACAATAATATAATATTATTTTATTTGATTGTATCTGAAGAAGTCAGAAAAAAACAGTTAGCCACCGCGAACCCATTAATTAACATTACTGTAGATATAACTACAATATTGTAATATAGATATCGTATGTTTGATTCCTGTACCTAACTCTGAAAATATACTTTTTCAGACCCATATGATAAAGGACTTTTTGCTCGTTTATACGTCGAAAATACGTTCCGATTTTTCAAATATTTTTTTTCGGCATTTTTCAACTTCACCTTTCCCCGTAATCAAACCTCCATCTTCTAATAGCGCTCGAAAATTTTATAATATTTTTACAGATTTTTCTGATTTTTTTCAGATTTTAGAATATGGGTGTTTTTTTTTTCACTTCGAAAATCGTATCTCAGGTACCAACGCTTGGAAACATCTGTAAAAAATTGTGTATGCATTTTTTGAAAAATAATTTGAAATAATAAATTATTAAGCAAATCTAAAATGTCACCGCCAGATCTCGATCGCGATGTCATGGAATGCTCCGTATGTATATTTGTTTTAGTTGAGCTCGAAAAATATTATAGAACACAATATTATAGATGGTCTGTTTTGATATTGGGCTTGGTTATTTTACGTAAGAGTTCTATAATCAGACAATCGAAAAACATTTTCCGTATTCTATGTTTGTACTACATCTTAAGGCCCATCCCTAGTCGCCCACCTCCTTTTGATACAATGTGACACATTTCGATTATTATCTGAGTCCAGGCGTCAAAAACGCAAAAAAGGCGAACGCTACGCGAATTCAAATTTAATACCGAACACATACGTCTGAAAAAATGTTCGTTTCGTGCAAAAATAGAGACTAGAGATGGTTTTTACATTGTTACGAAAAACATTACATTACGAAAAATGTAAAAACCATCTGTAGACTCTATTTTCGCACGAAACGAACATTTTTTTGGACGTATGTGTTCGGTATTGAATTTGAATTCGCGCAGCGTTGGCCTTTTTTGCGTTTTTGACGCCTGGGCTCGGATAATAATCGAAATGTGTCACATTGTATCAAAAGGAGATGGGCGACTAAGGATGGGCCTCAAAATAGAATGAGTCACGGGTAGCATAAACTATGATTGGTACAAACTATCGTATAATTTTCAGAAGGAGATTTCTTGATCTTATTATAAAATATCTCGTGCGTGTTGCGCGAACCCGAAAATACATCATTTCATTTTATGACAAATGACTGAGAGTTGATCTCCATATGTGTAATACATTGAAGTCATTTTAGCGCTGACCCGTTTGTAGTATATACAAAAAGTAATGAAATACCCGGCAAAAACATTGTAAATGTCGAAAGTTACCGCCAAGTACAAAAATGGTTTCACCAGCCAAAAACTTAAAAGCATCATACTCTTTACCAGCGACAGATTACAAACGTCATTTCTTTACACAAAATAATACAAAAACCTTGTACGTGAAATCAGGCAACAAAGCCAAGCACTCTCGCAGGTATTTTCGATTCTCAAATTATGTTTCCCGAATGCTAGTATGATGGAAATCAATGGAAAACCGATAGAAAATCATTCGTTACCTTCGACATAATAGCATATTGGCGACGGGGAATATTGCCTAAGGCAGTATCTCGTATGATGATACGAACTTGGCGGGCATAGATTGTTCTGAAAATTATCAATCACGGAAACGTAAGGTACGATTAACAATCAGTGTGTCCTTGGATGTCGAATATACTTTAGTATATTCACTATTGTCCAACGAAAGAAACTGATGTGTTTAGATTCATATTTACTGTGAGTAGAACAGAATAATCGGGTAACCCCAAGAAAATTTCCACACCGGGAGGTAGGCCTTTAATAAGCATTACCCTAGTCAATAGTGTACCGATGATGGGTACGTTCAGGATATGAACCGTGGCGTATTGCGGGGTATCATGGCGTTATAACCATAGGCGAACGTTGGTGAATGATAGATGCACAATGAAATCGGAAACTTTTCCCAAACTTGAATTTAAATTCCAATTTCCAGAACCACCGCTTATGGACTTATTAGGTCTCGCTATGAACACGGTATAGGTACGTTTAACTCAACATTAATTTCAACGAATTATTCACTCGTTTCTAACATTCATTTCAGCACTACCTTTTGTCAAAAACACGCTCTTTGTTGAGCTTTTCAAGCACTAGTGCGTTGGAAAAGTTTGCTCATTTCTAAATCTGTAAAAAAAAACAATCGGACGAAGCACACAGGCACATAGAGAAACTTTATGACGAGTGTGAAAGTCCTGTATGATCCGAAGACGAGATCTTTTCGCGTCCTTGTCATACGAATGACTATTATTTCTTAGTTTCATTTCACAATGATGAATATTATCAATGATGTTCAAATAATCGTTCATCATGCTCTCAACAGTTCTGTGGGTGTGATCGTCGCAGAGTGACTGGCATGAATAAATCGAAAAAAGAGTGCAATTGATAATTTTCAGAACAATCTATGCCCGCCAAGTTCGTATCATCATACGAGATACTGCCTTAGGCAATATTCCCCGTCGCCAATATGCTATTATGTCGAAGGTAACGAATGATTTTCTATCGGTTTTCCATTGATTTCCATCATACTAGCATTCGGGAAACATAATTTGAGAATCGAAAATACCTGCGAGAGTGCTTGGCTTTGTTGCCTGATTTCACGTACAAGGTTTTTGTATTATTTTGTGTAAAGAAATGACGTTTGTAATCTGTCGCTGGTAAAGAGTATGATGCTTTTAAGTTTTTGGCTGGTGAAAACATTTTTGTACTTGGCGGTAACTTTCGACATTTACAATGTTTTTGCCGGGTTTAGAAATAACGGCGAGAAGGCCGGAAACTCTAGATTCAAAGGAGACAAGAAGGCTCGTCGCGAGAAGAAAAAGAAAGACGTAGAGTGCTATTGTTGTCAGGAGAAAGGACATTACGCTAGAGACTGCCCGACAAGAAAACAAAACAAATCCTATAGTGACAAAAGTGAGTCGCGTGAGTGTGCGTTTGTTGTCGAAGGAGCAGGGTGCGTAGAAGACCTTCAAGCGCGAGGTCGGTACAGCAGGCCGTCTACTGAGCAAACGAGGTGGTTGCTAGAAGTAGACTCGCGAGACGTGTGGCTTTCCGACAGCGGGGCATCCAGACACGTATCATACCGACGGGAATGGTTCAGTGACTTTCAGCCGACTCAAGGCAACACAGTATCGATGGGCGATAACGGAGTGTGCGAGGTTGCCGGCGAAGAGACAATACTGATTGAGAAGCTCGTCAATGATGTGTGGTGCGCGGCGCGGCTTGAGAAGGTATGGTACGTACCGGCAGTGCGCAAAAATCTTTTCTCAGTGGGCACATGCACCTCCAAGGGTTTTGAAGTGAACTTCACGGGTGAGTGTGTGCATATCAGTGAAAAAAACAGTGTCGTTGCGACTGGAATCAAACAGTCGAACGGAATTTATCGCATGTTTTTCCGAGTGAAGAGTGCAAACGAGGTGGGGGAAGCAAATGTGTCAGCTACAAGTTTTAAATTGTGGCACGAACGACTAGGGCATCTCAACCAACGTGCACTGAGTGAAATCGTGGAAAAACAACTCGTGGTAGGAGTGAAAATCGCGAAGGACAAAGACTTTTTCTGCAATGCATGTCAGTTGGGCAAGGCTCATCGTTTACCATTCAAAACCGAGAGAGATAGAAAAATAAAGACGGAACCGGGAGAAGTGTTCCACAGTGATGTGTGTGGGCCGATGTCCGAGAATTCCATTGGTGGATCGCGTTTTTTCGTGACGTTCATAGATGATGCGTCGGGATATCGTCACGTGTACTTTCTCAGACATAAGTCGGACGTGTTCGAGTGCTTTAAAAAGTTTGAAAGACTCGTTGCAAACAAATTCGGGAGACCGATGAAAGTGTTGAGGTCTGACAATGGTCGAGAGTACGTGAACGTAGGCATGACTCAACTGTTACAGTCGCGCGGGATTAAGTTTGAGCCGAGCGCGCCGTACACACCGGAGCAAAACGGGAAGTCGGAGCGCGACAACCGGACTATTGTTGAGTGTGCGCGCACGCTGTTAAAAGCGAAAGAACTGCCAACTTTCCTGTGGGCGGAAGCTGTTAACACTGCGGTGTATTTACAGAATCGAGTGCTGGCGTCTGAAAGACGAGGAGGAAAAACACCATGGGAAATATGGACGGGAACGAAGCCGAATCTAAGGCACGCGAAGGTGTTTGGCTCGGAGGCATTCGTTCACGTGCCCAAAGAGTTCACAAAGAAGTTCGACTCAAGAGCGAAAAAAGTCCTGTTCGTCGGGTATGAGGGAGACTCATCGAACTACAGAGTGTATCATCATGAGACAAGGAAAATCACGGTCTCGAGAAACGTAGTTTTTCACGAGGAACTCATGGAAGCTGGAAAACTCGAACCCAGAACGTTGAAGATGACATTACCAATGACGGACGACAGCAACGAGGAGCACGAAGAAGACGGAGGAGATGCCGAACAAGAAGAACTCGTGCAGGAGGTACCGGCAGAACCTGAGGTCGATAATGTAGTCGCCGCACGTCCAGAGATACCGGACGAGCGACGGGAACCACTTATCGCGCGTCGACGACTCCGTGACCGAACATTGCTGAGAGGGCCTGAAAGACTCGGTGAGTACGAGTTGAACTTCGCAGCTTACGAAGTACCAGAGACTTACCAACACGCAGTCGTTGGTAAGGACTCTGCCAAGTGGAAAGAGGCAATTCGCCAGGAACTACTAGCTCATGAAACAAACAAGACCTGGACAATCGTTCCAAGAGAAGTTGGGAAGAAAACGATTGACTCCAAATGGGTATTTAAAGTTTTTCAAAACGACACGGGCCACATCTATCGACATAAGGCCAGATTATGTGCAAGAGGTTTTTTGCAACAAGAGGGGGTTGAATACAAAGAGACGTTTTCACCGGTGGTCAGATACGATTCACTTCGTGTTCTACTAGCCATCGTCGCTCAAAAGAACCTCGAGCTGACGCAATTCGACGTGAGGACAGCATTCCTCTATGGCGATCTCGAGGAGGAGATCCACATGGAAGCGCCAGAAGGTCTGGATTTAAGTGACAGTGGAAAAGGTGATGTGGAATGGGTGTGTCGATTGAATAAATCTTTGTACGGACTAAAGCAGGCACCCAGGTGCTGGAACAAAAAATTCTGTAACTTTCTATTAGTGTTTAATTTAAAGTCTAGTGATGCAGATAAATGTATGTTCTACGGGGAGTATGAGGGAGAGAAAATATACTTAGCACTGTTTGTAGACGACGGTTTGATCGCATGTCGGTGTAAAGAGATTCTCTGTAAAATAACGAGTAGGTTAAGCAAAGAATTTGAGATCACGGTGGGCGACTCTAGCAACTTTGTAGGGATGCAAATTGACCGCGACAGAGTGCGTAAGACTATATTTATCCATCAGAGCTCGTATACGAAGAAAATACTCGAGAAATTTAGAATGAGTAATGCAAACCCAGTAAGTGTACCTGCAGACCCTCATGCTGTACTCTCCCCGCTAGAAATGCATGAAGAAAAATTGCTAAATGTACCGTACCGCGAAGCCGTAGGGTCGTTAATGTTCTTAGCAATTGTTTCAAGGCCGGATATTGCTTACGCGGTAAGCAATGTGAGCAAGTTCCTAAACGATCACAATCTAAGTCACTGGCAAGCAGTAAAAAGAGTGTTTGCCTATCTAGTCGGAACGTCTAGTCTAGGGATACAGTATCAAAGCGGCGGAAGCGAGGCCGATTTGATAGGTTTTTCAGATGCGGATTACGCAAGCGACGTAGAGACGCGTAGGTCGACTACAGGCTACGTTTTCAGCATAGCTAATGGGATAGTATCGTGGTCGTCACAACGACAGAAATTAGTTACTATGAGTACCACCGAATCAGAGTATGTTGCAGCCTCTGCTGCCGCGAGTGAGGCTGTGTGGCTACGAAATCTGTTAGGTGACATCGGACACCGATGTGCACTACCGACTATGCTATACATAGACAATGAAAGTGCCATAAAACTGATAAAGAATCCCGAGTTCCATAAGAGGACGAAACACATCAGTGTCCGATACCACCACATTCGAGAGCTGGTCGAGAATAAAACAATACAAGTTAAATATGTATGCTCAAAACTGCAACGCGCAGATATGTTTACCAAGGCGTTGCCAAGAGCTACGTTTGTTCGAATGTGTGAAAGTATTGGTATGTGTGAGAGAGTGAGTAAGCACACAAACGGCGGAAGTGTTGAAACTGTTTGAATGTTTACTCCTGCGCGACCTGTCGCATTATCAGAGAAGCGAACAGGTTACAGGTACCCCTCTCCTTGTTACCGACGTTTAAGATCCGGTATCTCTCAGTCTGCCGGCACTATACGTAAGAAGCGCACGTGCAAGGAGAGGGTCAATCTAATCCAAATCAATTTAATAAAGTTATTATACAAGTTATACATCTGTAAAGAACGTTCTTTCTTCCCACCTAAACCCCTGCCTTAATTTAAGTATCAACACTCATGATTCATAGTGAAAATTCCAATTTGAGATTCGAAAAATATATTTCTTTTAACCCTTTGAGGGGCACATTTTTCTGAGAAAAAACGAGTTTTTTGCATTTGAATTATGTATAATTAATTATAAATAAACAAATATCCACTTTTTTCCTTAAGTATCTTTCAGCTTGAACCTTCAAGATACTAGAAACGACTTACAATTAGAAGCATAAAGGTATTGGAAAATAGAACGGCAATAATGAAAAAACTGCAGGAAAAAAGGTGGTACATATGTGTACCACTGCCCCTCAAAGGGTTAAATTCAGATAATTTCCGATGGAAAATAGTATGATCAATCTGTGTAATTTTTTTTTTAGTCAGAGGAAGCCTTTACAAACGAAAAAAGTTTAAAAAACGCGAAAATAGTTGTTTCTCTGTTACTCATGTAGCGAAGAGTCTACAATTTTCACAGTTGATTTATTTTAATGTGTTTAACTAGATATAAACGAAAATTCTAAATTGAAATTTTGAGGCCCTAAATCTATGCCACTTTTTGAGGAATGTCTCAGGTATATTTTGGAATATATCAGTACTTTTTAATTCTCCATAGCTTGTCAGAAGTGACGAAACTGGTGAGACTAAGACAAAAAAAAAAAACGGTGGGCCGTCGTCATCTGACATCACCCCCTTAAAAAAGCATCAAACCAAAAGTATTGAATCGTCAAAACTCATCAAGGCAACGAACAGTCCATCCGCAGTTGTTTCCAAAAAAGATGCCTCCTTAATTAAAAAGATTGATTTCAAGGTAAGTTTTTTATGTCCGACATGGATGCTGATTCATGACTTTGATGAAACATTTAACACAGCGGCCTAATTTTACTTCCTTGAAGAGGCTGCTTTGTTTTTGTGAAAAAAAAAAACAATTAAAAACCCAATGTTTAGAGCGAAAGTGTTTATTTAATGTTCCAAAACGTCAAAAGAACGTGTTTAGAAAGAATGTACAGGGCTGAGTTTCTGCATACCTGAAAGTTTAGTTGAAAATCATATCAGAATAAAGATTGAGCCACTGGAACATTTTTGGAAATGTCTGCGTGCTCCGACTCGAATCATTTTTGAGTTATCAGGCTGAAACTTATTACAAAAGTGTGCTATTTACGTTTGTTCTAGATAACGGCTCAAGTCGCTTGTGAAAACTCTAAAAAATGCTCCGCTCGGTCTGCTACCAACGAAAACAATAATAGTCGAGAACCCGTGGCACAGAATCAAAAGCCTCGAAATGAAAAAACAAGGAACCAGAAGAAAATTGATGGTATCGTTGTATCTGAAGTTTTTTCCAAGCAGAAAGCCCCTCCATCCATGGCGAAAAAAGAAGATTCTAAAAAGCTGCCAATCAGCGTGACCATGGTAATAGCGGAGTATAAAAAGCGATTAAAATTGTACAACAAATATACCCTTTTTAGTAATAGTCCAGTCATTATATACATTTGAAAATGAAAATGAACCGAGAAAGCCAAATTTTGGATATTACGTGGGGGGTGGCTAGAAAAGCTTAAGTTCAAATTGTCGACCAAAATAACCTTGTGCAATTTCCGCCATCTTGAAAAATCCCTTAAATTCAGTTTTTTCATCATAACTCGGTTCCCCGTTGCTTTTTTTTAAAGCCGGTAAAGGTAGGACTAGGACATGCTCTTAAGGCTTCATCAGAATTCATGTATTTCATTATCAGTAACTTTTGTAATCAATAATTCGTTCTACTTTAGAAGAGAGAAATCAAATAGTTTCTCAACACTGAATAAAACCATGAACTGCAGTACCTTCATAAAATTCAACTAATGTTTTCTCCAACACAGGCGGCGTGTCAGACGAACTTTCTTGCACATCAGCATCCTTCACCGAATGCAAAACAATCTTTTTTGAAACAGAGTGAGGATTGGCAGCTGTAAACGTCATCAATTACCTTTATATTTTCCGACAGCAAATTATATTCCATTACCACAAAAACTAGAATTTGTCCCGACCTTGTTTTTCTATCGTTCCCGAAATACATTTCGATGTGTTGTCCTTCTTTGGAAGATTGTCTTTTTGTTGCGGCGTTGATGTCGCAGGTATTCCTGTAGACCCAGCAGATTTATTGCTTTCAACAAAAGTAGAACTTTGATCGTAGTACTGGGTGCACTGTTTCGCGCTTTGATCGCTTGCAATTTCCTTGACTGCTGACTTTCTTCGATACAGTTTTGATTTTTTGACACTTTCGTAGATTTATTTTTGTTCTTTTGGTAACTTTGGATGCCTCATCCGAGCTAGTGCTCTCAAAATGTTCTTCCATGAAAAGTAAGCAATTGAAACCAATGAACTGACGGATCAACAGCTTATACTGAGCGATTCTGTTGAAAATCACGCGCCTAACAGTTAGGCTAACGGGAAACGCCTGAATTAAGTAGATCAAACATCGACGATTGGGTTTCATTTATTACGTGGGAAATAAAACCCAATCGTCGATGTTTGATCTGCCCAATTCAGGCGTTTCCCGTTGGCCTACCTTTTAGGCGCGTGATTTTCCACAGAATCGCTCTGTATATTTACCATCGGAATCATCTTCATCTTCTGACGAAGCGGTGTGCTCACTCCCGGAGAAGATTTCCTCGACCGTTTCGGCGAGTCCTCTAGATTTATTTTTAAGGACATGTGTAATTTCATCTGCCTTGGCCTTCACATGTGTATCCGAGTCAGTCGAATACGTATATGGCTTCTTTTGAAGCAGCTTTGTTTTTTTCATGCCGGCGTAATAGGATTCTGAGAAGCAAGAGAAATTCATAATGTTCGACTAACAATTAAAAAGTATGCAAAACCAGAAGCTAGAATTTACCTGCATAGCCACGTAATTCAATCGGCCACCATACCCAGTCCTCCAGCTTTAGCTCGAAGTCTGGAGAGGTCCTCCAATAATTGGACGCATTCTCTATTGTAGGGGGGTTCTGGATATTTGACAAGACAGGAACACAATTTGTCATCGTATCTTATCCAAGTACTTGGTACACAATCTACTTGATGTAATCCATCTTGCGTAAATTCTTCGGTAAATGAGAAGACAGAAAATTTGTTGAGTTCCACTTCCTTACCCGTCACACTGGTACTCACTAAATAATAAAACTTATGATGTATTTCACAGCTGATAGTTCAACATATCTGCATACAGGATGTCTACAGAATTTGAATTCATAAATTGCTCAGCTTTTTTGAGGATCTACAGGCTCAATTTCAGTAAAATTTCAAAGCACATGAAGCGAGCCATAGCTCTAACCTGAATTGCATATAAGTTATGATGATTTTCAAACAAACATGTTTCTAGTTTCCTGATCTAGAACAAGAAAATATCCATAAACCCCAAAAAGCACCTCTGGTGCAAAAACCTTTCGCCAAGTCCATTAATGTGTGGATCACCCCAACAAAAAATCATCAAAAGTTCTGATCGTTCGCTCACTGCGCTCGCTCACTCACTCGATTGGTTGATGATTATCAACATACAAAAGCATTGAAATCAGATACAACTGCCAAGCACCTGTAGAATAATGAAAGTTTGGAATTGAAAAATTTATTCAAACTAAATAACGTTGTACTCGTTCGCTCGCTGCGCTCGCTCACTCGATTGGCTTATGATTATAGGTTAAAAAAATAATTCGGATGTAGAAATTGAAGATGACAACATTTATCAAAAAATATTCACAACGAAAAAATAATTTAAACAAAATTTTGAACAAAACATTTGGAGTCCGTGGTCGTTGGTGGGCCAATGTTTGAATGGCTATCACATGACATTGACATGGTTCGCAATTGATATTTCATAATTCTGTTCCTACAAAAGGCCCACCAATAAGTACCACTACCTCCAAATTTCTTGTTTAACCCTTCGTACATCGTGCTAGAGCGCCGCGCCGCAATTTTCATAAAATCATAATTTGAAAAAAATAGTAGTTTTTGTATCAAGGGCGTAAATCCTACGCCCGAGATGCAAACATTATTTTTTGATGCAGTGGGCGGAAAATTTGTAGAAAATTCTTGCAATATATACGAATGATACAAATAATAATCATACACCGATCAGTACAATGTTTCGTGTGGCTATGGGTTGCAGCAAGCAGGTTCAGGGGCGGGGGTTCAGGGGCGGGGGTTCAGGGGCGCAGCCCCTGGTGGGGGTGCAGGGGGCGAAGCCCCCGGCGGGGGGGGGGGGGGGGGGGGCGCCCCCCCCCCTTAACTCGAAACAAATATTATTAAAATTGAAATAGAAAAAAATTAATTTATGGCAGTATAATCGAAATTATCGTCTTGCATTCATTCTACATCAGTGTTCTAAATTATCATCATTAACAATTAATATAATAAATGAGCGTTAATTACTTTTTTTCACTTTCATATATAGATTGATAATATAAAAAAAACTCCATTTCATAAAACCAAATTACGAAATTCTATGTTATGGGTACGTATTTCGATTTGAAATAAATTCTGTGCAGCGTAGTTTTGTGTAGTATCACTCCCAAACTATTCGTTTCAGTGAAAAATGATGATTTCCGAAAACTTTTATTTTACGCCCCCGGAGGCGTGAAACTGGCATTTTACGCCCGCAAAACGAGGCGTAAAATGCCTATTTTACGCCCACTGCATCAAAAATAATTTTTTTTGCCTCGAAATTTTATGAGTTCTTCAATTAGACCTTTGAGTATCGAGTGGTCGAGTGATTATTATTTTTTTATTCATTTTGAGTATCACAAAATAATGTTTTTTTACTGAAAAACCTGAGAAATGCGGCGATTTGCCGCCGACGCGAGTAAACTCGACCGTTGAATTTGTTCGAATTTTCTGCGCAGTGTTGCCAAGTCACAATAGCTCCAGCTGTGTGTCATGGCGGACCTTGTTCATCTGTGTTATTAGAGACTATGTTTTGGTTTGTGTTATTCATGAAATTGAAATAAACGAAGTTTCAATAAATATCATATTATAAAAAAAATTATATTTTATTAAAATAATTCAAGTTTTCTAAAATCTGTCATCTCCAAATATTATGTATGTGAAATTTAACTTATATTGATGACTATTGATCAAGACTTTGAGGTTATACCTGATGAGGTATGTAATAAAAAATATTTAATTACAATTCATTTTTATTTTTCAAAAATAAAAATATTTATCATTACCAAAGGAAATAATCTGACATTAATTTATTTTAGATTTATAAACTACAGTAAAAGACAAATTGTCTATGGTAATAAAATCAGCAGACATCTGACATTCTTTTTGGATTTACCTATCACTTGAATAATTATTGAAAAAAATAATTTTAAAAATTTGGATTCATACTTCTTCAAAATTTGTGAAATTTGTTTTTTTCATTATTTTACAATGATTAATTTGTTTAAAAAAAGTCCTACAAATTTTGAGATGTGCTGATTTCAGTACCAATGTTTTGTGTACAGTAATGTTTATCGATGGTGTCCCCGTGGCTCACTATTTTTCCAAGCCTTTTTTTGAATCAAATTTCGCTTCTACAAATATTTTATTTGCCCATAGTCAGTGAAACCTTCAGGTTATCAGGAATATGACAGATGCGAGGTGAAGCAGAGTCACGAAGTAAGCCACTGGTCATGGGCGAACAAAATATTTGTAGAAGGGAAATTTGATTTAAAAAAAGGCTCGGAAAAATAGTGAGCCACGGGGACACCATCGATGAACATTACTGTACTTACTGTAAAATTTTGATGTCATTATTTTTTCTACATAATATTGTAACATTGCATGTTGCAAGGCGCTCCTTACCCCTTTGAGGACCTTAGCGGAGTGCATGAGACTGAGTGAATGAGTAGGGTGACCCCGAGGTCCGACAGTAAATCCGAGAGGCGACCGTGACCGACCAAAATCTATCGAACGTATTATTTATTCTTTTGTTCTTTTTTCCGACTTTTCTCTGACATGTGGGGGACGAGGCCCAACCGACGGCTAAAAGACAGTGACTGAGACCCACCAGATACGTACGCACGACGCCAATAATCGACCGGTGAGATCCACTACGAGGAACGCCACCTAAAAGCTCAGGAGGATAGTACTGGCCAGGCTACCTCCACGAAACACACGAGAGGACACGGGGGAGTGCCAAGGGCATTCTACAACGTGGGATATCGGTGGTGGATGAGATTCCCGCCACCCTGAAGAGCCTGCAACCCGTGATCCTCGAATGTAGCGAGCTACACCCACCGTGGCAAACTTCGAATATTCGCGCGTAGCGACAACAGGTCGCCATAGTTAAGGATCTTGCGCTCGATAGAAAAATCAATATTTCGGCGCATAAGGAGGGCGCTGAGTACCGGCGCCATGCGGTCTAGTCACTCTGCGTTAGACGAGCGTTAAGATAACACACGAGTGCCTTTTGCTTTTCTTCGATTATTAGAACAATTTGGTTGAGTCCTTTGAGCCCCGTGGGTCGAATATAGAAATAAGGTAGAGAGTGAGTGAGGCGATCCATCGAGGAGAATACAAAAAAGAAGGAGACTAGAGTCCCTTAGGGATCTAGATCACGAGAAAATCCCTCTACGTTGGCTGGAAGACGGTAAGCGTTAGCCATTCTCACCTATACTAATTCGAATTCGGCAACGGCCGTCTGCCATCTTGCCATTGTTCAGCCACGAGGCTAGTTAGTCTTTTGAGATTCGAATTAAGCCGATCTCCGAAGGGTAGGCCGTCACCAGTGTCCCTCTGCAAATTATTTCGAGTTCGAGTCATTGTTTTATTAAATATCATTGTGCGATCGAGACTTAATCGGGTCGATATTCGTCGTACACGAGTGCGACAGAGATAGCTAGTCGGTCACTGTCGCTCTCTCTCTTCCTCCTGTGGAGAGAGACGTAGCTCGAGGCTTAGCCGAGAGTCATTTATATTTTCAAGCTAGAGTTTAGGGTTTATAATTTCGCATCCGTAGGGAATAATATTTGTTGCAATATTCGCAGAGTGAGGGTAAGCTAGTTATAGAAAAATCTGTAAATATTCTGTAAATAATCCGCTCAGCTGAGCGCTCCTATAGCGGGAGGCTTCTCCTCCCGGAGACGAGCTAGTCGCCGTACAAAGGCGTAAGACTGCGTAGTCGATAATTAGTTTCTATTATACAATTGTTAGTAGTAAGTTTAAATTCTCCGCGCGGAAAGTCATTAGTAATTTAAGTAGAATATTATCCTTCGAGGAATTGATTTGACGAGTTCTAGATTTTTGCATGATTTGTCCTGGTTATTGCTCTCCCACGTGGAAGCTATTAGATTAATTGTTATTGTAAAACTCGCCAAACGTGGCCAGGTCGACTATACTCGACTTGTGATCGATTTATACCCGCTGGGGAGCACCCCCGGGTGCATGCTTTCTTAATACTATTTTTTCTGCTATTTCATTTTCTTTTTTTTTATTGAATAAACTTTATTTTTCTTTATTATTTAAATAACCGAGTCGTTACCACGCCCGCTAATCCTTCATTAATCCATACCCCTCTCCGCGGTACTGACGCTAGCCGGCGCTCAGATACTGTCGATATCATTTCGGTTTAGATCTCTTAATAAGACGGCGGTTATCCGCCTGGCGCCCAACTTTGTCTTTTGTTAATAATTTTGGCCAATTGTCGAGTAGAGAATCTTCAGATCTGGTCATCCGGTCCCGATCTGAGGATTAAGGCAAATCTACGTCACAATATCAAGAGACTCGGTAGAGTCTCGCGCCAAGTACATTGAAAAAAAAAAAAAATTTCAAGCGCGAGACTCAACGAGTCTATATACCCGAGAGGCAACTACCCTAACCTATACCGCGAATTAGTATCTTCGTTTTCTTTCACCTCACAATATACACGAATTGAAACTAATTTTATCCAAGATGTGGGCATGAAAAGCTTTCATTTGAGCCCTAAATCGATTAAATCGGTGTCCGGAGTGCTGAGATATAATTAATTACAGATTCTGATACCTCGTTTCCTCGTACAATGTTTCTCTTTAGTCTTCTTCAGACCAAGATTCTGCCAACTCAAACCATTCCCATGAAATCACATTTCGTCGCTAAACGCAGGACGTATGTTCTACGCTTATACACAGAACATACGTCCTTACGGATCTGGGAACAGACATAGAAGGGAAACTCCACACAAAAATTAAGACCAAGATTCATCCCATTAAAACCATTCCCATAAAATCACATCGCGTCGCTAAACGCAGGACGTATGTCCTATGCTCATACACAGAACATACGTCCTTACGCATCTGGGAACATGACATAGAAGGGATAAATCTACACAAAAGTTGTATAGAGTGGCGTGAGTACGATAGTCACGACGTAGTCAGCGCTAGTTCGCAAACAAAAATCGTCTGCAACACTAGCAGACGCGTGTTGTCATTTCATGTCTTTAAATCCAAATAAAGGAAATAAAATAAAGTACGAGCAATGATTGATATAAAATTTGAAGGTACGAAAACTAGTGAATACCCACTAAAAGCACCTCAGGTACGAAAACCTTATGCCAAGTACATTAATGTGATAGTCACCAACAAAAATGTTTCGATAGGTTAATTTTGAATCCTACGATATTGAGCTTTTGAGGTTATTTATGAATGCAATTATCGGAGGAAACGGTTTTTTGGGGTTTAATTATTTAGCAAGTTACCGCCTGAGGAAGTCTGATGATAGAAAATCAAGAGCAAATGTTGAAGTCGAAAAATATCAGGATATCATGATTTGATATAAGGAACGGCCAGGAGCCAGACCAATAAAGCCGAGTTCAAGCGTCGGATTGCAGCGAATTCCACTTCAAGCTCTATGTTAATTTCATCTCCGAAGGCCCGTCTGCTCAGACTCAAATTGTGAGTCGACGTTATACGTAGGATTCCGACGAGTTTTATGATCTATATCCTCTAGTCAAAACGAGACTGTAAGTCGACTTGTGTGTTAGACTCCGATAGGCTTTATTCTACACTCCACGTCAACGTAGTGCTTTGACCTTCGGTGGAGATAATTTTTAATCCATGTTTTACTAACAGCTTACATTCTTTGTTCAGAGCGATCTCAAAATCTGTATAAATATCTATGATTACATGTAAATTGATCGTACAAACTATATATTCATAATTTACTGTCAAATTTCAATACATAAATTTATTAGATTTTGGTATGCAACCTGTGTCTGTATGTTCAAGTCTCTTAAGCTTTCTTCAAATTCAGATTAGTGCTATCACGACAAATTGAATGAAAATACTTATTCGTTATGAAAGAAATGATCGATCGTCGCCCTCTTTGTCAGATGATAAAGATTCTCATCTATATTTATTTATTCGTTTTAGACTCGGCGTAATTTCATTTATGAATGTAATTATTGGAGAACATCTAGTCTTGCATTAATAGGCTCAATTCTAGGTATATATTTCGATACCTTCGGTTCAGACCCGAAGTTGAAGTTGACGTTATGAGTACAGGACGCGTACATGTTCTTTTTGCAGAGGACCTAGCTGCATTAAAAAAAAAAAACTACCTAAGAATTGCAATACATATATCTAATATTTATATATATTTAATCATGAGCTGCAACTATAACCCTGCGTGCAAGTAACTCCGCCATTGCCGGTCCCAAGCCCAGATGAGACAGGAGAAGGGCTGCGCGCTGGGTTACACGTTGCAGGCATACAGAATTATACCGGATTCTAACGAAACAATTCGTAGAACTTAATGAAAGAACACATGTTACGTCTGTCCACAGAAATTTAAGGCTTACAGAAAAGTATGAGCATACGTGTATATTATAACATTATTTTCATTCATTTAAATTATACTACCACATTTAACATTGCTGCTTTTTGAGGGATTCGGATGATATAAAATGCATCACCGTACATGCATTGAGATGTTCATAGGAACAATTGGCAGAATGCTGACAACTAAGCAAGCCTCGCAAGCGAGGATATAGGAAAACCCAATCGAGCGAGCGTAGCGAGCGAGCACAATTATTAGGTAGTCAAGCAAAATTGTACAAAAAGTGGTGATATCAACCCCAAAAAGCACCCCTGGTGCAAAAACTTTTCGCCAAGTACATTAATGTGGTCACTACCCCCAAAAAAATTCACCAACAAAAATTCTTCCTCGACAAAAGTGGTACTATAGAAATGTCTACTTACAAAAGAATTGAAATCAGATACAATTGCCAAGTACATGTCTTCTGTATAACAAAAGTTTACAACAGAAGAACAGAAAACTGAATAGTCTTGTATCGTTCACTCGCTACGCTCGCTCACTCGATCGGCTCTTGATAATTACAGGGAAAAAATCAGGAAAAAAAATTTAGGAAGTGGTACTTGGCGGGCCATTATAGCAATATGTATCAAACAAATGATACATAGACCTAAGTAAATACTCTTGCACTTACTCATAAATGGCCCGCAAGTACCACGTACTAAATTTTTTTTCCTGATTTTTTCCCTGTAATTATCAAGAGCCGATCGAGTGAGCGAGCGTAGCGAGTGAACGATACAAGACTATTCAGTTTTCTGTTCTTCTGTTGTAAACTTTTGTTATACAGAAGACATGTACTTGGCAATTGTATCTGATTTCAATTCTTTTGTAAGTAGACATTTCTATAGTACCACTTTTGTCGAGGAAGAATTTTTGTTGGTGAATTTTTTTGGGGGTAGTGACCACATTAATGTACTTGGCGAAAAGTTTTTGCACCAGGGGTATATATTATTCATAAAGAATAAATAAAATTGGTTATTGATTTGTATTTAAATTACAGGTGAAATGAAATGGCATCAATTCAACATGTGAAATGGTGTGACAATAATGAAAGTTGTGAGGATCTATTAAATTTGAGTGATGACAACGATAGTGTATACTCAGACGCTGAAATACCAAATTAATCACAATCAGAAGCTACTTCTGATTCTTCTAACGATGATTCAAATGTTAAAATTAATACCGAAGTAAATAACAACAATTATGATAACCATTCCTTGCCAAAAAATGCTACGAATCGATCAAGAAGTCAACGTCAGAAGCCAGGTGAAAAGAAGAATTTTACACAAAATTCGAATCAAATATTTATTGAATCTGGTGAAGACAGTGACGATGATTTTAGCTAGAAAAATCGGTAACGAACTCTATAAGACTAGCCACGCTTGGCTACATGATTTACGATAATTCGAGATCTATCAAAAAATAGAGACCACATGGGCATTCGAAAGACGCGAATCACAGGTTCAACGATAACAGACTAAATTATAATATTACTTGATCTTTTACTGAATTCTGACGATACGATAACGGTAGTCGCGATACTAAATTATCCAAAGACGATATTGAACTTTAATAGACCATACTAGATTTTACACACGGTAATAAACTATACGAAAGTGACCATATTTAACTCAATCAACAAATTATTAACAAACTTAATTATAACAAACTAAACTATAACCCGAGGCCTAAGCCTTCGCGGCTATCTTCGCTCGGGGTACTCCAGGAAAGGTAATTTCCTACAGTATTTCATGCATAAGATAAATATAACATACTAAATCAGCAACAAAGCCATAAACAATAAATTATAGCCAAAAAGCACTCAAGATCTACGTAACTCAGCCAGACTCGAGGTTGTTCGATAAATTAATAGACCAAATACGAGCCTCATAGCTCAATAGATAAAAACGAGCTTCATAGCTCAATAACCAAATTATTAACAAGACTTTTATCCGAACTACCTCGTGCCTTCACAGAAAGAATCAAGACCTTACCTTAAGATGCTTCAGAATATAACACAACACTATTTTAATAATACTCGATACTTTGATAACGATGATATAATGAAAACTCGATATTTCGATAGGTGTGCGATAGGTGATACGATAGTCGATAGGTGATACGATAGTCGATAGATGATACGATAGATGCTTGGCGTAGACTAGAGCGAAGAGTAGGCCGAATAGCGCGTGTATCGTCCTTATATAGTCGGTATTTTCTTCCCTCAGTCCATCCTTCAGATTTAGCGCGATCACGTGACATATCGGTACGCTAATTGGTTCGTGTAACGACAGTTTTGCCGAACGTAAAATAGGAGAAATCTATCTCACCCCTGCCGCTGCTAATACCGCTCCTATTACCGCCTTCCCTTTGAATCTCCAGGCTAGGAGGCTGCCATGGAACCTCATTCGCCCGGCTACCCGATATTTCTCCTCGGTCCTGACCTCATTCGTCGATCCACAAGAAGATTGGTGGTAGCTTCGTGTTTCGGCATACTAGAGCTTCACCCACGAAGTAATTCGCCAGGTTGGAACGCTGATCCGGGAGTCGACTAGACCAACCACGGCCGCGATAACAGATTCGGAGACAGTGTCGATAGTATTTGCACTGACTGCTTGTTCATTAGGTGGGAGGTTTTTGAAGGTGCGCCTGCACTTAACCCTATACGCCACCCTCACATCAGCAGTGCACTTTCTTGTAGGCGGTAGCTTCTCCGGATGACGGGAGGATTTCCTCGTGCTTCTCGCACATCCCTGTACGCCGTCGATCCGATAGTTTGGAGGTAGTAGATCCTCCACTTGAGCGGAGGCGCTGACCTTCGAGTCGACTGGACCAACCAGGTTTGCGCGCCGACAGAATCGTCCTTGACGATAGTGGAAGTTTCTTCACGTTCGATATAGTCGTTTTTCCATCCATAGTTCCCACGACGACAGACGTCTTGTGGAAGATCGAGCTCGAGATTACATAGTTTACAAAAAATAAAATAGTGTTAGTTAATCCTAATCATTTTCCCTAATTTTTCCTTTTCCTGGAGACCCTGTCTACGCCACGCATCGTTGTATCACCGATAGTATCGCCTTGTGACGAGGAATTTAAAATACCACGTCACAGTATATCCACAGAGTCTCGATTACTTTTCATCTTAGGCCAACTGCGAGTCACTGCCAATATACTCTACGCGGCGGCCAGGCGGTGGTGAAATAAAACATTGACAATTTTTCAACGATTCATTCGATCGAAGTGAAACTTTCCAGAAAACTTATTTGTACCTTGACGAACAACTTTTCCACTGGAATTTTTCGGTCGCTCGAAATTCGTTCGACTTCCGAAACGCTTGAAGATATACACAACTGGTTTCTGCAATGTCTCGGAAACTAATCAATCCCACGAAAAACATCCAAAGATGTAAAAAAAGCCGCCAAGATACTCACACGAAAATCACAATTGCTTTATAAGCAAAACGGTTCGCCACTCTCTGTCGTGAAATCAAGAAAAAAGCCAAGCACCGAACGTACTACTGCGATCTCTCAGCAATTTGTTAAAAAAAAATAAAAAAACTCAAACTCAAACTCAAGCCTACATCGTGAAGTCGGAGTTTCGTGTGACGATATCGAAGCATCATTCCAAGAGCTACGTACTTGGCGGGCACATTCGGTTTTTTTTTCTTTGTGTTTGTTGTTCTCACGTTGAATTGATATGACCTTATCGTATTTTGCGAACCAGTCTCAAAGTACTATGTTTTCGGTCGCTGGTTATAAACATGTCATGAACTTTGCATCGACTGACGAATGTTAGATTCGCAGATAACATTGGTTCTATAGGTATAAATTTATTTAAAATGCATCTTCCGATCTTGTCGGACGACTATGTCGTGGCAGTTGAAGGATTAGCGCTTGCGAGTTTACGAGAGTGTGTAGTGCGGGCGCCTGGGGCCTTGGGCGCCCGCACTACGCACTCCCATAAACTCGCAAGCGCTAATCTTTCCACTGCACGGAAAGAAGAAAAATTGAAAAATTACAGTTTATATAGTAATAAGAGGCGCTTCGGAAAAAAAACTGGAAAAATTACAGTTTCAAATAACATTTTTATGAAAGACAATTCTAAATATTAATTTTGACAGTTTCAAATGTAATTTTACACTTTCAAAATGCAATTCTTACACAGTCTGTAGAAATGATTATATGAAACTGTAATTTTCCCAGTTTTTTGTTCGAAGTGCCCAGTTACTATATAAACTGTAATTTTTCAATTTTTCTTTTTTCCGTGTGCCACGATTGTGTAGTTGCGAATGATTATTCTCCACAAGCGAATGAGCAACATTGCTACATTATGCTACTAGGGAGGAAAGTGTGTGGTTTTTGCTGAGTGCGATGTTCAGCACGAGCACGAGGTGAAAGTTCGCTCCTCCCGTGTGGCATATATCACTTTTTAGCCGACTAGATAAAATGTCCATATTGCATCCACTAGTCAAACACAGCAATTCAATCAATCAAACTTAGAATCGGTCAAATTTAGAGTTTTTTTCTGCCCTTCAAATTTACTTTTTCGACTGCAAAATTCACTTCTTCTTCCCTCTGATCAGAAATTGATTACTTTCCGCCCGCGTTGCAGGGATGGAGTATAGTAATTTTATCGTAGTCGGGTAAAAAATATTTTTGCACTCACGTGAGGCCGAACTGTTACAAAGATGGGTTTCAGGTATTGAAATTGATCCTCCCTACTACGTGTATACGCTCGTGCACTTGCATATACGCATGCATCGTGAGCAAGATTGTATGACATAGTATAGGTACACCAATTAAGCAATCATCAACTGAATTTTATATTTATCATTATATCAAACTGTCATACTCTATGCTACTTATAGCATATACGTATATCCGTAGCTGTATGTTTTAGGTTGCATGCCGCAATAGCAGAGTAGAGTTTTCTTGATTCGATCGTTTTGCAAGTGAATAAGTTTATTCTTCCATAATTAATACTACCTAGTGAGGTATGTGATTCCAGAGTTCCGAATCTGATTTGATAATTCAATGACAGTGGGAACGACCAAGATTTTTATTGATTATACAAGTATTTATGTCTGTCAAGTCATACACATAGTTAAAGACACGTAGAAGTATTGTCTGAAACGATTATTGGTTTAAATAACTAGTTTTTCATTGTATTTAATTGCTGTCGCATTAAAAACTCAATTTTCGCGTAAAACGAAGCGGGTTGTCCGTATAGCTCTAAGGAACCGCATGTGCCCGCCAAGTACGTAGCTCTTGGAATGATGCTTCGATATCGTCACACGAAACTCCGACTTCACGATGTAGGCTTGAGTTTGAGTTTGAGTTTTTTTATTTTTTTTTAACAAATTGCTGAGAGATCGCAGTAGTACGTTCGGTGCTTGGCTTTTTTCTTGATTTCACGACAGAGAGTGGCGAACCGTTTTGCTTATAAAGCAATTGTGATTTTCGTGTGAGTATCTTGGCGGCTTTTTTTACATCTTTGGATGTTTTTCGTGGGATTTCACTTCTTTTTGCAAGCACCAGAATTGAGAAGGATTGCTCATTTAATTTCAGCAGGGTTATACGTTATTATAGTTTGATCACGATAAGAAATACATTCGGAATTTGGACGAGGGAAGAAACATTCAGCGAAAGACAAACACATTTACTTCAATTGTCAACTATGACAAATATAAATAATTTATTAGGCAGAACTTAATTTTGTCTTATACAGTATCAGGTTGAAGTTCGTAACGTTACTTCAACAAAATATTCGCCAAAAAATTCTCAAATTCAAGGCTCGAATTTCAAATGGATCAAGAAAGATGTATCCCACGAAAAACATCCAAAGATGTAAAAAAAAGCCGCCAAGTACTCACACGAAAATCACAATTGCTTTATAAGCAAAACGGTTCGCCAGTCTCTGTCGTGAAATCAAGAAAAAAGCCAAGCACCGAACGTACAACTGCGATCTCTCAGCAATTTGTTAAAAAAAAATAAAAAAACTCAAACTCAAACTCAAGCCTACGTCGTGAAGTCGGAGTTTCGTGTGACGATATCGAAGCATCATTCCAAGAGCTACGTACTTGGCGGGCACATTCGGTTTTTTTTTCTTTGTGTTTGTTGTTCTCACGTTGAATCGATATGACCTTATCGTATTTTGCGAACCAGTCTCAAAGTACTATGTTTTCGGTCGCTGGTTATAAACATGTCATGAACTTTGCATCGACTGACGAATGTTAGATTCGCAGATAACATTGGTTCTATAGGTATAAATTTATTTAAAATGCATCTTCCGATCTTGTCGGACGACCATGTCGTGGCAGTTGCAAATGATTATTCCCCACAAATGAATGAGCAACAATATAGTACATTATGCTACTAGGGAAGAAAGTGTGTGGTTTTTGCTGAGTGCGATGTTCAGCACGAGCACGAGGTGAAAGTTCGCTCCACCCGTGTGGCATATATCACTTTTTACCCGACTAGATAAAATGTCCATATTGCATCCACTAGTCAAACACAGCAATTCAATCAATTAAACTTAGAATCGGTCAAATTTAGAGTTTTTTTCTGCCTTTCAAATTTACTTTTTCGACCGCAAAATTCACTTCTTCTTCCCTCTGATCAGAAATTGATTACTTTCCGCCCGCGTTGCAGGGACGAAGTATAGTAATTTTATCGTAGTCGGGTAAAAATATTTTTGCACTCAAGTGAGGCCGAACTGTTACGAAGATGGGTTTCAGGTATTGAAATTGATCCTCCCCACTACGTGTATACGCTCGTGCACTTGCATATATACGCATGCATCGTGAGCAAGATTGTATGACATAGCATAGGTACACCAATTAAGCAATCATCAACTGAATTTTATATTTATCATTATATCAAACTGTCATACTCTATGCTACTTATAGCATATACGTATATCCGTAGCTGTATGTTTTAGGTTGCATGCCGCAATAGCAGAGTAGAGTTTTCTTGATTCGATCGTTTTGCAAGTGAATAAGTTTATTCTTCCATAATTAATACTACCTAGTGAGGTATGTGATTCCAGAGTTCCGAGTCTGATTTGATAATTCAATGACAGTGGGAAAGACCAAGATTTTTATTGATTATACAAGTATTTATGTCTGGCAAGTCGTACACATAGTTAAAGACACGTAGAAGTATTGTCTGAAACGATTATTGGTTTTAATAACTAGTTTTTCATTGTATTTAATTGCTGTCGCATTAAAAACTCAATTTTCGCGTAAAACGAAGCGGGTTGTCCGTATAGCTCTAAGGAACCGAATGTGCCCGCCAAGTACGTAGCTCTTGGAATGATGCTTCGATATCGTCACACGAAACTCCGACTTCACGACGTAGGCTTGAGTTTGAGTTTGAGTTTTTTTATTTTTTTTTAACAAATTGCTGAGAGATCGCAGTTGTACGTTCGGTGCTTGGCTTTTTTCTTGATTCCACGACAGAGACTGGCGAACCGTTTTGCTTATAAAGCAATTGTGATTTTCGTGTGAGTACTTGGCGGCTTTTTTTTACATCTTTGGATGTTTTTCGTGGGATTTCACTTCTTTTTGCAAGCACCAGAATTGAGAAGGATTGCTCATTTAATTTCAGCAGGGTTATACGTTATTATAGTTTGATCATCACAAGAAATACATTCGGAATTTGGACAAGGGAAGAAACATTCAGCGAAAGACAAACACATTTACTTCAATTGTCAACTGTGACAAACATAAATAATTTATTAGGTAGAACTTAATTTTGTCTTACACAGTATCAGGTTGAAGTTCGTAACGTTATTTCAACAAAATATTCGCCGAAAAATTCTCAAATTCAAGGCTCGAATTTCAAATGGATCGAGAACGGTGTATAATTCCTCAAATTGTGTGAGACATGTTTATCTAGCATATTTTACAATTCTTACAACATTTGAATCATGAAATATTGCATTTCTTTAACGAATATTCTGTTACGTTAACGTTACGAACTTCAACCTTAATATACAGTTTTAACTTAAATTCAGCCCTTAATCAGTCATTTTTCAGCCATAGCTTTGAAGACTGTGTTGCCTGACGCAGTAACAGGCTCATATGTGTTCTGCAACGTTGATTGTTCGGAGCTTGCATGCTTGTCGACTGCAATTTAATTCAGATCACTGTGCGAATCATACAAATCAATAAACGATCAATTATCTAAATGTTAAAGTAATTACTAAAACATATCCCATGTTACTGTGGTGAAGGTGAGCTGGGAAATATCGACTCGTATAACATACCTTCCAATATGTGATATCCAGATTGATTCTTTCGCTCACTCTGTGGTGTAAGATTTCAAATAATTGTGGAGACTGTACAGCCTTGAGGTAACAGTAGGCTGATGTTTGGTTTCGGAACACTAGCCATTTTGAACTTGCGTGCTTGTTTGTGGTCATGTAATAATTCCAGTGAAGGATAATTGACTAAAGGAGCTGAATATGCCGAAGAGCGACGTATCGTTCTCTAGATCAATGGAGATTGTGATCTTTGCAGGCTCACCTGTAATCCTGAAATATTGACTCTCATGATCTTATGACACGTTACGCCTGTAAATCATAAAAATATACGAAATTAATACTTTGATGCTGCAGTGGTGTTTTTCTGGGTTTCTGTTCTATTGATCAAGGTGACTTGAGAGAAATTTCATATCATACCTTTTGATATAAAATCTTTCAATGTATTCATAGTAGCTGTGCAAGTTCGGATGATTATCACAATAGCTGTGTTCTCATGAAATGTTTGGCCAGGTGGAAAATGAAGTGAGCGACCAGAGATGTTGAGTATAGATAGGGTGATCTATGGATCTATGGAGACTTCAGGTTGTAGCGGTGGGAAGCTGATCGTCAGTCTTGAAATGGTAGCTCTTTCGAGTTTGTGTAGCTGTACCAGTTTCTTATATCGATTCTGGTTCCTGTAAAAAACAGTCGAAACATTGATATGTGATAACTATTAGTCAGTTGGTAGAAGCTCACCAGTTCTCAATTCTACATTTTCTCAATGCAGCGATTCATAAAGTATCGATTTTGTAGCATACCGTCTAATGTGTGTTACTGAGATCCATTCTTGTAGTTGCTGTTTTATTAGTGAGCGAAGCAAGTTTCCATTTAATCAACGGTGCATTGTGATCTTATAATGCATACCGTAGCTATTTTTTGTCTGTTTGTACAGACCACGGTAGATCTTGGTTGGACTTAGATTAGAATCTAGCGAGCCAAGTTTTATCTGTCATGATTTTCAACGTGGCTCTATTAAATTCATGTGCTTGAAGTATTTCTTTGTTCTTCAAAAAATTTCTTTGATCACGGAGAAGAAAAGTTAAGAAATACAACAAATCTCTACTGGTATATCTAGCTTCTGATCGCCGTATACATACTTATCCTATGAGATTGTACAAAATTCACAAAATAATGAAATTATTTCGGGATCATAGTCCTTGTACAACAAATTTCTACAATCGAAAGACACAGAGGTATATAACATTATAGTGTCAATTATATCGGGCATAGCTGTTAATTAAGTATGAATAGATTATAAGACTAGATGATATGTGTGTGTCGCATGATTCATGAAGCAATAGCCGTGATAGTGATGAATGATCATGTATAATAACAATAACAGTTGGAGTTGTATATGGACTGCAAGTTGTATGTGATGGTAACATTCTCATAGTGAACTCAATATTCTGGATTCTGATAGTGATAAAAAATGCAACATCGATAATTATATACAATAGAAACAAAAGTTGGAGTTGTATACGGACTGCAACATATACTGTGAGTTTTTGTGGAAATGCAACATGGAACAATCAAACGAACTTTTGTTACTTGCGTGGCCAATAGGCTTGCGATGTCTGTAATAGAAGCAGTGTTGTTTCAGAGCATATCCAGAAAAACTCATAGTATGTGACTATGAATATTGGTAATAAACCACATTGAACTGGAGTGAAAACGCTGATTCCGAGTAATATACATAGACATACATCAAACCTTTAGTAGATTTCCAATCTCGATGCATGTAATTGTCATGTTGTTATCAACACTATTGAATTCGAATAAATTAATATCATGCTGCATGATGTCAAACAGTTGCTAGCTCAAAGAATAGACATTGAATTCGAGTTCCCGACACATTGAGATTGAAAAGCTACTGTAACAACGCTTATAAAATCAAAGAAATCTGTCATGTTCTATCAACAGATACAGACATTATGGATAGTTAATCTCTGTATGCAATTATACGCACGATTGTTCCATCCAGTGTTGGGACGGATTTAACGACTAATTCTTAAACACTATAATATATTTTGATAGTCTCTCTATAGCTATACTATGTTTGATGTGAATACACATACTAGTTGTTATATGTGGGTGAAGTGTGTAGTGTATATTAGTATAGGCTTGAAGAATTGAAGTAGATAATATGGTCCATGATAATAGTTCAATCATTTTGAATAATACTGTATAATAAAAATGCATAATGATGGAATAGTCATATTTGAACCAAACAAGTTATTGCATTAAGAATGATTGAGTCGTGAAGCGAATAGAAAATAAAGTCGATTCTTCATGCCATTATTAAGATCAAGTGTCTTTGTTTGGGAAGCACTAACTACTTATTCATTTATATTTGTTCGTGCACCCTCGGTCTAAGACGAATCCTATCACACTATTATATTAAAACGTACAATTGCGTTAGGAATCTCAAACTCCTACTATGCGAACTATATACTATGCGACGTTCCAACACTGGATGGTACCATAAAAATGGTTTTGGTCGTAATAATCCTGTAATAAAATAAGAGATTAGTAGCACTATATCCTCCTATATGCATTCAGGTTGACGTGTGAATCCGCATGACTTGTATGCGCATGGCTGTGTGGGACTCTAACTGAGTTACGTGATGTATGGTAAAAATATGAATTTTTTCATCCATCGTCAGCTGCTGAATGAAACGTTGGTAATTCTGAACGATCTAGCAGTAACTCTGTAGTGTTCCAGCCAATATTCGATATCAATGTTTTTTAATCCAAGTAGGTTCAATAACTATTTTACCAAACGAAATTGTGTACTACAATTTTGTCATACCTGAATGCATAAAAAGGTACAGATATCAGTACATAATACATGTTATCGTTTTGGTCGATTATTCCATAATCATTTTTGCCGATAATCACCAATGAATTGTGGCAACATGTTTCTTGTTTCAAACTTTTTTTTTTGCATAACCAGGTATTGTTGTTTCAGTGTTCGACTTAGGTCCAGTTCCACAATCGAAGGTTAAAATTTGTACTAGGTTTAAACTGCTAAAAATTGCCTGTCGTTGGCTAAATCCATCGCTAAGCCAAGTTTAAACTGTAAACTTGTTTTAAAGTCAAGTTGTGGAACTGGGCCTTACAATTCAAACTAACTGTGAGAGATCATAGTACATCGCCGTGATGAATAGTTGAATTACAGAATAAATCTGTCATTGAAAATGTATGTGTGATGTTCAGTCTGTCTGAACTTATTGCCAAATTGTTTGTGCATAGGTATAGATTATACGTTTAAATATATTTTATATTTGCTTTTGTTCATGACCATTCTTATATTGTTTGTACGTAATTATCTTGTGAATTCATTGGCAATAATTTGATAGATATATTTTATATTTGCTTTCGTTTTTGACCATTCTTATATTGTTTGTACATAATCATTTTGTGAATTTATTGGCAATAATTTGATAGATATATTTTATATTTGCTTTTGTTCATGACCATTCTTATATAGTTTGTACGTAATTATCTTGTGAATTCATTGGCAATAATTTGATAGATATATTTTATATTTGCTTTCGTTTTTGACCATTCTTATATTGTTTGTACGTAATTATCTTGTGAATTCATTGGCAATAATTTGATAGATATATTTTATATTTGCTTTCGTTTTTGACTATTCTTATATTGTTTGTACGTAATCATTTTGTGAATTTATTGGCAATAATTTGATAGATATATTTTATATTTGCTTTCGTTTTTGACTATTCTTATATTGTTTGTACGTAATCATTTTGTGAATTATTGGCAATCATTTTTAGGTTTCAATTTCGTTTTCTTTTTGATGTTGGATATATTTCAGTTGCCTCTTTTATACTATAACTTTGCCATACCATGGTTAATTGTTTTTTATTTTTTACGTTGTTGGATATATTTCAGTTGCCTCCTTTTTATTATACCTTTGCTATACCATGGTCAATTGTTTTTCATTTTTCACATTATTGGATATATTTCAGTTGCCTCCTTTTTACTATACCTTTGCTATACCATGGTCAATTGTTTTTCATTTTTCACATTATTGGATATATTTTAGTTGCCTCCTTTTTACTATACCTTTGCTATACCATGGTCAATTGTTTTTCATTTTTCACATTATGGGATATATTTTAGTTGCCTCCTTTTTACTATACCTTTACTATACCATGGTCAATTGTTTTTCATTTTTTACATTATTGGATATATTTTAGTTGCCTCCTTTTTACTATACCTTTGCTATACCATGGTCAATTGTTTTTCATTTTTCACATTATTGGATATATTTTAGTTGCCTCCTTTTTACTATACCTTTGCTATACCATGGTCAATTGTTTTTCATTTTTCACATTATGGGATATATTTTAGTTTCCTCCTTTTTACTATACCTTTACTATACCATGGTCAATTGTTTTTCATTTTTTACATTATTGGATATATTTTAGTTGCCTCCTTTTTACTATACCTTTGCTATACCATGGTCAATTGTTTTTCATTTTTCACATTATTGGATATATTTTAGTTGCCTCCTTTTTACTATACCTTTGCTATACCATGGTCAATTGTTTTTCATTTTTCACATTATGGGATATATTTTAGTTTCCTCCTTTTTACTATACCTTTACTATACCATGGTCAATTGTTTTTCATTTTTTACATTATTGGATATATTTTAGTTGCCTCCTTTTTACTATACCTTTGCTATACCATGGTCAATTGTTTTTCATTTTTCACATTATTGGATATATTTTAGTTGCCTCCTTTTTACTATATCTTTGCTATACCATGGTCAATTGTTTTTCATTTTTCACATTATTGGATATATTTCAGTTGCCTCCTTTTTACTATACCTTTGCTATACCATGGTCAATTGTTTTTCATTTTTCACATTATTGGATATATTTTAGTTGCCTCCTTTTTACTATATCTTTGCTATACCATGGTCAATTGTTTTTCATTTTTCACATTATTGGATATATTTTAGTTGCCTCCTTTTTACCATAACTTCAACCATATCATGGTGAAATTTTTTCATTAACAGTGGCATATATACGTATTGTTTTGGTCAATAGTCTCATTTTGTATTATCGGCACACGATAATTATAATATTAATAATAATAATAACAGAAAGTATTACTATTATCATTCTATAGTCATGGGCAAAATTATATAGTTACTTTTAGTTTTGACTATAGCTTTCAAACATTGTGCCAAATGGTTAGTATGTAGGTATAGATTGTGCACTATGTACAGATTTTTTTCTATTTCCATTGGTATACATGGTGTAACGGATGTAATAGTATTTTGGCAACCATATATGTAACCTGTATATGATGCTTAAATCACAGTCATTTGCCTATTTTTATTCATATCATTTTATTACATATATATGTATTTTGCAGCGACTTTCCTAACAGCGAACCAATGTCTTTCGCTATTTCAACCAACTGAATGAGGCGAGCGCCTGGTAGAGTAAGAGACAGGTGACGAAAGACTATGGTTTTCGCGGATAGGAAATCGCATGGTGTATAGATATTGTGTTTTACATAACTACTAACATACATTCAATTTTCGGATTTGATTTGAAACAATGAATGTGGCGTATTGGTTCGGAATTATGCATAGGCATAACAAATGATTTCCACTTCATGTATAGTGAATATTCGAATAAAAAAGAGGAGTCTGTTTTGATTTTCTACATGGGACATATTTATTTTTTGCGTGTAATCAGCTCTACTGGGTAATTTTACTAGCTGAACTTCAATTATGCCAGCAGACATATTCATGCGACTGTCGTTCTTTCAATTCACGGCTAGATTGACTATAGTTGGATGAGGACTCTCTTTCGTTATCGTTTTCTTTACTATACGATACGACGGACGACTTGTGCACAGGCATATTATAATACGATATATTTTTGCAGCTGTCAGCTAAGATCGTTTCAAATGAAATTTTTCACCTGTGATGCAAGTCAATCCGTTGTACTGCATACACTGATACCAATGAAACAGATGTTACACTGATTCAAATTCGTCCAGCATCCATCAAGATAACATGTATCGAGTCATAATTCATCGAAGCGTAAGCAATATGCAATTGATATTTTGTAAGTTAGGGATATCAGTTATTGTACATGTCTCTATAAACTCATGGTACATGTTATATGATAGATGCTGGAGCCAAATTTGGTATAAGTCCACAGCTGTTTCTTGCTAAAGTGTATATGTTACGTCTATTATACGTTATCAGTATGACAGTTTATTCTGTAATACAACTATTCATCGAAACGATGTACTATGATCTCTCACTGACTGGTTATGCGTATATTATGATTACGTACATATTTTCTGCGTTATGCATTCCGAACCAATAATTGACTGTGATTTAATATTGATATCGAAGAAATTAGTCTGACTTTTTTCAGTGATTCATAAAATCGTAGAGTTCTTTGATTGTCAACTCTTTGTCCACATGTATTATGAAGTACCAGCTAATTTATCGATTGCATGCCTGTGCATGTAGGCTGTAGTTATAATATTTCAGACCAATGTATTTACACTGCTTTTTCAATTGCAGAGTTGATATTTCCAAGTTATTTGGTTTTTTTCTTTCACATTTTCAGGTAGAATTATTTACAAATAATTAGAGACAAATAGAAACAATCTCCAATATAAATGTTTAATTTTTGATATATTATACATGTAGTTTGACTTATGAAAGAATTATCTTCGGTTTTTTTTTTTTTTTTTTTTACGGTGGGCAACTTTTGTTCAGTACTTACTTACTGACCTATTCGGATAATCGATCGAATAGTCATATTGTACTATAAAATATATTTATATTTGTCATTATGAATAGGGCTGGTAATTGCCTGTGATGGTATACATGGTATATATATTATCAAACAAACATGTAATTGGCAAAGCATTCATGGCAATATAAATCGGAAATTTTATGATATCGCTTCTAATACCATCATGTAAATATCCTTGGCTCCCCGTGGCCAGATCTGTTTATGTACTTGCGTATCGTTTACACCCAGCCAATTATTTGCTTTATCTTTTAGCATTGCAGTATAGTGACCACTATCTATACTTTCACCGTGATGAAATATCGCGCTATTTATCTTGAATTTCTTATTGTCGAGGGTAATTTTTGTAGTTGGTACTGCGTTCAATTTGAAATTTGTTATTTTAGATGCCTGTCCATCTTGATATGTAAATATCATGAACTGCACGACAATGATATTTTTTACCGAAGCAATGACAGTTTTTTGCAGCTTATTGCTTTTCTGACAATTCTCGCACGTACTGTCAAGTCTTGTCCATCGTGACAAAGTGTTATTAAACAAATCTTGTAGGTTCTTGGGGTTCTTGATACTTGGTGTAAACGATACGGGTATGGCTAAAATGTAATTTGGCTGTGCGATCTCAGAGCTGAGTCCGCAATCGTTACATCTGATCGTCGTGATCAACTGATGTTCAATCGTTTTTTGAGTTAAATCAGATTTCTCGCAAATAGCTGTAAGAAATTCAGCCGCGTCTTGTTGTAAATTTTCTGTGAAATTTTTGCCTGCTAATTCTCGAACTGCAAAGGAATTTATTGCTGCACTACTTGTGACGTAAGAATAGGCTAATTTTTCTAATGGGTCGTTATTATTCAGCTTAATCAATTCTTGTATTATATTCGAGCAGTGGAATATACACTGCAGAGTGGCATTTGCGTAACATGAAACTCTGTCCTTATTTTCCATGCCAACAATGGTGCGCAACGGATTTGGCAATGTGTTATTATCATTTACTTCGATTTGTATATTTTGCGTGCATGAGGGAACCGACCATACGGTGTCTTTGACCGTTAATTTAGCTGCACGTGTAATATTAATTTCAGCCAATTCGAGTTTGTATTGTACCCTGAGTCGATTGTACTCGACTAGTGCAGCTTCCTGAACTTTTATTGCTTGTGGATTGAAATTTATCAAATGTAATCCGTCGAGAGACTTGACTCTTGACAATGCAACGTATGCTTGTCCAGCAGTGAACACAGTCTGGCCTATGTCTATAACTATGCTGTTCAAAGTTAAGCCCTGGCTTTTATGTATTGTGATTCCGTAACTAAGAGACAGGGGAAATTGATTTCTGAATATAAAGGCACCATTCATTATTTCGAATTTTGTGGATACCCTTTCGATGGTATACTCTATCCCCGATGCTAGGGCAATCGTTAACGATTGTACCTCGCGTGTGTCGATATCTCGATTTACGGAAATCACATGACCTATGGTACCGTTTATAATACCTGTAGATACGTCGATGTTTCGTCTAATCATGATTTTTGCCCCAATCTTGACCGTTATTGTTTTTGCGAGTCCAGCCGTGCGAGTGCTGTCCTCGTGTTCCTGATTCAGGAGTTTTGTTATTTTTTTTTTCAAATACGGTATGCAATCAATGCTGTCTTTGGCATTGAGTTCAATTTCGTCGCCTGGAATTTTGGTTAACATGGCTGTGTTCAAAATATCACATTGGTTCCGAGTCGGAAAAAGACAGACTGTATCTAGCGACAATTGGTTGATATAATTGCATAATTCGTCAAGTCTGGCTCCGACCGACGTACCGGTAAGGTTTATTTTTCTAGAATCTAGAATCTGTTGGTCGGCAGTGGTCAAAATTCCGAATCTAACCCGAGTTAATATCTCTTGGTAAGTTGTATCATTCTGTTGACGTACGTTTGTCAACAGCTCGTCGTACGAAAATAGATCGGTCCATAGATTGACCGCACCTACTGAGCCAATATATTTTTGTATTTTGTCTTTCGACAGGTTCAGGTATGCTGAATCCGCATTCACTGGCGGGAGTTGTAGTAAATCACCCATAAGTAGAATATGTTTTCCACCGAACCAGCCATCATTAGTATTTTTTGTATCAAATATTTCAGTTAGTCTTAAGTGTATATACATTAACGTGACGTTTGATATCATTGAAACCTCATCTATAATGAACAATACTACATCTTTTAATTCGTTTCGTAAGATTTTCAACACTTCGTCAGACAATTCTTTGTATTTGGGTGTGCCGCCGTGCTCAACTGGTAGCTGGAACAGTCTGTGCACTGTCAGTCCGTCGACGTTAAAGGCCGCCAAACCTGTTGGTGCCGTGACAGCAGTCGTTGCACCGAGTATTTGTTTTGTCCAGCACCTAATAGTTTTTATGAGAAAACTCTTACCCGTACCACCAGCTCCACTTACGAACATTCGTAATGGTTCACTATGTGCTGAGATTAAAGAGGTCCTGACGGTATCAAATATTACTTTCTGTTCGTCATTGAGTTGTGATATCATGTCAACTACGTCAAGGTCTTTTAGTTGCCCTTCCGCGTTATTCAAGTCCTGCATAGCCAAGTTGGCTTCTACTGGCTGATAATGTAATGGATTATCTCTGTTGTCATTTGAATCTTGGCTCAGATTGCTCATCATATTCGTAAGATCATCCAGCTTTTGTTCGATCAGTTCTTTCACCTGATCGAAACCTTTTTGAATATCGGACAATCGCTCGTGGTAACTCATTAATTCTAATAGGTCTGCCTTGCTTTTCTCGAACGCCTCGGCGTACGAATTACAGTTATTTTTCAACTCATCAGTATCACGCCACGGTTTGAACAGTAGCAACAACGCATGGAAGTACTTTTCAGGCTCTACATTCGGATTATATTTGTAATGATTTATCAAATAACCGCGCTGTCTTTTTTTCAAATACAAACCACCGCCTAGATCGTATATCTCTGCTTTGCTATTTTTTGGTATTATTTTAGTTATTTCGTACCATTTGGCGTAGTCGTATAAATGTACCGACGCTAATTCCTCCGGTCTATTCGGGTAGTAATCGTCAATGAGAGACGGATAAAAAATATCTGTCGAACCCGGAAATAGTTTTTCTACAGTTTTGTACGGTTTAACTCTTTTATTTCTGAGCTGATTTACGTCTAACCATTTTATGGTTGTGTCAGGATCAGTTCCGTACAACGGAATACCTAACAGTGTATCAGCAGCTTCCAGAGCTCCGCATTCTCTGTTATTCAAGCTGCGCATTGCCACACTCCACAGTCGGCTGCTCAACGACTTGGTGGAATTGATATCATGAAACATATCGGTTGTGTGACTCGTTTCAGGTTTAGTACTATACTTAGTACAATACCAATTGAGTATTGTCGATTTTTCGCCTATGAACTGCATGTCCATGTTTCCTTCCCATGCACTAAGGACAACCGGATTATAGTCATTTATGAAGGCTTCTTCTTCATTTCGCGGTAAGTCGACGAGTCTGCTTTTTGATTTTAGCTGTTTTCTACCCGCAATCGACATGGCCACGTCTTTTATTATCAGCGTGTCTGTAACTGGTCTTGGAAATCCGAATCTGCATATTTTCATAAATCCTTTTTTAGTTTTCTTATTTCGCATACAATAATCGTTATGCTTATGTCTCTGATGCGTGTCTACTCGACGATACAACGTCGGCGATACATGTTTATTGGGCAGTCTGCAAGTAATATGCTTGGAAATGAAGTTGGCGACTTCTTCCGTAGATGACTCTCCGATCGTGGGAGCATCCTTAATCCAGACCAACAAATGGAAGTGCTGTGTTCCTCTGCCTTGGTATTCTCGTCTCCAAAAGTAATGGCTGACTTCTCCAATTGGATTGTCATTGGAACATATGAATTTCAGCATCGCTCGAAATTTGTTATCTAGATACCTCGAGGCCGAAACTGGGTCTTTCGCTACTAGTTCACTTGTAGACATACCAGCCATTTTTGGTCCGTTAACGTTTTTAATATATTCAGCTAAATCATCCCACATCCACTCGCTGGGACTCAGCGTGAGAAACCACGTTGCCGGACCATAATTTTGTACCATGCATCCCAACTCATTTCTCGGTTTGCGCCAATACTGGTCTGTATTCCGTAATTTCGCGAAAATAGTGGTCAGATTTCCTTCAAGCTGTTCTTTTGACATCAATTCCAAATACTGACCGGCATTCATTTTTTCCTTTGGATTAATGACATTTAGTTTATGAAATATACCACCCTTCAACTGCCGTATGTTCGAGTCGTGTAACAGGTAGAACAAATACTGTTGATTCAACCTGAAGACGGAACAGCTGGACATAAGCCTACATTTTATGTAGTCGAATTCTCGCAGAGGGATCGCGCGGTCTTGATGCTGGCCATTGTTACCATAAGGGTACAAATCTGGGAAGCACATGACGTCTAGATATTTATCCCATTGACTCAAGGGTGCTTCTTCTACCTTGAGCATTTGATATAGAGCCGTTGCATTCTTATTTTCTCTATCGGCACTGATCGGATAGATGGTATACTGCTCGTAGTAATCTTGGCTATCCATTATTTGTGTTAATATTGCCCGACGCTTAGTACTCGTCTCGTCAGTACAGTCCATGACCGTATCCGCATGTTCTTCCAAACCAGGCTTTTCTGTCTCTACCTGAATTTCCACGTCTTGCACGAGTAAATCTAACAACGAGTCTGGCTCAGTGGGTAATTCAATCTCGGCATAAAAAGGATTATTTTCCCTGAGCCAAATGAGTGTCTCATAGATCTTTTTCACGTCCACCAAACTACTCCACACGACTTTTGACTTATTCGGTAGTCCATAGACCATCACGAATAGTTCTTGATTCAGATTTAGCGCGTCAGTCGGTGCAGGTAATTTTTTTAGTGTTTCCTCTAACGGTAACGGTAAATGGAACGTTCGACCTTTTACTTTCTGTACCCGCAACTTATTTGGAAGATTTTTTTTCGCTACTGTACCCATTCTTAGTACCGTTTGAAAAGCCTTTGCCCTTTGTATGAGGATTTTTTCATAATCATTAAGAGTGAAGAGAACGGGTGGCACGTCGCCTATAGCTAGGTGATTCAATAAACACGTTGGTGGCATTTCATTATCACGGAACTTTTCTAAACAGTATTTACAGATATAATCAGACGTATTGTCGGAGGCATCAATGTGAGTTTTCATCTGTGACCAGTAGTGCCCTGTGATAGGTTTTCTGAGTTTTTTTATATCTCGCGTGTCTCTACGGTAACAAAGTTTTTCGCACGATACGCAAGCCAATCGTGGTGTATCCATCGATTGTTGGACTAGCTCATGGAATGCACGTCTATATTTGTTTGCAATTTCATCTTCGTTCAAATTTATTACTTCAGAACACAGTTGATACATAGCAGCTTCTTCGGCTGTTTCGCTGGAGAGTTCTTGCAAAAGAAGTAGATCTCCTCGTACTAAGGCACTGTCTATGCAATTAATTTTCTCCACTAGTCTCATGAGTTCGTAAATGTATCTCGTGAAATACCGAATCTGTGGGAAGTGCGGATGCAATAATTGAAGCGGTAAGAATTTCGAATTGCAACTCACAGGATTGGTATAGCAAATTTGTGCGTGTCCTAATTTGTGCTGTGACGTATTGACGCTACATTGGTTCCAGTGTTTCAATGTATTACGAATATTTGCTATTTTCCATGAACGTATAGCCTGAAACACATATTCCAGTCTACTAATGGTATGTGAATTTGGTTTGACACATAGCTCTGAGCAAGCCCATGATTTTCGTACATGTGTGCTTGCAGTTACCGGTAAAACGTTAGCTATCTTTCCCGTTGATGTAGTGATCAGCGGGTCTATCACAATGTGAAGCTCATCATAAGCTGTATTGGTATAATAAGGGTCGGACGAGCCCGTATGTTTTGATTTCCCGCAAAAGGCTTCCATTTTTGATTCTACATCAGACGATTCTGCCGCTCGTACCGAACAGATCTCGATCTTATTCTTCAGATTATTCAGCGTACGTCTCACGCTTAGTACGATACGTTTTCTCGCTTGAATGCACCATTTTATAATTTTTTCTGCCTCAATTCGTTTTTGTGGCTTTGATTTACAATTAATTTTTGCGGATAAGATGGTAATATATTTTTCTACCGATCCTAACAGTGTTATTGTACTGCTCCGCCTACCTAAGTGCCTATATTTCTTCAGAATATTTTTAGTTCGGATAAATTTCTGTTGCCCTCTTAGTTCTTTACGAGCGCGTCTGACTTTATCGAGTATTGCTTTGTTTACATCGCGATTAATGGCATACTTGTTTCGTTCATATTCTTTTTTTATTTCCGAATTAAGAGCATATTTATTAAATTCGTACTTTTTTTTGTTTTCGGGGTGTGCAGAATATTCAACCCTTTGTTTTCTGGTCTTCATCTCAGGATTGGTTGCATATCTTTTTTTTTCACGTGTCTTTTTGATATCAGGATTTGCTGTGTATTTTATCCTTTCACGTGTTTTTTTGATATCAGGATTGGCTGCATATCTTGTTCTTTCACGTGTCTGTTTGATATCAGGATTTGCGGTATATGTTGTCCTTTCACGTGCTTTTTTGATATCAGGATTGGCAGCATATTTTTGTCTCTCACGTGTCTGTTGAATCTTAGCATTAGCTGTATATTTTTCTCTTCGACGAGTACGTTGTAGTTCACGAGTCACAGCAGTTGTTTTCTTCTCGTACAATGTTTTTTGTTCTGAATCTTCAGAATATCTCGCTTTTTTTTGCAATTTTATTGCTTCCGCATTAGCAATATAATTTGCTCGTTTTATTCCAGATGTTGCACTCTGGCTTATATTTCGTTGCGGCTTATCAGCGCTGCAATTTGCTATGCATTCGTTGTCACTTCGTGTTTGCCCTATGAACGAATGAGTAGCATCTCCGATTGAGTTCGTGCTATTACTACTACTAGTCTGTCGAGCTGAATAGTTTTCACGTCTTTTTTTGTTTATTTGGTCCTTGTGAGTGGTCCACCATCTGTTTTTGCGATTTGTCTGTATTGGGAGAGTTATGTTTGTTTTATCGCTTTTACCTTGTTGTTTGCTTTTTTTGCTACTATCGTCCGTCGTACTTTGTGAAGAAAGTGAAATGGTATGCCGTGGTACTGTTCGACAGACCGATGCATACGTTTTCGCGGGTAATTTTTGTATTTTCGACCGGTCTGTATTTTGGTCTTGTACGATTGTAGCGATGTCCGACTGTGCTATTGTGGTACTTTCCATTGCAGGAAACGCACTTATTGTTTTTTCGTTGAGTATGCGTAGTAAATGCTGTCTCATCGTTAGTGTCGTTCTTCTACGCCCATCGTTATCTACGTAATAGCGTTCGGTCACAGGGTCCTTACCTAGTGCAAGCGATGTTGCGATTGCACACGCAAACACTCCGCATGATTTTGAATCCGGTTGTATTTGTACATTTTCGTACATGATCGAATAATTTTCATACAGACGATTCAATATTTCATGTTGGAGCGGCGATAATCGGTGTTTCAACGTATCGTACACGTGTACTACTGACCCATCGTAGTATATGCAGGTCCAGTGACCGATCTCTTCTGGACCAATGTTTCCGCTGTAGAGGATCTGAATATCTTGATCGCTGGTAACACGTTGATACCAATGTAATCCTTGATAGAATATCGGATCTTGTGGTTCAAAAGTCGTCGTGTCAGTTAAAACATTCAGAAATGCATTTATACACTTATCATGTAGCTCCTCTGCAATGTTCATAATGCAGGCTGCGATCTGTGCCCTATTTGCACGTACTATTGCATTAACGTCTATTTGTTCGTCAGTGTCGTCTGTAATGTCTATTATAAGTGGTAAATTTACATCAGCTGTTTCATTGCGTTTTGGCGTGTCAGTTTTATCTATTCTGGCGGATCGCTTCGCCTCTTTTTGTTGTTGCTGCATTTTGCTATAGCTACGTTTCCTATTTTTCGGCATTTTTATTTATTGGACTACCTGTATTAAATACTACTCAACTTATACTTAGGATTTGTCTATTTATCGTTGTATATTCTGACTTTCTTGTATTTATGAATGAATAATTGTTATGGGCTGTACTCACATATAGATTTTTTCCGGTCTTCTGATTTAACTAAATTTTACAATCTTTAATATCGTTTGAGGAACGATATGTGAAAATTAATTTTTGCCGGCACTGCAGTACGCTGACACGAATAACCTCGAACTTGTCGATTAAGAACAATATATTGCGTACTGACAATGATATAGAATTATTGATATTATTGTTACAGTAAAGAAAATGACTAAATTCGCGTGTCTGTGTGAATTCGAACGATGTTCAAATGCACTGAAATGACACTCACTTGTTGAATAATTGCAATATTTATCTTTCGATATGCGCTTTGCTATATCTCCAAGTGGAATGGAAGTTCTACTTTCTGTTCGCTGACTTTTCTAAATGACGTTCCTAAAGTCATCTATTTGAGTTGATCTCATCTCTATTGTGTTTATTATTTCTGAAATTTGTCAATAGAGTGCAGTCCTATTGACGCGTATTTTATGTGGACAATTTATTCATCACATGTTTCAATTTAATTACTCGTTGTTCTATTTTTTCGAAGATTGGTTTTTAATTAATTTACCTAGTTTTATTTTCCGTATAATTCTGTTGTGATAATAATTGCAATGCGTAAATGGATGGATAATTTTGGTTGAATTAAATTTGTCCAGTCAGTGCTGACAGGACATCGCCATCTGGACAAAATTTTATGCAGTTGGACAATTTATTTCAAATTGTTTGGTTGTGTGTGTGAGTATGTGATCTCGCCAATGTATATGCTACTAGATCAACGGTTTCAACCCTTCATTCTGCATTCGAATCTCGAAGCGACAAGATGTGTAAGTATACATACACGTTTTCATACATTATGTTACGGTCTGTTTTGTTGTAATTGTCTATTCCATAATATTTATCAAACAGATGAAGTATTCTGATTCAGCTATTATTCGATTATTGTATATACATGCGAACAATGGGTCGAGTAATAGAAAGATGCATGTCCTCATTTTTTTACGGCCAGTTACTCCTTTTCGTATTATCACTCGTTTGGTTGATTTCAAAGCTGATATGGTCTAATTTTCTCAATTGTCTTTAATGGGTGGCATTGTTTATAGGTTATCTATATATTTCATTTATTTTGAAGAAATTGTAGGATCTAAAGTAGGGCTGTCTTCTAAGCTAACTGCTAAGAGCCCACTTATCGACACCATTTTGTATTACTATTTTATTGAACTTAATCAAATACAGAATTGAGAATGTAAGCTGATTCAATTTTAAAATTCTATTTTTCTGATTAGCTTGATTCTTAGCATAGCCAATATGTTTGTTTGATTTTGTTGTTTTGGAGTTTTGGAGTTTTGGAGCAAGCCTTAGATGTTTGTAATCTTTCATAATTATTCAATTGAATAATTATCCCATCGAATTGTTCTTTCTTTAATATTAATGGTGGATATAATATTATGATGTATTTACTAGAAATGTGTTTTATTTGGTTAATAGCAAATGATCAAAATGTTGAGATGGGAGGTGGCGAGGGTGGCGGCGAGGGTGGCGGTGATGGGCCACCAACCATGAGCCCCCATCAAACTCAAACAATGGTATGTACAGTATTAAATACGATTATCACTTGCGTTGAATGAGGAGGAAAATATGAAGTAGACGGATCGTAAAAACCCAAACGTATTCAGGTGGGCCATTTAGAATGGATGTATTTTGTTGGACAGTTTAGAACAGACATATCCTAATAGGCTCTATAGGCTGTGTAGTGTGTATAGATGACGGTATATATTTGCTGTAATATTTTTTGTGATTGTTATGTTTGTTTTAGATTGCCTGGCAAAATACATTTGTTCTAGGCGGACCATTTAAATATGTCTGTTTTCTTATTTCCTGGCGAAGTAGTTCTTAGATTAGACAGAAATTTACGCATGAAGTTTTTTTTTTTTAATTTTTCTAATTGAGCTCACAATCAATTGTGTGCAATATTATTTTTCAATTATTGTTTCTTGAAAAATTAACATTTTATAAATCATTTGTTGAGATATTTATTTAACCATAAAAATCTTGTCGTAAACAATACTAATAGTTAATGTTTTAATTTACAGATCCGAGAGTTGTGCACAATTTTGGGGCGGTACATGGGGCAACAGTTCCATGTACCAGCCCCAAATAGAGAGGGAGAGGGAGAAAGAGAAAGAGAAAGAGAAAGAGAAAGAGAAAGAGAAAGAGAAAGAGAAAGAGAAAGAGAAAGATCAAGAGAAAGATCAAGAGAAAGAGAAAGCGAAAGAGAAGGAGAAAGAGAGAGAGAAAGAGCAAGAGGGAGAGGAAGAGGAAGAGGAAGAGGAAGTGAAAGAGGAAGAGGAAGAGAGAGCAGAAGTGACGAAGAAGAAAGGGGAGAAGAAGATAGAAGAGGAGTTAGAGATAGGTCGAGAGGAAGAAGAACAGAAAATAGAGGTGGACGAGGAAGAGGAAGAGAGAACAGAAGCGACGAAGAAGAAAGGGGAGAAGAAGATAGAAGAGGAGTTAGAGATAGGTCGAGAGGAAGAAGAACAGAAAATAGAGGTGGACGAGGAAGAGGTGGAGGAATAAGAGGAGGAGTAAGAGGAGGAAGAGGAAGAAACAGCGGTGGTGGAAGTAGGCAGAGGAGATATGGCGGAGGTATATATTTGCTATATATATATATATATATTATATATATATTATATATATTTTTATATATATTTATTATATTTTTGTATATAGGTGGGCAAAGAACGGGTGGAGGTGGGAGAGGGACGGGTAGAGGAACAGGCCAAAGAGGATGGTCAAATGGGCAGGGACGAGGACAAGGGAATTGGCGAAGGGGTTGGGGACAATGGAGAGGAGGCAGCGGGGGCCAAGGAAGAGGAGGCAGAGGGGGCCAAGGAAGAGGAGGCGGAGGGCGAAGCAGCTCTCTGCAATTTTATTTTTAAAATTTTATTTTCTAATAAAAGTATTTTTTCATAGTTTGATGTGTACGATTCATTCTTACTTTCTCTCCCATCAACTCGTTGCTGATGTATTGAACAATAATTTCAATACCTTTTCATTTGGATTTCTTTTTCACTTTTGTTTCCTGTTTTTTCGTGATTACAAATATGTATATGGACTGAGGTTTTGCCCTCACTTGACCTACATGGAATACGCATATGCTAATGAACTAGTTTGGTGATCGAGTTGAACTACCTACATCGTATAGTTTATTATGAAGCTTGTTCTACAATTTATTTCTCAATTTTTTTCCATTAACAATGGTTTTTTTTTTATGGATTATGACCTAGTGAATGACTCTCTGATCTATATATTATTTTCCATGCATAGTTGGACGCAGGCGATTACCATGCATATCGTGGGTAATTCTACCAGGCCATTGTATATCTTCTTTGTGTTAAATTGTTCTTTTAGTATTTTACAATTTCCATTTGCAGGTATTTATTATTATATGATTGAATCAGAATTTTATTTTCAAATTTTTTTACAATTTCCGTCCAGATATTTATTATATATATTATATGACTGAATTAGAATTCAGTTCATAATTTCACGTGGTCATTTATTACATTGAAATTGAAATTGAACTTCAATCTATTTACTTTGATTCTGAATTGATGATGAAGTTACTCTACATTTGCATTTAATTGTCAAGGAATTGTGTGTGGATATTATTTCTACAATACATTATCCAACGTGGCATTTACGTGCTATCAGTGAATATATAGTTTGTTATCAATTACTAATCTTAATGAGTCCGTCGTTTCGTAGAACAGATTTTTTATTCAATTTTAAAATGTTCTGAAATCACTGTATTCAAGTTTTTGCACTATGCATGTTTATGATTTGTTGTATTGGGTAGTTGTTACAAAATCCACGATTAGGATTAAACTAACAAGGGATTTATACACAGTTTTACTCGTGATTGTATGCATCAATATAATAGTTTATTAATAATCCATTATACACGTAACGTATAGTTTTAGTTTGGAAAGCATTAGTATCAGCATTAACACGTCGACTCAAATAATCACAGTTGATTATTGATGATGTGATTTTCTTATACTAACTTATTCCTACGCGCGCTGGCTCAATGGCCGGACTTTGTTTTCTTTTGTGTTTCTGTTTTATCTAAATTGATATACCGCTTTGGCCAATGCAACTTTAGCTTTTTGATTTCTTTTCTTCTTTATTGAAATGCCGCTTTGGCTAAATACAATTTTTATGAATTAAGATTTTAAATTGAAGTGTTATTTTAGCTAAATACAATTTTATCTTCTGATTTTGAGTCGGTCGGCAGCTTTGGCACGAATCCGCTCTGATTGAGTTTTGAATTTAGGATTTTGAATTTGAAATAGTAATGAGTCGGTCGGCTGCTTTGGCTCAAATCTGCTGCTTTAGCTTAGGCAGCTCTTCTTTCGTACTTTATTTGTTGTTACACCGACGCTTGACTGTTCTGGTACTGTATCACGTGACATAATACCTGTGTGTGCTTCTATGTTTGATGTGATGTATAGTCAGCCTATTTGGCTATAGGCTCAACACATTACAATATATATGAGCCTAAAATACCTCATAATTGTCTAGATGGTTAGATACTACAGTTAATTTTCCAAAAATTCGAAAGGTGCTACATAATTTTACATGATTTCAAAGAATTCCTGTCATTTCACTAATAATCTAATGGATAGCATATTTCAAGGTACCAAACGATTTAGCTAGATTTGTCAAGATAATAAATGTTTCAACTCATTTCATAGACCACGCGAAGTGTGGGTAGAACCCATGTTTTCACTACTTATAAAGTAAAACTTTGTATAATATCAAACGGAAAAACTTATTTTGATTTTGTGTAATTGCACACTCGCCTTCGGCTCGTGTTGCCAACTCACACTAGTCAAAAAAAGTTTTATCGCACTCACATCATAATGTACCATTACTTCACTCAGTATGATAATGGATGTTTCACGCACGCTCCGCGTGTGTGAGAATTTCACACATAAAGTAAAATTTTGTATAATACTCGATGGAAAAACTTTTCCTGACCTTGTGTGATTGCAACACTCGCCTTCGGCTCGTGCTGCAATTTCACACTCGCCAGAAAAAGTTTCACCACTCTCGTATCATAGTGTACTATTTTCAACTCAGTGTGTGATACTCGATTTCTTATGCCTGTTGGTAGTGTGCGAAGTGCTCGATTTACACACTTCCATGTGTAAAAATAATTGAGTTCTTTTCGTTTGAAAATAATAATTTCTCAAATACTTTTCTTCTATTCAACTTTCTCAGTTTTGTGTCAAGTTGTGTTGACACATACATATTTACTGATTAAATAATAGTGTTATCAATATGTCAAATTAACATTACATGTTATTTATGAATAAAATAAAATTTATGTGAAACATAATATAATTCTATCAAAATCAAATGAGCCTTGCTTTTCTGATCAAGATAACTTGTATCTCGAACTTGTGTTTCTATCGATAGACTACGAAAAAGGTATATAGAAGTGGAAGCAGAAGAGTTTTTTTTTGTCTTTGATTTCCTAATTTCTTTAGTTTCGAGGACTAATAAAACTTTATGCTATTGAAAATCATTTTTCGAAGTATTTTGTTTTTAATGGGGGGGCTTTGCCCCCCCAACCCCCCAGCGGGGGCTTCGCCCCCTGCACCCCTAGCAGGGGCTTTGCCCCTTGCATCCCCAGCAGGGGCTTTGCCCCCTGCACCCCTAGCAGGGGCTTCGCCCCTTGCATCCCGAGCGGGGCCTCTGCCCTTGGACCCTGTCCCCACCCGGCCGCTCTCACTAATATTGCAATATATACTATACTTCCCTATTTTTTAGAGTTTTTTACAGGTCAAGAATTTCGCACACTGAGTTAAACAATAGTACATTACGACACGTGTGTGCTACTTGTATCATACTGTACTATTATAACACTTTTAATGATCAGCAATTCTAAACATATTAGTTTGTTTGATAATTAGTTTGTGGTGCTGATGTATAGGTAGGTGGAGTTAGTGGTTTGTAGGCTGGTCGAAGTTGGTTCATTTGAAGAAGATACGTAGAGTGTTATAACTTTGGAGCAGCTGTGAACTACTTCTGTTATGGGACATCGTCTTGCCGAAATGTTATGCTCTTCTGTTCCGATGGATTAATAATAAGATAGGAATGGTCCAGATGACTGTAAAAGATATAAAATAACAAAAGATTGAAGGAAAGATTTTAGTATATTAGTATTAATTTTCCTAGTATTGTTATCATTTCGGAACCATGAACTGTGGGCTACCTTTGTCTTGGGATGCTGTTTTGCCGAAGTGTTATGTTCGTCTATCTCAACGGATTGATAATCGGAACCTTTGTTTGGGACGTCGTTTTGTCAAAGCATTATCTCCGACTATTGCAATGGATCAATGATAGGATAGGAAAAGGTCAAGTGACTGTGAAACATAGAAAATGACAAAGGATTAAATGAGAGGTTTCGTATCGCTACTAATTTTTCTAATATTGTTATTACGTTGAAGCTATGAGTTGTAGGCTACCTTCGTTTTGGGAGGATCTTTCGCCGACATGTTATCTTCCTCTATTTCAACTGATTGGTAATCGCAACCTTTATTTTGGGACGTCGTTTTGTTAAAGCATTATCTCCGACTATTCCAATGGATCGATGATAGGATAGGAAAAGGCCAAGTAACTGTGAAACATAGAAAATGACAAAGGATTAAATGAGAGGTTTCATATCGCTACTAATTTTCCTAACATTGTTATTACATTGGGGCTATGAGCTGTCGGCTACCTTTGTTTTGGGACGATGTTTCGCCGAAATGTTATCTTCGTCTATTCTAACGAATTGATAATAGGATAGGAATGGTCCAGATGACTGTGGAAATTTAGTGGAAACAAAGAAGTTGAGGTTGGTCTATTCATCTAGTATTATTATATGTAAAATCTAGTGAAAATCAATGTCCGTACATACCGTTTAATGTAAGTCATCGTAACCTTATTTTCACTTGTTCCGGATCGAAGTGAAATAATATTTTGCCAGGATCGTTGATTTATTCTTTATCTAAATATTTGAATCCAGCTTAGAGGATTGTTCCGTGCACTTACAACAGGCCATCATGCAGATTTATTAAATAATAACTGTCATCGGCGTGAAACCACGGTCGGCGCACTTTTCACTCTGATCATTGTTCACTGATTCACTGTTTCACTGATTTACTGAAATAAAACCATAAGCTTGACCGATAACATCTTATATAATATGAATATATAACTATATAATATGATTATATATAAATTATGAATATTTTAACTGTCAATACCGCGATCCGTCAGCCATCCGACAGCCATTTTGATTCGTCGTCCCTCTGTGGCTCACTTAGTAACTTCATTATCACATATCGACCGAGTGCGGATTCAGATTTATGCCAAAATCAATAGGGGGCGAGATTTCGATGGCTTGTACCCACGTTTCAAAGATCAAGTCGATCCGTTTCACCGTTCGTTCAGAAACGTGAGGACAAGCAAGCGTCTAGCGAAAATTTCATGACCAGGAAGAAGAAGAAGAAGAAGAAGATGCTTTTTCATCAACTTTCGTGACCGATATATCAGAAACCAGTGTACCAATTTCGATCAAATTTATACAGCGAAGTCGTGTGGTGGGGGAATATCTGTTCTGTGAATTTGATCGAAAAATATTCACGCGTTCCGAAGTTATGACCTCCTGCTTACAGGTATAAAGAGTTCCCCCGAGAAAATAGTCTCGCGTAGCTCTCGCCTGCCTAGGGGTACTTGGCGGCGATTCGCTGCCGCGAATCTTGATAATTCCTTAAATCGTGTGAAACACGTTCATCTAGCATATTTTGTAATTCAAACAATATTAGGATCACGAAATATTGCATTTCTTCAACGAATATTCTGTTATTACGTTAACTTTACGAACTTCAACCTCAATATACAGTTTCAACTTAAATTTAGTATTTAATCAGTAATTTTTCCACACGATCATCTAAAGGTCAATGAATTACCGAAGATTTTATACATTCAGTTTGACACTTATTAGACGGGTTGTTGATTTTGCTGCCAAACATAGGAGCCAAGGCTTGAAATTGGGCAGTTATCAAGAAATCAGCCCTCTTCTATGTATTGAAAATGAATCTCAACAAGCATCGTTCAGGGAAAATCTGAAGAATTTCTTTTTGATAATAGAAGCTACCAAGGAAAAACGAAAGCACTTGGCTACACCATTTTTCGAAACCATTGAAACTTTGCGCCACACCTTGGATGTTTTACGCACGCTCCGCGTGTGTGAGAATTTCATACGTCATAAAGTAAAATTTTGTATAATACTCGACGGAAAAACTTTTCCTGACCTTGTGTGATTGCAACACTCGCCTTCAGCTCGTGCTGCAATTTCACACTCGTCAGAAAAAGTTTCATCCCTCTCATATCATACTGTACTATTTTCAACTCAGTGTGTGACTTGATTTCTTATGCCTGTTGATAGTGTGTAAAGTGCCCGATTCACATACTTCCATATGTAAAACTAATTAATTTCTCTCCGTTTGAAAATAATAATTTCTAAAATATTTTTCTTCCATTCAACATTCTCAATTTTGTGTCAAATTGTGTTGAGACATACATATTTACTGATTGAATAATAGTGTTACTAATATATCAAATTAACATTACATGTTATTTATAAATAAAATAAAATTCATGTGAAACGTAATATGATTCTATCAAAATCAAATGAGCCTTACTTTTCTGATCAAGATAACTTGTATCTCGAATTTGCGTTTCTATCGATAGACTACGAAAAGGGATATATAGAAGTGGAAGAAAAAGAGTTGTTTTTGTCTTTGATTTCCTCATTTCTTTAGTTTCAAAGACTAATAAAATTTTATGCTTTTGAAAATCATATTTGGAAGTATTTTGTTTTTAATGGGGGGCTTTGCCCCCTGCACCCTGACCAGGTGCTCTGCCTTTGGACCTTGTTCGCACCCGGCCGCTCTCACTAATATTCCAATATATACTATACTTTCCTATTTTTTTTTAGAGTTTTTACAGGTAAAGAATTTCGCACACTGAGTTAAAAAAAAATAGTATATGACACGTGTGTGCTACCCGTATCGTGCTGTACTATTATAACACTTTGAATGATCAGTAATTTCTAATATATTAGTCTGTTTGATAATTAGTTTGTGGTGCTGATGTATAGATAGGTGAAGTTAGTGGTTGGTAGGCTGCTCGAAGTTGGTTCATTTGAAGAAGATGCGTAGAGTGTTATAACTTTGAAGCAGCTGTGAACTACTTCTGTTATGGGACATCGTCTTGCCGAAATGTTATGCTCTTCTGTTCCGATGGATTAATAATAGGATAGGAATGGTCCAGATGACTGTCTCTCTCTCTCTCTCCATTAACGACTTATCGCCATTCTAGACATGTAGTCAAATCCAGATGACTGTAAAAGATATAGAATAACAAAGAATTGAAGGAAAGATTTTAGTATATTAGTATTAATTTTCCTAGCATTGTTATCATTTCGGAACCATGAAGTGTGGGCTACCTTTGTCTTGGGACGCTGTTTTGCCAAAGTGTTATGTTCGTCTATCTCAACGGATTGAAAATCGGAAGCTTCGTTTGGGATGTCGTTTTGTCGAAGCATTATCTCCGACTATTGCAATGGATCGATGATAGAATAGGAAAAGGTCAAGTGACTGTGAAACATAGAAAATGACAAAGGATTGAATGAGAGGTTTCGTATCGCTACTAATTTTCCTAATATTGTTATTACGTTGGAGCTATTAGTTGTAGGGTACCTTCGTTCTGGGGCGATGTTTCGCCGATATGTTATCTTCGTCTATTTCAACTGATTGGTAATCGCAACCTTTTTTTTTGGGACGTCGTTTTGTCAAAGCATTATATTTAACCATTCCAATGGATCGATGATAGGATAGGAAAAGTCCAGGTGACTGTGAAACATAGAAAATGACAAAGGATTGAATGAGAGGTTTCGTATCGCTACTAATTTTCCTAATATTTTTATTACGTTGGAGCTATTAGTTGCAGGGTACCTTCGTTCTGGGACGATGTTTCGCCGACATGTTATCTTCGTCTATTTCAACTGATTGGTAATCGCAACCTTTTTTTTGGGACGTTGTTTTGTCAAAGCATTATCTCCGACTATTCCAATGGATCGATGATAGGATAGGAAAAGTCCAGGTGACTGTGAAACATAGAAAATGACAAAGGATTGAATGAGAGGTTTCGTATCGCTACTAATTTTCCTAATATTGTTATTACGTTGGAGCTATTAGTTGTAGGGTACCTTCGTTCTGGGACGATGTTTCGCCGATATGTTATCTTCGTCTATTTCAACTGATTGGTAATCGCAACCTTTTTTTTTGGGACGTCGTTTTGTCAAAGCATTATATTTAACCATTCCAATGGATCGATGATAGGATAGGAAAAGTCCAGGTGACTGTGAAACATAGAAAATGACAAAGGATTGAATGAGAGGTTTCGTATCGCTACTAATTTTCCTAATATTTTTATTACGTTGGAGCTATTAGTTGTAGGGTACCTTCGTTCTGGGACGATGTTTCGCCGACATGTTATCTTCGTCTATTTCAACTGATTGGTAATCGCAACCTTTTTTTTGGGACGTTGTTTTGTCAAAGCATTATCTCCGACTATTCCAATGGATCGATGATAGGATAGGAAAAGTCCAGGTGACTGTGAAACATAGAAAATGACAAAGGATTGAATGAGAGGTTTCGTATCGCTACTAATTTTCCTAATATTGTTATTACGTTGGAGCTATTAGTTGTAGGGTACCTTCGTTCTGGGATGATGTTTCGCCGACATGTTATCTTCGTCTATTCCAAAGGATTGATAATAGGATAGGAATGGTCCAGATGACTGTGGAAATTTAGTGAAAATAAAGAAGTTGAGGTTGGTCTATTCATCTAGTATTATTATATGTAAAATCTAGTGAAAATCAATGTTCGTACATACCGTTTGATGTAAGTCATTCGTAACCTTATTTTCACTTGTTCCGGATCGAAGTGAAATAATATTTTGCCAGGATCGTTGATTTATTCTTTATCTAAATATTTGAACCCAGCTTAGAGGATCTGTTCCGTGCACTTACAACAGGCCATTATGCAGATTTATTAAATAATAACGGTCATCGGCGTGAAACCACGGTCGGCGCACTTTTCACTCTGATCATTGTTTACTGATTCACTGTTTCACTATTTTACTGAAATAAAACCATTAGCTTGACCGATAACATCTTATATAATATGAATATATAACTATATAATATGATTATATATAAATTATGATTCATGCCAAAATCAATAGGGGGCGAGATTTCGATGGCTTGTACCCACGTTTCAAAGATCAAGTCGATCCGTTTCACCGTTCGTTCAGAAACGTGAGGCCAAGCAAGCGTCTAGCGAAAATCTGATGACCGGGAAGAAGTGGAAGAAGAAGAAGAAGATGCTTTTTCATCAACTTTCGTGACCGATATATCAGAAACCAGTGTACCGATTCCGATCAAATTTATACAGCGAAGTTGTGTGGTGGGGGAATATCTGTTTTGTGAATTTGATCGAAAAATATTCACGCGTTCCGAAGTTATGACCTCCTGCTTACAGGTATAAAGAGTTCCCCCGAGAAAATAGAGTCCCGGCTAGCGCTCGCCTGCCTACGGGTACTTGGCGGCGATTCGCTGCCGCGAATCTTGATAACTTTCTTGTAAAAAATAATATCAAATTTTTCCTTTCTTAGTCAATCGTGACCCACTATGATATACGATTGCTGCAAATTTTGTTCAAAAATTCAGAAAATTGGGTAATACAGAGCCAGTTGCAGTGACAAAGCCCCTGCGGAACAAAATAAAAATATATCCCCTTCTGGAATCAGATACCTCAATCTCGCGTAAAATCATTATGTTACAAGTATTTATGATGTTATATAAAATCGTGTGAAATCACATACTTTCCATTCGTATTTCGACTAACGAATAACTTGATGACGATAAGTCTGAAAATTCAATGGTAAATGCATTTCAAAGAGGAAACTGTATGCTCGAAAATCGTCACCGTCAGCATTTTCTGCGTTTCTTTTTTCACACCACGGACAACCCCTGAATATAATTCGATACGATTGGATAATCTTCTCTATCCATTATTATTATCGACAGAACATGCGTGTTCGAGCATTTTGTTGGGATAACATTTTTCGTCTTCACGTGGGTTTTCGACAGTCCCAGGCGATAAATCGCCGGGCTGAAGGGATTTCGCAAAATGTTCGATTTTTGTTTTTTTTCAATCAAAATTGTTTCCCGAAGGAATTTTTTTTTAAATCTTATTACGATAATTTGGCCGAAGTGCCTGCTATGTCCCGCTGACCTCTTAGCCGCGCTCTCCTTTCCATTGATATTGTAAACGTTTACAAAGTGTTACGAATTTTAAGATTTCATCCTTACATTGTCTACACTCTAATTCACCAAAGAGCCGGAGCAGGGGGCGGACCCTGTCGCTCAAGCGCCAGGATCGCGAAAAGATGTGAGTATAAAATTACTGTGCGACCAAATTTAATATCGCATACATGGCAGTGGATCAATCTGACAGAATTTTTGAAGGGCACATTTTCACGGCCAGAATCAGAGTCCGATCGAATTCTTCTTGATGCGATATTGAAGTCTGCGCAAGAACAATAATTCGATCGGGCTCGTATTTTTACCATCAAATGAGCCATGCTCAAATTGTTGGATTGATGCATCGCAAAAACTTCGGCCCTTTTTTATATTTTTCGAGAGATGTTATTCTTCCTATAGTACTGTATACTCTAAAGAACCATTATTCCCAATAATTACATTAAAACGCGCAAAATCGCGCTCTATCCCAAGAAATAGGTTTCTCGTTAAAAAAAGGGTTTGTCGAGAGGTATTTCAGTGCTTTTGTTTTTCAAAAATTGCTAAACCATTGTTGTTGAAAACTACATCTGTTTTAGATACAAGTGGTCGAATCGGCGGTGCTGGTCTGACCTGCTCGACGGCAGGAGAAGCGGTCAGCAGAAGACGGGCGGCGGGACAGAAGGTGGCGGCGAAGACGGTGGCTGGACGGACGGTGGCTGGACAGACGGTGGCGGCAAGGAGGGTGGAGACAAGGGGGGTGGCAGCGAGGGGGGTGGCAGCACGAAGGGAGGTGGCTGGAAGAGCGGCGGCGGCGGGAAGGGAGGCGGCAGAAAGGGCGGCGGTGGGAAGGAAGGCGGCGGAAAGGGCGGGAAGGGTGGGAAGGGCGGCGACGGGAAGGGGGGAACCAAATATATTTTAACTTTTCACTGAAATGAAAAATAATACACTGCGAAAATTTTATTGGAGAGATTCCCATACTCGTACAGTAATTTTGTGATATACTTCCAACATGCCGATCGTTCTTATACTTTATACCAAATGTCACTATGAATATAGGAATGTCTTTCTTATATTCATGGAAAATTATGTATGTTCCTGGTGGTATTTGGTATAAAGTATAGGAATGATCGGCATATTGGAAGTATATCTCAAAATTACTGTATAAGTATGGGAATCTCTCCAATAAAATTTTCGCAGTGTAATAAATAAAAATAATAATACACAAGTAAAAATATAAAATATAAATATGAATAAATATGAATAAAATAAATAAATAAAATAAAATACAAATTAAAAAAACAATATATATTATTTTAGCTATTATTAAAACAAGAAAAATCATGAAAATACACGTTACATGTCTCTTTTATTTATTTCGCCCAATTACACACGCTTCGAGAACAAGTGCAAAAAGTACGGTGCTCTCATGGATTCTTTGTTGATTATTTTATACGGACTCTGCCACATAAATCTGTTTACGATCTCAGCAGTTGAGCCTTGTTTGTGCTATAACTTTTTACCGCCGAAACGAATTGTCCGAAGTTCGTAATATTCCCTACTGAAAAAGTATACAGGAAAGCAGGCGCGTAACTAGAAGACATCTTTGGGGGGGGGGCTGAGATCTGAGCGGGGTGTTTAGAGAGATGAAAAAAGGACGGACAATGTGTTTAAATACCTATCTTTATTAGAGTATGGATTATTAGTACCAATATTAACACACTAATATAATTATACTAGTAAATATATTGACTGTTTGTTTTTTGTACGCTTGTACTTATATCTAGGTACGGTAGGAACAAATAACAATAATATATGACTACTATATGGCGCAATGCATATCACCAGATTCATAGTGGCCTTATCTCTTAACAGTGAATATATTTAATGTTTATGCTTCAGTACGGAAAATGGGAACAATATTATAATTTCACAACGCATATCACAGCACTAGTTGCAAATATCTCTCTTAACCGAATTTACCTCTACCTATTGAATATTAATTCGAGCCGTCGATTTCCACTGTCTGCATATCTGGTGATAATTTCTTCCCGATCAATCATTCGGTAATTGTGAATATGAAGCAAAGCCAGTCCCGTTTCAGATGTGGTGTTGCGCAACCACGTCTTTAATCTTCGTAACGTGGAAAAGCTTCGTTCTGCTTCTGCCGTAGTGACGGGCATCACGCACAATATTCTTGAAAGATTGTTAATATTAGGATAAAAAATCGAATTGCAAGCAGCCAACGATTCTGCCGCTGTTTGTGGAGTTTCATTCTGCGTCTGCCAGTAAGTTCTCCATCTTTTAAATTCGAGGGATAACAAGTATTTATCTACGTCTGGCTCTTGGATTTGATCAAGTCGTTTGAAGGCATCGCTTTCTCGTACTTTGTTTAAAACGGCAGGTATTAACACTTGAATCGCGGCCAGCTTGGAAAACAACGGCCCGAATCGCGCTTTAATCTCACTCAATAAGAAATCCAAAAATGGAATGAAAATAGACCGTCTATAATATTCTTCTGGACTTGCAGCAGGAACATTTGATCTTTTACTCTGTTTTTGGCAAATTCGTGGCAGAGTCGGATTAATATTATTTTTTTCGCTGAATTCTAATATACTTGAGAACAGTGAAGAAAATTCTGCATCTACGTTAGACCTGTACTCCGTTAAAACCGCTTCTAGATGTTTTATTTCATTACCTGCGGCAATCAAATCACATGTCATGCTTTGTAAATACTTACTGATTGGCAACAGTAGCTTTGTAATGAGTTCCATTGATTTGAGACAAACGATAAACTCGAAGTTGACAATTGACTGTACGTCGGCCGATGCCATATTGTCATTGTCACTGATAATGGTTAACGCTCCTACAATAGACGGAAATACCAAAATAAAATCTATTATGACAGTATGACGTTCCACCCAACGCGTTTCGCACATCTTTTTCAACATTTTCAACCTTGAATCCTCCGGCAAACATGAAGATAGACACCTTCTTCGGACGTTGCTAGCTCTTATGTAAGTTGTTATTGACTTTATAGTGCCAATCATATTTTTTATTGGCTTTAGGTCACAGCTCGACATTACAACTAAGTTTAATGCGTGACTGCAGCAGTGAGTGTATTGAGCTAGAGGATACTGCTGTGAGATTCTCGTTTTGACGCCTTTATACTTTCCACTCATATTTGACGCGCCGTCATATCCCTGACCCCGTAGCTTAGATGTATCAAGTTTCAATAGTTTCATTGTTTGAATAATTGTATTTGCCAATGCTTCTCCACTGGTATCATGCACTGGTACAAATGTTAAAAAAGCTTCAGTGATTATATTTTTTTTCAAGTACCGTACGCAAAAAGACATCTGTTCAATACCTGCGATATCAGTAGTCTCGTCAGCTAGGATAGAAAAATACGGACTCTCGTTTATTTCAGTTACGATCGCTTCTAAAATTACTGTACCCACAATTTCGATCAAATCATTCTGTACTTTCGGGCTTATATAGATTGCATTTTTTGGCGCTGTCTCAAAATGATTTTTTAATACCTGATCCCCACATTCGACTCTAAATTTTAATAGAGCTCGAAAGTTACCGATATTGGCAACTCCGTCTTGTTCCCCCGCAGCTATAATGTCGCTTACACTACCCTCTCGATGGCCTCGTAATGCTATGTTTTGCTGTCCACAAAATATTATAGTTTCTACGATGCTCTTTAGTTTAAGACGATTTTGTTTAATTGTTTGTGACACAGCTGTAGAGATCATTTCAGGAATACGAACAAGTTCATTTTTACATATTTTCGAAAAATCTTCCCCAGCCTTCAACGCATCTTGATGATACGAATTTTTTTCATGGCTGCGAAAATAGTCTAAGGCTTTTTTCCAGTTTTGGAACGGAGCATCTACAAGGTAACCAAACTTATTATTGTGGGCTGTTGACCTCCGAAATAGTAGACAGACCTTGCAGAAAGCCCCATCGCATTTAGCAGAATACACAAGCCACGGAGAAAATTTGCGTAACCATTGAATTTGAAATGACCGGGAATTGTCATTTTTACTATTCTTGGGGAATTTGTAGTCCTCGCTAGGTATCCAATTCCAATGTTTAGTTATGAGCTGGAACTTCATATTATTTGTCAGGGAAGCTAACGGCTGTTTTAGTACTTCTTCAAAATCCAGAATGGTCTCCGGCAGGGTCGGTGATGGAATAACTTCGTCAGACTGAGACGGTGCAGGTTTACTCGACTCTGCAAGCTTGGCTTTTTTTTGCTGAGACGAAGTTGGATCTGGATTCTGAACGTCAGGAGGTCTTTTGAAAAATGTCCGAATATCCATACTAGAAGATAGTACCTGAGTCTCAGTGTTGAAAATATTTATTGATTCACTATAGAACGATGAATTTGATTTCGAAAGCCGTATATACCATCGGACACTGTTATATTATTTCTACCGATCACACAAATTGCAATTGACTTAATAAAAACCTAAAAGGTTAGTAGTTACCTTATTACTCCGTGCAGTTAGCACGGTAAAGGCTGTGAAAGCTGCGATTGTGTTGAATTGAACTTGATTCAACCGAGCCCGGTCTGTCCAAGTCTCGAAAAACGTACTTGTTATCTGCTCCCAATGTCCTATATTAATATATCGACGCGCCCCTTGCGGAGTTTGGCGAAAGCATTAGTTACCAATGGTAACCAATGGTAACCAATGCTTTCACCAAACTCCGCAAGGGGCGCGTCGATATGTACATATATAGGACATTGGGAGCAGATAACAAGTACGTTTTCGAGACTTGGGCAAACCAATCCTCGGTCTGCCCAAACGAGAGAGGAAAAAAAATTCTTTTTTTTCGGCTGGGGGGGGGGGGCTCGGGGGCCCTGGGGGCCCAGGCCCCCTGAGCCCCCCCCTGGTTACGCGCCTGCAGGAAAGATACGGGTATGGTTTCTACTCAGTCACAGCCAACTCGGCACACTCCAGGTTCTTCGTCTGTTTATTGCAGGCTGACCATCTACTTTTCTTTTTTTTTTTTGAATAGATGTGTTCCGCAAGCAAATCAATTCAACCAGAGAACAAATGCAGATGAAAAACCTGGAGTGTGCTGAGTTGGCTGTGACTGGGTGAAAACCATGCCCGTAGCTTCCCTGTATGTAACAAATGATGTAATAAATCACAAAATAAATCGCATGATAAATTACCTGATAAATTAAATAATAAGTTTCAACAAGTTATGAACGATTCTAGCATGTACTTACTTATCACGTGATTTTTTATATGAAATATTTCATCTTGTAGTTTAATATGTGATTTGTGACATGATAAATCCAGTAGACAGATTTAAAAAAAAAAAGGGCCACCGAGGGATTCGAACCGCGATTTGACGGATTTGCAAGCACCGACGCCAAAAATATCTAGAATCGATTTTCCACAATTGTCGTATTTCGATTAGAACAATAAGAATAGTATCTACTTTATTGATACTGAGTGAGGAAAATATACAAATTGGAAAAGAGATTGATAATCACAAAAAGCTTGGATCACTGCAAATTATGTTATCTAACAATAACCAAATTCTTTGAAATGAGCGGATCCACGTCATTTCACTCAAAAAAAAACCGTCAAGTCACGGATCTTTGCGCCATTCAAAATATCTAGTACTGTGGAAAAAAAAAACAACTTGAAGGATTTTGAAAATTAAAAAAAAATGGCGGAGTTAGAGCTATGTGAATTTTTATAAACCGCTGTTGCACCGCTATGTTTGAAAATTCATATCCCCGAAAGTATTCATAGGAGCGGGCTGATCCTCGAATCATTTTGTTCGTAAAAGAATGCGCTTTTATAGAAAAAAATTTGTTTAAAAAAAAAAAATTCCTTCAATTTTTTTTCGTCTTTTTTTTTTTATTCCCAACATGCACGTTTGGAGCTCGTAACGTCCTCTGAAAATTTGGATAATGTAGTCGTTTACCGACTGGATTCGAGTTGGTGGCGCTGGGGGTCTCGTTTAGATAACTAGTGCTGTAAACGCCCCCATTATTGTACTAAAATAGTAGATTAATAGGAATCGGGGAGAAAAACCGTCTGCTTCGCTTGGCAGCTATTCGAGTCGATGTTTTCATACAGATTCGTAGCGTAGGAACGGTGGAATACGGAATACGAACACTAGTGAGGAACGGTGGAACGGGAGAAAACTCATGTCAGTGGAATAAAACCTACAAAATTGATGTAATCGTCAACAATTGTTTCGTCTGTGTTGATCAGTGATATGGTGGAAAAACAAAACGATATGATTCCGACGAAAATAACAAAAGCCGCCGAAGAAGCCTGTGCTCAGCTACTGCCGGAAAGATCGAAGCCGAGTTACGAATTAACGTATAAAAAATTTCTGGACTGGAAAGAAAAAGAAAACATAAAAGATTCTAAGGAAGAAATCTTATTGGCATATTACAACGAGTTGAGCAAAAAATATGCGCCGTCCAGTATGTGGAGTTTTTTTTCGATGCTGAAGTCGACAATAATGCTCTACGAAAATGTGGACATACAAAAGTACGGCCGATTACAACACCTTCTAAAATCGAACTGTAAAAATTACCAGCCCAAAAAATCCAAAGTCTTTACAGCTGCGCAAACGGACAAATTCCTGGCAGAAGCGCCTGACGACGTCTATTCAGCCACAAAGGTGAGCGTACTTGAATACAAAAACCATTTGACATGTCAAATAATTGTAATACAACAATATTTCTAGGTTGCCGCAATTTGTGGAATATGGGGAGCCTGTCGCAGTGATGAGTTAGTGAAAATGAAAATTCAGCACATCAAAGAAGAAGGTAGACTGCTCATCGTAGATGTACCAGATACCAAGAGCAATAAATCTCGACGATTCGTCATCGCGGAAGACCACGCTCCGACAGTAAAAAAATACAGAGCTCTGCGCCCACGAAATGTCACGACAGATCGTTTCTTCGTAAACTATAGAAAGGGCAAATGCACTATCCAAGTGATTGGCAAACATAAATTTTCCTCAATGCCTCACGAGATCGCACAATACCTAAATCTTGAGGATCCAGAAAATTATACTGGGCACGCCTTCCGTCGTACCTCTGCGACATTGCTCGCTGATTCCGGGGTCCAAATAACAGATTTAAAACGACACGGGGGGTGGAAATCGAGCAGTGTCGCAGAGGGGTATATTGAAGAGTCGCTGCAACACGAAATCAAAATTGGGAAATTGATTTCATCGACTGTCACATCTGCTGAAACACTAGATCGTGAAAAGCAGCCAGTAAAACGCAAAATACTTCTCGATGTGACTGAAGATACGTTGAACACCAACAAAATTCCAAAATCAGATGCAGAGGTGCCCATCGCATCACCTAATTCGAAGGAAATGGTGTTCAACAACTGCTCTGTTGCATTTAACTATAACGGCAAACAGTGATAAGTTTCGCCGACTGCGTTTTTGTTTTCACTTGAAAAGTATGTGTATTGAAAGAATGTTATTATTGTCATTATTAAGTTAAGGTATTGGAAATAGCAATAATTTTTGCCAACTTCATATTTTTTTTCGTTTCCAAAGAATATATTGGAGATTATTATAATATCATTATTATCATTATTGAGTCAAGCTATTGAAAATAGCAATAATTTTTGCAAATCTCGGTTTTGTTTTGTTTTCGTTTCTGAAGAATGATTGTGAGATTAAGATAAGAAAAAAAAAAAGCTTTTTCAATTTGAGTTCCATTTATTTAAGTTAAAATATGAGAAATATCAATAATTGAAGCCCAAAGATTCATTGTTCCTCTATAAATATATGAATAACATAAAAAGTTAATAACACTCTAATAAAGAAAACTGTGATAAAAATAATTACTGATAGTACTTCTTTTTTTCGGTCGTTCAAGAAGGTTTGTGTAACATTACTTTATCATGCTGATAATATATTTTTTTCAATTTAATTTTTGGGTTTGATATTTGTCGGGGGGGGCCCCCCGAACCCCCCCCCCCCCCCCCAGCGGCATCGCCGCTGGACCCCGCCGCCACGGACAGTGATTTGCCACAGACAGTGACTTACTGTTGGAAATAAAGTAACGTATGCACCTCAGATCTGACCCAAACCTTCAATCCTCGTATGCTTTTTTAGAGGACTCGTATTCGAATTGCGCGCGCCGTCGGCGCGCGCAATTCTGCTACTCGTCCTGTAAACATCATACTCGGAATTAAAGGTTTGGGTAAGATCCTCTGTGCATAATATACTATTAATTTCGCTGCCATTTCCGCGGGACTCACAGAAATTCATGAAGATAAATTTTTTTGGATACCCGAATACTTCCCCTTTAACCCTGAAAAAAAAAATTCATGGAGAAAATACCTGGGCCGGAGAAAAAAAATAAAACGTTTTGTCGCGCGTCGCCGGTCGATCTATTGCAATATTTTGGTGGCTCTGAGAAGTGCAGATGTTTTTATCGATGATTTGCTCGATGACACTCAGTAGGACACCTCTGTTTGAAATTAATTCATCATTTTCATGAAATCAAATTTTTCTTTGTTTAATCTTTAATTTAGTTTTGACGAGCTTATGAGATATTGGAATGACCGCATGTAATTTCAGAGTGCCACGAACTGTGAAGGCTTTGTTGAATCGATTTTGTAAAATAGATTCTTCTGCTTGATGTTCTGCAGACGTAGGGGAGAGAAGTCATGAATGGGACACTTTTTATAAATGTTGATTTTTTTTATTTTAAACAAAACACACATATTTTTAACCCTCAACAAAATAAACTCTGGCCGTTTATAGATGAAGTTCGGAACATAAAAATATAATTTCTTTTTTCATAAAGTCTTAAAACCTATGTATACATGAGATTACACATGTCAAATTCATTGGCGAAGTGGTGCTTGAATGGGACGCTATAAATATTGAATGGGGCGGATGTATTTATGTTACTTAAGTGGGCTCAAAAATCGCCTGAAGTGGAATTTATCACAGATCTCTTTGGTAATCGGTTAATCCGCATCCTCGCAAGCCTCACACTCTTAGAACATCTTCCTACTACCACCATTACATTCACCACAAATCCACCTTCTGCATGTCACACATTCAATCCATTCTGCACCTTGATAGTCCTTCCAGTTGCATTGACAAATACCGCAAATGTCAGACGCACTTTGTGGCTTTCCTGAAACCCTCTGTTTCTTTGTTGTTTTTTTGTATAGAGATTCGTTTCAACGTTATCTTAGTTTTGCGCTTCAGCTTTTCTCTTTGCTTCCTTTCCAACTCCTCTTCTTCAGGCGTGTCAGTTAAAATACGTGTTCGTTCCGGAGCCCGACCAGAAGTTTTCCGTGGTGGTGCTTTTGGGTAAGAACGTAAGTTTTCAAGGGTTGTTAAACTTACGGCTGGAGCTGCCTATGATTTGGGTAAACTTGAAGAAGCCTGTTCAGAGGAAGTATTAGGCAAATCAGATGGTATCTCTTCATTGTGAGTGTCTGGTGCAGGACGGTCGGTGACGCTTGAACTTATAAAATCACTTTCTTTGAAAATATTTCTGTCCATGCGGTAAATTCCTGACCTCTGAAAACCGCTCGTAATATTCTTTATAGTAAAGGCGTTTTCATATGCCTTGTTTGCTAAAGTGGGAAGATTGTAGATAGAAATCGTTCTCCCTGGATGCGATGATAGCCAGTCAGACTGCGCGGTCTTGAGATATGTCTTGAAAGGACCGTATACACAAACATCAAGCGCTTGTAGGCGGTGACTGCAATGCGGTGGAAATGTGAGCAATATCACATTATTATTCTTTGCAGTAGTTATCGTATCGACACTTATATGCGCCTCATGGTTATCAATCAATATTAGGATTGGATTATCAATACTTGGTTTGGCATGTTTAACAAAATGAGGAATGGCTGTGTGAATATTTTCTGAAGTGATCCAAGCCACTTTTATGGTATACGACCAGACTTCCTACAGGAGCGCCGTCGATCATGAACTCCTTGTAATTGACTCTTGGAAATACGAACACTGGCGGAATAGTGTTTCCAAGGGCATTTATAGAAGCTAGCATAGTAACCAATGATCCTCGTTCCGCAGAAGTTGCCTGAGAAACTTGCTTAACGCCACGTTCTGCAATCACTTTCGGCGAGTCCGTTACCGTCATCAATCGAGTCTCGTCGGCATTGTAAATAGATTCAGGTGAAAATTTATATTTTTCTATTACTAATTGCAGATTATCAAAGAACTTGCCAACGGTGGTGGGATTAAAAGCTGTCGCACGAGCTAAGCTCATGTTTTCCGGCTTTCGTAAAGACAAGGTCGCGTTTCTTTCAATAAAATTGGAAAACCACTGACTGCCCGCCATTTCTTCCTTTTTCCCGTTATCTGGTATAATATTTTTACATTTCAATGCAATTGCAAATTCGTATGCTAGACGCCTTGTACTTTTTTTTGTCAACCCATAGCACATACGTGACGCTGTGATAAGGTATTCTGCCAAAGCAGATTCATTCTCCTGTTCGAAAACTCGCCTGTTCCTAGCATTAGGCTTGTATTTAAAATTGTCAGGATTATTTTTTGCTAATTTTGTCACCCTGCCCACAGATGATTTCGGTACACCAAACTTTTCGGCTGCTGTTCGTACCGACATTCCAGCCAAAACAGCTTTTACAGCAGCCTCGATCGGTTCCGGGGACTTTCTTTGCAGCTTTGTTTTAGGTTTCATCTGAGAATAGGATATAAAAACGAGAAAATAGGATATGAGAACAAGGAAATAGGAGTTGATGAGTAACGCAATATTGGATGGGACGTGTCCCATTCAACAATATGCTAAACGTCCCATTCAATAATAGCATGTGATTGGGTAAAATGCGGTGAATATACCAAATGATCGAACATCTTCACGAAATCAGTAATCGGAACATTGTAGGGGATGAACGACTGTATATAAATACATTTAATAACTTCAAATAATTGCAATAACAAAACGATTATAACCAATAACGTGAATGTAATAAGCACTTACTTTATTTGATGTTGACTCTGTATCGTAATCTGCCGCCGAAAAAAACACGGTCAGACTAATCAGCACATGGGGCTTGACAACGGCGAAACTAGTGACATCTGATGGTATTTAGTTATAAATTTTCCGTCGCCTACTTCATGCCTATCACGCAACTGTCCCATTCAATAATCGTCCCATTCATGACCTCTCTCCCCTACAGTACGCAGAAGATATGCATCGACAATAAGAACATGCCAAATTATATAGATCCAGCGGTGTTTGAATAGGATCGGGATTTCCAATCAGTTGTAAACTCGGACGTGAGGCTAATCTCTTAACAGTTTCACTTACCCCATCATACGGCCCTTTTCCATGTGATGTAGCGAAAAAATGCCATTCGGCTTGGCATTGGAAGTCTTTAAAGTGATGTGTTAGGTTTATGAAATTCTTTTTGTTCTTATATTGGGAAGCTGCTCCATCGGAGAAATAAATTATTTTTTCTATTGGAATTGAATCTTGGAACTTCTCTTTCATAAAGTTGACTAACTTTCCTTGAAATAAATGAACCGCAACTATATCATGTTTCAGATGCTCTGAAATTATCACAAAACTAAAATGTCTCAACTGGTCGTCATCGTAACTGTTATAGTAAACCACGATTAGATGAATAGTCACCTGATTATTGCCCCAGTGAAACCCTTGCGTGGAATCTTGTACAACGAATGCATAATTCTCAGCGAAGTCGCATACTACCAAAATCTTCGCCAACTGTCAAGCTCTCTTTTGCGTTCTGTATGTCTGCAGAACATCAAGCAGAAGAATCTATTTCACAATATCGATTTGACAAAGCCTTGACAGTTCGTGGCACTCTGAAATTACATGCGGTCATTCCAATAACTCATAAACTCGTAAAAACAAAATTAAAGATGAAATAAAGAAAAATCTGATTTCATCAAAATGATGAATTGATTTCAAACAGAGGTGTCCTACTAAGTGTTATCGAGCGAATCATCGCTAAAAACATCTGCACTTCTCAGAGCCACCAAAATATTGCAATAGATCGACCGCGCGGCGACGCGCGACAAGACGTTTTATTTTTTTTCTCCGGCCCAGGTATTTTCTCCATGACTTTTTTTTTAGGGTTAAAAAGGAAGGATTCGGGTATCCAAAAAAATTTATCTTCATGAATTTCTGTGAGTCCCGCGGAAATGGCGGCGAAATTAAAAAAAAAACGACAAAAAATTATTGAAGGAATTTTTTTTTTTTGTAAACAAATTCTTTTCTATGAAAGCGCATTCTTTTACGAACAAAATGATTGAAGGATCAGCCCGCTTCGGTGAATACTTTCGGAGATATGAATTTTCAAACATAGCGGTGCAACTGCGGTTTACAAAAATTCACATAGCTCTAACTCCGCCATTTTTTTTTAATTTTCAAAATCCTTCAAGTTGTATTTTTTTTTCCACAGTACCAAAGATATTTTGGATGGCGCAAAGATCCGTGACTTGACGGTTTTTTTTTGAGTGAAGTGACGTGGATCCGCTCGAATAAGTGCGTGTGTTTCAAGGGCCACAGGGAAACGATTGTGGGCCCCGTGTTCGGCAATGCTTGTAGTTCCGTTGACTTTTTGTCTCATTTTATTTTATTTTGTTTCGTTTATTTTTTATTTTGTTGTACTCCTTTACCTGAAAAATAAATGACTCTTCTAACCAAGCAATAAAAATGCACAGAGCTATATTGCTGGTAGTGTATTACCAATTTTTTGTTACATCACAACCTCCATTAGAAAGATCACTCGTAATCCATAGCGGTGTAAATATTAAAAAAAAAATTGCTTGCTAAAATTTAGAAAAAAGTTATTGACTTCTCAGAATTGAAAGACTAAAACTAAAAGGGTGTAAGTGACCGAATGACTGATAAGAAACAGGGGGTTTATTTCGAATTTTTATCCTCCACAAGTTATTTTGAAATCAAAAAAAGTACTACAAATTTTCACATGATGTTTTCACAATTCGTGAACGTCAATTATTGGCTACTCAAGTGATCACGAGTATTTCCAGGAAACGCCACGAGGAGGCTAATTGACAATGTCTCCCATAAGATTTCATTCATGTCGAACATTTCGGTCATCTCGGCGAGCGAAGTGTCAAACTTACGTGTCGTTCGATCCGCGTCCGAAGAGCGGCGAACTGTCATCTGTCACTTGTTCGACCTGCGTCCGAAGAGCGGCGAATTGTCATCTGTCGCTTGTTCGACCCGCGTCCGAAGGGCGGTGAATTGTCATCTGTCACTTATTCGACCCGCGTCCGAAGCGCGGCGAATTGTCATCTGTCACTTGTTTGACCCGCGTCCGAAGAGCGGCGAACTGTCATCTGTCACTTGTTCGACCCGCGTCCGAAGAGCGGCGAACTGTGACTTGTTGGATCCGCGTCCGAAGAGCAGCAAACAGTTTTACTAAAAGATCCGAGTGATGGAACATAATGCGAAACAATTCCTCACGCAATTATTAGAAATCTGTTCAGTTTGTAAACTGCACCGATGCGCTGTGAACTAGGCGCTTGGAAAGGCAGATAATTCTTTGCTCTGTATTATTTTGAAGAGATGATTTCGCGAAACCATTACGTCCGTGGAGTATACATTATGAGATGGGTTTCCTCCCAAAGCTACCGTTGTAGCAAAAGCTGCTGAGAATACTCCACAGCTGAAATTATCCGGCTGTCTCTGGACTGCTGGAAAAGCGACATCTTCACGTTTCAGATTCGGGTAGCGGAAGGAAATGAACCTTTTTTCTTCTGCAACTAGTGATTCATAGTCTTTACGGCCTAGGCTGTCATATACAAACAGGTTGGTTCCATTAAAATGAAAGCATCGCCAATGCCTGAATTCATTGCCACCGATAATGTGGATATCTTGCGATTTCCGCGAAGGCTTGATGAACCGTGAATGTGTTAGCCAGAGCGAAGTTGCCGTGTCAAACTGGGACGTTTCCTTGACTACTGATAAAAACTGATCGATCGACGTATCATTCAGCAGTGAATTGTGTGACAACACATCTCTTCTGATCTCGTCAATTCCCACGTTTTTATTCACCAATTCCAGAACATCAATTTCCGCCTGGGTAGGACTGTTGGTGACATGCTCTTCTGATGCAACAACCCATGCAATGCCATGGTGGCGTTCCCTCGCAGCTTCAACGGGCGCGGCGGCCACGATCTCACGTGACTGTTGGTTCGAAGGCGTCTAATGTTGCCCGCCCTGGGGTAATACCACCCAATCATGTCCGTGATCAGAACAGCGCTTCCTTATTCTTATCGGCGGAACTTGTGATTTTTTCGAGGGTCGAAGAATTTCTTCATCCGAGGATGCTACGAACCAAGACACTCCTCTTCTGGAAGTACGTTTACCTAGTAACGTAGGCATCACTCTGGGTTCCTCTTCGGAAAAATTGGATTCCTCCTCCGTCGTAGTCGCGATCCAAGACTCTGAATCACTCGGATCAGTTCTGCTGAGCCTTAAAGGTGCAATTCTTTTGACTCGGTCGGAGCTCGTATTTTCCGATTCGCTTGCGGTGTCTGTGCTGAGCGCTTGGCGAAGTGACCCGTCCTCGTCAACTTTCCCAGCTGCTTTTATCGCTCTTGTACGCTGCGTGCTTCTTCCAGCTTCCGATTCCCGAAGAGCCCGCTGGTCCTTTAATTGCTTAGCTTCCAGAATATATTTCGGTTCACGGATGGGCATTCTGCGAGTGTACCGTGGGCCTATGATTTCCGGCAGCAAGCACTCTTTGTAAAATCGAGGTAGATAGGGTTCCATTCGGTTACTCCAGGATTCATCATCCCGTGATACTTTGACGTACTTAAGGCCCAAGGGCGTCCATACTGCAGAGTAGCATGTATCGGCGCGCGTTATATGCAACTGCCTCTGTACCTGGTAGTAATAGTGATAAGATATGTTCATCTTCACTGGATCATTCTTGTCAAAGTAATTGGGTATCGCTGTGACGCGCTGTTTAATCGCATATTCTGGGATGTAGGCTTGTGCAGTTTTAGGACATTTCACCTCAACGATGGTGGTATCGTCGATTATACCATCCGGACTGGCTCCCAAAAATGCAAGTTCTGGATCAATGAACAATCCACACGGCTTAACAGTAAGGATTTCCTTCAACTGCTAATTCATTCTGCAGTTCTTCGATGGCCTTGGTTTCGTTCGACCGACCCCATACCATACCAGGTGTGCTCTTCACAGATGGGTACAGTATGGACTGCACTGCAGCAGAACACGACGTATCCTCCCTCGTTCGGCAGACTCTACCGCAATTCGAAGCTGTCAAAATCTTCGTTCGCACGGTTTGCCACAGTGCATTGTCGGCCTGCCCTCTCGTATTGACTTCGATTTCGGCACGATTCTTCAGATAGTTCAACAGTCGGCCTTGATGTAGTTCTGCGAGATCGTCGTACACGTAATCAGGCAAATCGGGCCTCGCTGCATTCGGACCATAGTTTTTATCCTGTCCTCGGCGTTCGTTGTTTTTATGACAAGAAAGTGCTCGTGATTCTTTTCGAGATTTTTTAATTGTCGCATTGTAGCGTACTTGACGCTGACGCCGGATCTCTAGAGCAGTTGCAATGTTCGGTGGCTGTTTTTTTTCGCTTCTGTGTAGCTCCGTCAGGATGTTCTGGGTATTGTGTTGCAGAACAGCGCCAGCACATCTTGCTTGAAAAGATCCCCTCTGGCCGAAGTTGATCCTTTCCCCACCGATCAATTTGCACACTAAGGCATTGAACGATTCTGCAATATTATTGGTAGCGCGATACAATAAGCTTTCGGCGTTAAAGCTTAAATATGTCACTGCCTCGTCCAGCTGCACAAGAAGTCCTGCGTTTTCTAGGTCCCTGACGTCGTTGATTCCCTTTTCAGTAGTCTGTTCATTACAAAAACTGTTCAGCTCACGGCATTTCCTATGGTCACCGAAAACGTGGTACGGTGAGTTTAGGACGTCGTTTTTCAGAAGCTCAACCATGGTACTACCTGCGGGATCATTTTGTATATGCAACTGGCGATGCAGTATTGCCGCTTCAATTGCATTCCTGAATTTCAGCACGCTGCCGTTTACCAATTTCTTCTGCTTGGCAATTTTCCGCCCTTTTGTCTTGGCTACGTCTCTGATTTTTCTTGCCAAGTTGCGCAACAAGTGGTTGACGCATTCCTTTTTTTCAACACGTATGCCGTACTTTGAATACGGGTCGTTGTCTACAATTGATTTGTAAACATTACTATCACTGTCTGCTATTAAAGTTTTGTATATCAGTCCGTGGGTTTCAATGCTCGTCTTGAAGCCTTCCAATAGCGCGTTGCTCTCCATCCCTGTGGATGCTTGGTCACGGCCCCAATTTTTGAAACAGACGTGATCTTTAGGTGTGTCTTGCCGTGCGGCCCGTTCACAAATATAACAAAATTTATTGCGGACGCCGATGAAGACCACTTTCTGTGTATGATGGTCCACGATCGCACCAACACCAGACAGAGAATCATACTTACCTGTTTTGTACGACCGTTACATCCAACCACAATCGGCTACAACGGTGATAAAGGGAATTTTCATGCCGTCGTGTATGATGAAATCCCCTCTTGCAAGTGCCAGTTTCTTAGCCATCTCACCGGCCTGCAGCATTTCAGTCACAGCCTTCTCAAATGCCGCAGTCATCTCGCTGTCGTATTTCCTATATGTCCTCTGAGCCATGCAGGGAATACTCATGGGAGCAAAGAGTTGTTCCATCTGTGCGAGTCCTATTCCCGTGGCGATAGTCCCCGCGACAGCACTTCGATTATTATCCATCGCTTCTCCATCCTTGCGATCGGTCCAGATACTGTCCTCGAAATCGCACACCTGAGACCGGAAGAAGATTTGCGTTTGCAAACCGTGGCGTCGCGACTTCGTTTGTATCATCTCTCGAAACGTACAAATCGAAAGCGGATCATGGTTATCGAATTTATCATGGATCTGCTCCGGCATGTAAGTTACATCAACGATACGACGGCCTTTGATTACTTTATCTTCTTCGCGCAAAGAATCGGTAGATCTGTTTTCGGATCGATCTGAAAGCGACTCATCTCGGAGCTCTTTTCCGGACCGAGAGTTCGATTCAACTTGTAAACCGACCTCTGCCGTATGCTCGTGCTGCGCAGCGAATGCCACTTGTTTGTTCTGAACACGGGTTTTCAGTCTGACGAAGTAAGTGTAGTTAGGAAATATAACTTTTCTGTCCACAATTATGTACATTCGAGGAGTATTTTGATTACAAATCCCAGAAAACGAAACTGGATTGGCGAATCCGATTTTTTGAGATTCCGGATCGAGACGGATAGAAAAGAACCGAAATTTACATCAATTGGAAATCTTTTTAATTTGTTCCAATCCGTAATCTCGAAAAATCGGATTCGCCAATCCGGCTTCGTTTACTGGGATGTCAGTGCGCTAGGACTAAATTTCTACGAATTACGTAATGAGTATATGAAGCATTTTTCGTCAACTGGACCACCTTTTCCGGTCGACCTACCGGATATTCGTTACAATTCGCCGGTTTGTGGTACAACTTGAGAGGAGCTGCTGTGATTTTTTTTTATTTTCAGAAAGCATCGTTCAAGATTCACCTATTTTTTTTTTACATCAGTGAATCTCAGAAAATATTGATCGCTTAAGAAATTCAACGGGACATCAACATTCTAATTTTTCATCTACTTTCGAATGATGTCAGTCGTAACTTTCCCCACGCAAAAAGGTCACGTCAATTTTACAGGGTATTTGACATTGGATGAAGATTCTGAAAAAATCCCCGTGGCACCTACGATTCTTACGCAGTGCCGGCCTTAGCCTCCTTCGCGCCTTCGGGTGGTATGTTTCGCGCACCCCCTTTGAAATCAGGAAATGCAAATATTCTATCAATTTTCAGATACAAAAAAATGACAATTCATTATAAAGAACCCAAATTTTTTCATAAACCAAGTTCCATTATTTAATATCCGAAGTTGCCTTTTTGGCTTTCTTTTTCTGCGAAATCTTTAATTAGAGCTGAAAAATCCATATTCTCGGCGATATCGTTTTCGACCGATAGATTTCCGAAACTGGATAGTCTGTCTTGCAACATGGTAGACCACAGATAGTAGGGTGGCTCTTATTTGGGGGTCGGTGGGATTGGCCCCGGCCGGCACTATTCTTACGTGGTAATGAAATGATCAAATACAAAATCAAATTCATGTACATTCATATAAACCCAACGTTGATGGGTAGAGCTTTCCCTCGTTTGCCGCCTGCTAGGTCCGCGCTATATGAACTTAATTTTTCATTTGTTTATTTTTTCACTACGTTAGAATCGTGAGTGTCTCTTAGGGATTTTTTCTCAAAATCTCGAGCCGATGTCAAATACCTTGTGAAATTGGTACCGGAATCGAAGGTGTGTTATAAGGGAATTTTTTTTTTTTTTCTAGCGAAGTCGACCTTTCCGTGTCGGTACAATTATGACTGACACAGGATGGCTACTGAAATCTGGATACAAAATTCCCTGTAAATTGCAGATTTTTCGTGTTTCCATGTTTTGCGGGCGTAGAGTTGTACTTCACGCCCATGGTACGGAAATAATTATTTTCTATTCCACGATCGCTCAGACGATGCCGAAACATACGGATTTTATCTAATTTTTAGTATTTTTCTGGAATATTTGGGGCTACATATATTGTTTTATATTAAAATGTTCGGAAAAAAAGTTTTTTCAAGGTTTTTATTGAAAAATATTTTTACCCTGCAGAATCGCAATAGACAAATGCAGGGGAATATAATTATAGAGTAAAGATAATCATATGTCCTCGGAAATGATATTTCGAAACAAAATACTACGTGATTGGAATTTTCTAACGTCAACATTTTTGTATGATCGAGAAACATAGCATTCCGATAACAATTACGAAAGAACTTGAACTAATTGTACAATACATTCTTAAAAATTCCCTGAGTGACCTAGAAATTCCCTCAGATTTGTAGGATTTTCCCTGAAACGAAAAATTCCCTGGGAATTCAGATGAAGAATAAGAATGTTGATGTTCCGACGAATTTTTTGAGCGTCCAATATTTTCTAAGATACACTAATGTAAACGAAATTTGGTACATCCTAAACGTCTTTGTTTTTTTTCAAATTCAAAAAAAAATTCAGAGCCCCCATTGAGTAGTAACATACCAGCAAATTAAAAAAAAAATATCCGATAGGTCGACCGAAAAAATTGGCCCAGCTGACAAAGAATGCTGCATATGAAAAGCCTATGTTTAAGCTTAAAGAAAAACCGTCGAAAACAAGTGATCTTTTCGGAAAATTTCAGAATGTAGAAAAAACTATGGCTCAAAGGAACTATTCGTGGAACTGCACTTGTATCGCAAACGTAAAATTGAACAAAAAAATGTAAGGCATTCCACACGACGAGAGAGCAGGTTAGAGCAATGTCATGCATCGTAAAGAAACAACGCAAAAATTGCAAATATGTACTTACAATCGTTTTGTGATTGACTGCCGCTTTGCCAATGCACGAGGTTGTTTCACTCGGGACAATTTTCGTCCCATTTTTGTCAGCAGAAAGACACAATCGCAATAGCACTCGATTATACGTATCAACAAAAACACGAACGATCCACGAAGTTCGTGAAAGGCTGATGTAGGTTAGGGGAGGGGCCTTAGATGGAGGGGCTCCCCAATCAATGAGGGTAGGTACCTTACGAGGGTAGGTGGGATAGGAGGGGTGTCTGCTGTGTTGTTAGCTGACTAGCCGTTGTAGTCCCTTGATCTCTGATGCCGGAGCTGCTGCTGCTGTTGGTGCCGCTGCTGGTGCTGGTGCTGGTGCTGCTGCTGGTGCTGGTGCTGGTGCTGCTGCTGCCGGGGAGTCGGGAGTTTTTGGAAAAGGTTGCTCGGCATGTAGCCGATTGAGAACAGTTCAGGTAGTTGAATGTCTCTTTATTTAGTAGTGACCTGAGCAGGTGTACACTATGTATGATCGTGTAATACGATATGGTGATCGAACGATCGAACGATCGAACGATCGAACGATCGAACGATCGAACGATCGAACGATCGAACGATCGAACGATCGAACGATCGAACGATCGAACGATCGAACGATCGAACGATCGAACGATCGAACGATCGAACGATCGACTGATCGACTGATCGACTGATGCCAGGTAGACAGATGCCGGGTTATATATTCAGCACTCGTAGTGTTATTGTCGCGAGAGAAAAACACGGTGCTGCGCCGCGTAGTGGCGGCGCCCGTAAGCACAGCGGCCGTGAACCTCTGAGCGTAAGCGAGCTCGTAGAGGCGGGGGTGCGCGCGGCGCGGTGCGGTGGCTACCGGCCTCGGTTAGGCGCGGCGGGAGCGCGGTGCGGGGAGCCATGTGTGGCTGGGTTGCCTGCCAGTAGGCGCCCTGAGGATTTAATTGCTAAGCTATGCGTGTAACAAGGCAAAATTCTATACTGTAGAAAGCCAGTTACACAGTGCGAGATTAATCTGAGATATTTTTCGTGGTTACTTGTTGAGTGCTAGCAAGACTTTTTTTTTGCGACACAGTGTCACGCAGAAAACAACCCTGATGTAACTCGCGCCACTTACGATACGCGCGCGGCCGGAACCACGCTGCTGATCAGTTTGTGGCCAGAGACATCGTAGACCAATCATTTTACGGTTATAAATGACACTAATTATGGAAGGCATGAAAAAAATACTACGACGTACTACGACGTAATATACCGTACCGTTAGTGAAATCTAGTATTCAATCGTTTTTGAATAAAAAAATTAAAAACTCGAAAACCCCGGCCGGGGCCATGTTGCTGTCAGTCGACGGAATAGCGTCGTTTCGTAGGTGCGTTTTGCATCGCCTCAAACGCATCGGATATCAACTCTAGATATATAGCGTCGCGGACTTTTTTGTAGAGAATTCGACGCTCTACAAAAAAGGTCCAGTCGACCTATGGTCTATTTGCCTTCATTTCAGCAGCGTTCCACACGAGAGGTACAGAAACGTGTTTTTTCGAGATTTTCTCGGGCTTTCAATTTTTTATGAAATAACGAGTGAAGACTAGGTGTCACAAACGGTAAGGTATATTATTTACGTCTATTGCTACATCGTAGTATTTTTTTCATGCTTCCCACAATTCGTGTGGCTCGAGGCCCTAAAATTGCATCAAGTGACTGGTCTATCGGGGCGAGAATCTCCCGCTTACCCGAGGAACAATGTTTATAAATGATCATATATGGGTGTTTCTTCAGAAATGATGATTTTTTCAGTCTTCTCGGTTCTTTCACTCCAAAATGGTCGGAACGTGGGCGAGTAGGTGGGGCACTCCGAAGTCGTGGTAGTTCTCAAATGTTGGAAGAAAAAAATTTGGAAAAAAATCACTCATTGGCTCGGAACAGTGAAAAATAGGTGCTGAATGTCAATACCGTGGCATGTCCTAAACCCGAAATTGAACTTTCGATTGGTTATTTCTACTAGAAGTGGGAAGAGAAGAGTAATGATCAAAATTGAAATAAAAGAACATGATCTGAAAATAACTTTGTCACATACATTTGGTCACTGAATGATAATTCTGAGTGCATAAGCTAACTTAAAATAGTGTCCCCAGATTTTTCAACTTTTTTATAAATTTTAATTAAACCGCTGGGGCGCTGCTAAGGATGATACAATATGGTGTCAGTGGTTGTGTTTTGTTAGGGACACATCTACTCCAACATTTACATTCATAGCGGCCGGTCTTCAGGCGATTTGGTAATACGTAAGTACTCGAAAACAGGTTGGAATACGTATGTCACGAAATTACGTGTCAATACCGTGGTCACATTTCCCTGTCGTATTAGTAAAGATTTCGGAACAACTGTGGTTGGAATTTCTTCATCTCGCCAGATCAACATAACCTCTCTTTGCTAAATATTCAACTTGGAAACAGATCAGTACCTCGTTGGTTTAAAGAGTAATTGTCAATACCGTGGGTGTCAATACCGTGGATATTATATTACATTATATTATATCCGCCATTGTTTTTTCCGGAATCATCTGGAAGTTGATGGGAACACGTATTTTCATTGAAATTTTCGACAAAAAACAATTTTTGGCGGATATGACCTTCTCCCTTTATTTTTCTTGATTTTTTTTCCTTCCAAATGCACCAGTTTTTATTCTCCAATCGAACAAAAAAAATTCTCAAATTTCAGCGTATTCACGCGTTTCCGTCAATTTCCAGACGATTCCGAAAAAAAATTGGCGGATACGATCTTTAGGTTTTAGTTTACGTGATTTTTTCGTCAAACTAAAGTCGGAAGGTCGTATCCGCCAGAAATGGTTTTTTGAGGGAATCTCAATAGATCTACGTTCTTCCATCGATTTCGTGGCGAATCCGTGAGAAAAATAAAAAATGGTGGATGCGACTTTCTGCTTTCAATTTTTGATTTTTCCAATGTCAATTGATCTACATGTTATTGTTACTTCCGAAGCGTATCCCGATCAAAAAAACAAAAAATTATACAACCTTCTGGCACTAAAATCGAATTTTTTGCGCTTGCGACCTTATGGTATTAGTAACGCGATATTAGTGTTTTTTATGAGTATTTTCAACTTCTATCTTTCTTCTCGTGTCAGATGGCGAAAACTCGTCGAAATACTTTACGAGAGGGGGAAAAAGGGGCCCAGCGAGGTGATCAGAGACAATTTGGACTAGCGCAACAGAACAAAAAATTAAATGATAAAGCAGACAGGGAAGAACGTTTGAAGAAAAAGAGAGAAGCAGAACAAAAAAGAAGGCAGAAAATACGAGATGATCCAGAGGCTCATCAGGCATACTGTAAGGCTGAGAGACAACGGAATGAAAAAAGGAAGAGGGAAGGAAAAATCAAATCTATCGATGAATTAACTATGAAGGAGAAGAAAGTCCGTCGAAATAATCAAAAGGTGTCGCAGAGAAATTCAAGGATGAAGCGGAAAGCATCAATTCTTTCTCAGAACGACGACATGAACAACAATTCTGTTACGAAACAAGCCAAAGTGGGGAGGAAAAGGATCGTAAGACATTTAAGACAATCCTATCGAGATAATGTGGAACTGAAGAATGAGAATAACAGGTTGAGAAAGACAGTTAATAAATTGAAGAAAAGAATCACTAGATCAAAGCTTAAAGAATCTCAATCAACATCTCCCTGTTCAAAAATGAAAAAATTCTTAAATGGACGAATGATAGATCCTGACATAAATGAAAAACTAATTACTGGTGAAGTGATTGTTCAACAAATGAGAGCTGCCTACAGAGAATCGAAAAGTGATAAATTTAAACAAATTTTGGGAAGAGTCCTGTGTGGAAAAGTAGTGAAAAAATATAGAAAATTGACGTTAATTAGGAAGGAAATTGCTCCAGTCGTTTCCTCTAAAATCACCCCGACTAATGACCCACTCAGATACATGAGGAAGGAAACAATAGGCTCGAAGTTTATTAAAGATAAAATTAAAAGGTTTTACGAGGAGAATTCCCAAATCGATCCTGGAAAAAAGAGCTGCAAGAAGGTGAATGGTCAATTAGTATCGAAACATCATATGAATGCTAATATTAACGACTTGTACTTAAAGTTCTGTGCCGAGACCTCTCTTCGTGTGAGTTATTCTTTTTTTGCCAAAAACCGTCCATCCTATTGTGTGGCCCCAAAAGTGAGCGAGAGGAACACATGTGCCTGTCTCACTCATGAGAATTTCAATCTTTTGGTCAGTGCTTTACACCGAATGAAAATAATGACGGAAAATTCTACAGAAAAGGTTATCGAACGTATCACGTGTGGTCATAGATTGGAACAGTGCCTCGCCAGGACATGTGAGGAGTGTGTAAATAAACAGGTGGAGTATAACTGCCAAAATGTGAATTTTGAGGGTGAAATGTTTTACATGAAGTGGGAAACGAAAAGAGTGGAACGCATCATTGAGAAAACCCAAAAGTCCCAAGTTCTTTCAATCACCAAAAAGAACAAAATCACATGCAAGGTCCAAGAAGCACTGGATCTGTTTTCAATTCAATTAAAATTGGTAATGGCCCATGAATTGCGGGTTTACCATCAGAAAAAAATTATGAAGACACTGATAAGCAATTTGGGGATTGATGAGATGGTTGTCTTGATGGACTTCAGCGAAAATTATGCCTGCAAATATGGAACTGAAGTACACTCAGTGCATTTCGGAGCAAGCCGAGAACAATATACTCTGCATACGGGTATGCTGTATCTCTCGGGATTCTCAAAAGGATTTGCCACTCTTTCGGAATCCCTGCGACACGATCCAGCTGCAATTCTAGCCCATTTGATAAAAATTCTAGATTTTTTCTTGCCACAGCATCCCACAGTGAAGAAATTACATTTCTTAAGTGACAGCCCAAGTACCCAATACAGAAACAGAAAGATGTTCCACCTGATAACACAATATCTTCCTCAGCAATATCATCAAATAAATGAGATTACACATAATTTCAGTGAAGCAGGGCACGGAAAGGGTCCAGCTGATGGCGTTGGAGGTCGCTTGAAGAAGACAGCCGATGACCAGGTGAAATATGGCCACGATGTCTCGAATTTTGAGACTCTTGTTTCAATTTTACGCACTCGAGTACAAGCGGTGTACATTGATACAGTTACAATCGAGGAGATTCGTGCTATTGATGCCGTACTACCGAAAGACGTAAGGCCTTTCACAGGGACTATGAAAGTTCACCAATACACATGGAAAAACGACAATTCTTCGCTCGTTTTTTTCAACTCTTTGAGTTGTTTTCACTGCCCACTGGGAAACACCTGCTCTCATTTCAACATTGGATCATTAAATTATAATATCATTCAGTCTAAAACTTGCAAGCCTTCGATAAAAAAAAATGAGCGGAACACAAGATCATCAGTCTCTAAAACTAGGCCTTCGAAGAGTGAAGCTTCGAAGCAAAAAGAGCAGAAGGAAACCAAAGAAAAGAGTTCTAGACTGAGAAAGAAGAAGTAGGAAATCTTCAAAGACAAGTACCCATCGTCTGATGTGCTCTAGAGTGATACTCCTAGGAGAAGTTCGAGGTGTGCGGTAGTTGTTATAGTTCACTTTTCAATTTCTTTTCGTACTTCTCGGCCTCCAAAAATCGTGTCGGTGCTGTGATTTAATTCTGTAATTGACCCGGGATACTGCTGCATTATTATTTTAAACTAACTGGAAGTTCAACAAATGTTGTGTGTGTGGATAGAATAAATAAAATACTGTACTGTATTAGAAAAATTAAAAAAATATTTTTTTTTTATATAAAAAGTTGTAATGACCTTCAAGATTTTTGCATCTGCAAAAATTAACTTTGCCAAGCTGTAGCTTCCAAACGATCCATCCGAGAGCAAAATTCTAATGAGATTTTTTCTTCCTTGTTCAATTATTAAGTGGCGGTATTTTTTTATTTTATTTTTTTTCAAGACCCACGCAAACCCCGATTTTTCATCGATTAGTTTGGAAAAAAAAAATACCGCCGCTAGGTAATCGGAAAAGGAAGAAAAAATCCTAGTAAAATTTCGCTCTCAGATGGATTGTTCCGGAGTTACGTAGTGCCAACGGACTAATAGATGAAAAATCGGGGCTTGCGTCAATCTTAAAAAAAAAAAAAAAAATACCACCACTAGATAATCGAACGAGGAAGAAAAAATCTCAGTAGAATTTTGCTCTCGGATAGATCGTTTGAAAGCTACAGCTCGCCAAAGTTCATTTTTGCAAATGCAGAAATCTTGAAGGTCATAAAGTTGTATAGTTCCTGATCCTCTGAGTCTGTAGCGCAATTACTCCTTGAACACCTTTGGGTACCCAATAGTAGACCAAAAACATGTCTAAGTTGGTTCGGTGGGCACATTTATATTGTGAAAATTTCCCGATCTCAAAAATCATCATTTCTGAATAAACACCCATATATTATGCAGGACAAATACCGTTATATGTGCTCATCTATATGCAGCATATGGGGGGTTCCATGGCATTGAACCTAATCGGCGAAGGTCACCGACGCCGATCTTGGTGTCAATTTTTTTTCTCACGATTCTAAGAATTTTCCAGTTGAAAAAAAAAATCAATCTTTTTTGAATTGCGGCACCTTCGATTTTCCTGAAACTTTTTACCTAAACTTGACCAGTTACAAACAAGTTTTCCTTCAAAGAAAATTATGGACTTTCGATTCGTTTGCTGACGGTGATGATTTTTCGAGCATACAGCTTCCTCTTTGAAATGCATTTCTACTATTAAATTTTCAGCCTAATCGTCATCAAGTTATTCGTTATTGAAAATACGAATGAAAAGTCTCTGATTTCGCACGATTTTATATAACAACATAAATACTTGTCACATAATGATTTTACGCGAGATTGAGGTATCGGATTCGAGAAGGGGATATATTTTTATTTCGTTCCGCAGGGGCTTGTCACTTCAACTCGCTCTGTATTACCCAATTTTTTGAATTTTTGAACAAGATTTGCAGCAATCGTATATCATAGTGTTTTACGATTGACTAAAAAAGAAAAAGGTTAATATTGTTTTTTACAAAAAAGTAATCTATTCATTGATGATTGCCTTTCGGCCTTACAAACTTCTAAAATATAATATAATATAATAAATTGAATATAAAACTGAAAAAAAAAAAATATATGATATAATACTTCAACTGACTAGGAGTCGATGAAGCTTCCAGGTCATGGATCTTGACCAAACTTATAGAGGTGTTTCTTTGAGCCAAAATATGAAGTACCTGCTGAATAACTCTCCGGATTGGGCCTTCACTCTATCAATTTTCCTAAATGCACAATAGAAATCAGCGTAACCTGGCTCTTGCAAATAGCCGTGAAATAACCAGTTTTTGTGCTGCGTTATAGGATTTTATATTGCAATGAATATTTATAGATTCAATACAGTCATTATTGTACATCAGATTGTTGAAATTCAACACCCCAGCCATCGAAAATCACTTTATTCTGCGCCTATTGACACATTGCTTCTCATCGTTTGTTACTCGTACCACATTCATTAGGTGAATTTGGAGACTTCCTCCCACTTCAAAGATGTTGAATATATGGTCAGTTTCAATACTGACACTGGCAGATTACAAATTCTATAAATTACCACATAATATTAGTTTTACTAAAATACTATATTTATTATTTCAGAAAAATATACCTATATTAAGGTCAACGCGTACTACGTGGAAGCGAAGCGAAGATATCGGAAGCAATTGGATGCTGTAAGAGTATCCATATCTTAAAAAGCGTGTAAATTCGAGTTAAAGTGAATTACCATATGATGGAAGGTTCATTCGCTTCGGGATGACGTCCAGAAAAATGTGCAAAAGTTACGAACAAATCAATATAATCCCGAATTGAATAAGCCCTCAATCATATTTCAATTCACTTCAACTTTAATTTACACGGTTTTTAAGATGTGGACACTCCTGCAGCATCCGATCGCTTCCGATACCTTCGCTTCGCTTCCACGTAGTGCGCGTTGACCTTAATGTAGGTATATTCTTCTGAAATAATAAATATAGTATTGTGGTGAAGCTAATATTATGTGGTAATTTATGGGATTTGTAAGCTGCCGGTGCTTGTATTGAAACTAACCATATATTCAACATCTTTGAAGTGGGAGGAAGTCTTCAGATTCACTAAATGAATGTGGTACGAGTAACAAACGATGAGAAGCAATGTGTCAATAGGCGCAGAATAAAGTGATTCTCTATAGCTGGGATGTTAAATTTCAACAATCTGATGTACAATAATGGCTGTATTCAATGTATAAATATTCAGTGCAATCTAGAATCTCATAACGCAGCACAAAAACTGGTTATTTCATAGCTATTTGCGAAAGCCAGGTTACGCTGATTTCTATTGTACATTTAGGTAAATTAATGGAGTAAAGCCCAATCCGGAGAGTCATTCAGCAGGTACTTCATATTTTGGCTCGAGGAATCACCTCTATAAGTTTGGTCAAGATCCATCACCCGGAAGCCTGATCGACTCAGTGAGATGAGCTACCTTTAGCAGGTAGTTTCCTCATTCTCTAAAAACAAATAAAACAAATAATACGAAAATCAACACAAAGCGAAAAGAAAACAAAAAGCGAACTAAACATCAAAATAAAACAAAAAACACATTTCTCCTTCTTTTTTCCTCTTCCTCTTCTCCTGCTTCTTCTCCTCTGCTCTCCTGTCAATCTTTCCCTTCTTTTCTTCAGTTCTTTACCCTCATTTCCCTCGTTTTCCGTCTCCCTCTCACTCTACCTCTCTTCCTACCCCTCTTCCTTCAACTGCCCGTTGAGCTTATGGAGCTCCTCTATCGCCTCCAACAGCTTTTTGCCCGACTCCTCTCTTTTCCTTTCTATTTCTTTCCTTGCTCTTTCCTTCTTTTCCCTTTCTTCCTTCTTTTCCCTTTCTTCCTTCTTTTCCCTTTCTTCCATATTTTCCCTCTTCTCCCATTTCCCTCTCTGCCATTCCCTGTACCCTTTTCCTATTTGCCCGCCCATCTCTGTTCTCACTGCCATTCTTCTTTCCTCTGCCTCCGTCATCTTTGCCCGGTATCTCTCCTGTCTCTCTTTGTAGGTTAGGTCCTGAAATAACCGTATACTCTCCTTCTCTTCCACCTTTCCTCTTCCTCTCCTGACTTTCTCTCTATCCCTTTCACTCCCCATCTTTACAACAACTACCCCTCTTGTTTTATCCTCTGCTGTCTCGCCGCATTCCCACACTTCCTCGACCTTGCTTCTTTCATTACTCTGACCGCCTCTTCCGCCCAGTTCTCCTTTCCCTTCAATCCCTTAATCACAACGTTTCTCTTTTTCCCTTCTCTCCGGTCTCCAGTCCTCGTTCGTCTTCCTCTCTCCTCTTTCCTTTCTTCGGTGATCCCGCCCGTTCGTACTGGGGGGGTCCACCCCTCAGCCCCTGTACTCCCTGTTCCCTTTTCTGTTTCTTTCTCTTGTTCATTCTTCCCTTTCCTTGTCTCCTCTACCAACTTCTTCAACTCCTTCAACTCTCTCGCCATTTCTTCCACGTCCTTTTCGTTGTCCGCCATTTTTCCTTTCTTTCTCTGCTACTGTTGCGCGCTGTTCACTGTTCACTTACTAACTGTCGATGCGTTCCGGCCACTCTACCGCTAGCGCTCTCTTTCCCTTCCTTGCGCTGCCTGTTTTAGTTTCCTTGTACTTTGCCCCAGTCGCAGAGCTCGTCTTGCTCAGTATATACTTCATGTGATGATTTTATCAAATCTACTCAGTTTGGTGCAATCGGTAGCGGGTTGGTCTATTCCGCACAGTTGGAGAATCATTAGTTCGGTTCCCGCTGCGACGATGCATTTTTTTTTCACAATTTTCAGCCTAATCGTCATCAAGTTATGCGTTATTGAAAATACGAATGAAAAGTCTATGATTTTGCACGATTTTATATAACAACATAAATACTTGTATCATAATGATTTTGGGCGAGATTGAGGTATCGGATTCGAGAAGGGGATATATTTTTGTTTCGTTCCGCAGGGGTTTTGTCATTTCAACTCGCTCTGTATTACCCAATTTTTTGAATTATTGAACAAAATTTGCAGAAATCGTATATCATAGTGTAACTTCTTGCATATGTTTCACTTGCGGAAGGCTAGTGAAATTATGCGAGTTCGCGTGAATTCTTTGTCACGGGTATGAATTTTGGAGCTCCTCCTAGGAAAAATGTGTAAAACCTTTTGTTACCCTAATACAGACTTGGGATATGATACACTCTCAGACTCGGGTACCAATTAAAGCTGTACCGTTGCTGCCTGAGTGTATCTCACCGAAGCTGCCTGTTAGCTAGCTAGACACGATTTTATTCTGGTGATTTTACTCTGAAAGAATTTAGGTGAGATGAAGAAATAATTACACGAAATGAAAATCAAAGATATGATTAATTATTAGTGTTGTTTCGAAAATCCTTGTTAGCAGATTATATTTACAATATTGAAAGTGAAAAATGGTTTGAACTGAAAATGTGACTCGATATAATCGAATAATAATTGTTCTTATTCTAATTGTCTATTTCTGTGTTCTGATTGCTTTTGTCGCTAGTTCTTTTTATTTTTTCTAAAATCGCTTTTGATTTTAATTGATTTATTTCTTCTGAGGTGAGATCTCGCTTTGAGTATGTTTGAAATACTCATGCACATACAATCGTAATTTTGATTATAGGTGTTATCGCTGGTTCAGATCACTCGGGTTACTGGATAATAAGTCTGGACACTTGTTTTAATTATAACACTTAAATAAATTTTTATTCATGTCAGTTATTAAACTAGATATAACGTATATTTACATGCCTTTTGGCTAACCTCGTCAAGCCTAGAGACAATACTGATCTTACAAAAGGGGCAACGTCTCTAATCTTGACGACAACGCCGCCTGGGTTTATATTTGTAATTACACACACATGCCTGAACATTCCGCCCGCCTCGTCTGCCAGGACGATTTAAAACACTCAATGCACGGTGTGATGTAGGAGCGTTGTGGCTTATTCGACATGACTAATTATTTTTTTTTTATAACTATATGTACTAAGGGTGCCGCCCGCCATGCCAGAGTAGTGGGTGGCAATAATTAGTTACAAACGAAGCACAAAACTCGTAGCTGTAGTTTTGATTTTTTTATTTGACTTATTTCAGAAAGATACTTGGCGGTAACACAATTTGCATGGACTCGTTAGACGTTTACCAGAGTAGTAGTTAATCGTTGTTACCGATAGTAGCATACCCGTTGTGAGTATCGATACAATCGTAAAATGAGTTGTCAATGCTCGATGAGGAGTCGGGACTAGGATCGGATACAGTAGATTTAACTGGGAGGATGCAAATTTTACTAATTGGTCGTTTTAATACCGAGCAAGCGGTTTTGATTGTTACGACCCGTATACGATCGTCGGGACCCGGATGACACTCGGTGATTCGACCTAAACACCATTTGGTTGGTGGCAAATTTTCGTTTCGCACGAGCACCAAATCACCTATCGTCACGTTATTCCTACTTTCAGTCCATTTTGTCCGGACTTGAAGCGAATGGAGGTATTCGCTTGACCAGCGTTTCCAAAATACTTCCAACATTTGTCGCACAAGTTGCCAGCGCGATAATCGATTCTCATTGAGATCAAGCAACGATGGTTCCGGAACACTAGTTAAGGGCGCACCTATTAGAAAATGTCCTGGTGTCAGTGCGGAAAGCTCGTTAGGGTCGGTGCCTGAAGGGCCAATAGGTCGCGAATTGAGGCATGCTTCTATTTGAGTTAACAGCGTTGTGAATTCCTCGAATGTTAGAGTTTTTGAACCCACAACGCGTTTTAAATGGTGTTTTGTACATTTTATGCCTGCTTCCCATAGACCTCCGAAGTGCGGAGCTCCTGGAGGAATGAAATGCCATTTGACGTTATCAGTAGCTAATAAGTTGATTAGATCGGTATTTCGTATTATTGATCGGTACGCATTTTGCAGTTCTTTGTCTGCTCCTATGAAGTTGGTACCGTTATCGCTGTATAGATCGGATGGTAACCCGCGCCTTGAGGTAAAGCGACGGAAGGCTGCAAGGAAGGCTTCCGTCGTGTAATCTGAGACGAGCTCGAGATGAATTGCGCGAGTCGACAGGCAAACGAATAGTGCGAGATATGCTTTGAACGATTTTTGACCTCGTCCTTTGGAGGTACGAACTTGAAAAGGACCTGCGTAATCAAGCCCGCTGTGTTGGAACGGACGACTCGGACTAGCTCGCGCCGCGGGTAAGTTCCCCATGATTTGCTGCGGTATTGCAGCGCGTTCTCGGACGCACTTGACGCATTTGTGTAAGAGATTTCTCACGAGTGATCGTTGGCCTATAATCCAATAATTCTGTCGTAAAACCCTGGTCGTAAGCTGCGGACCACTATGGAGGGAGCGTAAATGCGCGTGTTCCACAATTAAAGTGGTGATACGATGTTTCGGTAATATTATAGGGTATTTTTCATCGAATGGTAGTAATGATCGTTGAAGACGACCACCTACGCGGAGAATGCCGAATTCGTCAATGAACGGATTAAGTGAACGTATTATTGACCGCTTTGGCAACGGTCGTTGTGAGGTTATTGCGTGTATTTCTTCTTGGAAGAAGGCGGATTGGGCTACTTTGATCCAATATCGTTTTGCGTTAAGGACTTCATCTCCTGATAGTCCTAATTTTGACGCGCGAGGTTCATGTCGAAAGTACGCGACGATACGCATGCAATATGCGGTGATGCGTAAGAGTCGGGGCCATGACGAGATCTCAGTGGGGAGTTCCCAAACTGTGGTCGTTACCGCTGCAACGTGCACGGTTTGCTCGAAAGTGGTTTTCTGTGCGATTATGTTCGCGGACTTGCGTGGCCACGATGCTTCGTTACCTTTGAGCCATGGGGGGCCTTGCCACCATAATTGATGTTTGCAGAGCTCTGATGCTGTTAGTCCTCGAGACGCACAGTCCGCGGGATTTTGAGCTGTCGGTACATGATTCCATGTGACCTCGGGAATTTGGGTTTGTATCAAAGCTACTCGGTTAGCAATGAACGTAGGCCACGCAGAGGGATGCTGTTGGAGCCATGATAGGACGACAGTGGAGTCAGTCCATGCGTAAGAAGTACACGAGGTTAATCGCATCGAGTCTATAACAAATTTCATTAATTTTGTGAGCAGGGTTGCTGCGCATAACTCGAGTCGCGGTACGCTAGTGGTTCGTACCGGCGCAACTTTTGATTTTGCTGTTAACAGGCTAATATGAACGTTGTTGTCTTTATCGACTACGCGCAAATACACGACTGCGGCGTACGCGCGAGTCGAAGCGTCTGCGAAACCGTGAATTTGACACTGAGTTTCGTTTGATTCGAGGTGACTCCATCGCGGTATGGATGCAGCGTGGATATCTGTTATATTAGCGCAATAATCTGTCCATTTTTCGGCTAAATCAAGGGGGAGTTCGTCATCCCAACCTGACGACTGAATCCAGAGCTCTTGAATTAGTATTTTTGCGACAATAAGCATCGGCGATAACCAACCGAGGGGGTCGTATAATTTCGCGATTACGGACAATACTGCACGTTTCGTATAGCGATCTTGTTTCGGCATTGCGGCATTGAAGCAAAATGCATCGGTTTCCGGTACCCAATTAATACCGAGAACTTTAATTGATTCGCTCGAATCAAAAGATCGGATCTTTGTGACTTCTCGATTTGCTTTTGGAATTTTTTCCAATAATGAAGGGTGACTTGCCATCCATTTACGTAAAGTAAAACCTCCGCGAGTTAGTAGTTTCTCAAGTTCGAGGCGTAATGAATTCGCGGTAGCTTCGTCATTTGCTCCGAATAATGCGTCGTCTACATAGAATTGTTGGCGTAGTATGGGAGCTGCTAATGGGAAATTACTTTCTTCATCGTCGGCTAATTGTTTGAGTACGCGCATTGCTAGATACGGGGCCGATGCGGTACCGTATGTGACCGTAACAAGTCGGTACGGAACGATTGGGGTACTGGGCGTTGATCGCCACAGTATCTGTTGGTACCTCGTGTCATCAGGGTCGACGAGGATCTGCCTGTACATTTTTGTAATGTCAGCAGTAGAACCGAATTGATGTGTGCGCCACTTTAAGATTGTGGCTGGTAAGTCAGCTTGGAGTTTTGGACCGACCATTAGATGGTCATTGAGTGATGTGCCATTGGACGTTCGACTCGATGCATTGAATACTACTCGTAGTCTTGTAGTACTGCTGTCTTTGAGCACGGGATGATGCGGTAGGAAAACACCGGGATTGGATTCTGGGGAATTGAAATTCGTCGGTACCATGTGCCCGAGATCTGAATATTCCTGCATAAATTCACAATACGGAGTGACCAGGTCAGGATTACATGTGAATTTGCGTTCTAATTTTAGCATCCAATTGAGCGCTGTTTGGTGTGATGCACCGAGTTCAATGGTAGTTGAGTTTTTAAACGGAAGTTTAACTTGATAACGCCCGTCTGGCAAACGTCTATGTGTCGCGGCAAAATGTGTTTCACATTGATTTTCTTCTTCTGTGAGAGGGGAGCAAGATGGGACTTCTTCGAGTTCCCAAAAACGTCTTAGTTCTAGCGATAAGTTTGACTCTGAGATCGCTAGATGAGTATTTAACGCGGTTAGATTCTCGTTCGTGTTAATTGCAACCGGCCCTGATAGAACCCAACCAAAAATGGTTAGTTGTGCGATGAGTGATCTAGGCGGCCCACGCTTCAGTCCTTTACGGAGGATACTCGCGTAAAGGTCTGCACCGAGAATTAATTGGATCGGATCGGCACTGCTTGGATCAGGATCAGCTAGCTCAAGATTATTTAAATGCTTCCAGTTCAGACAGGTTCCATTACCTTTTGGTACATATGAGGTTAATTTTTGAAAAACAATAGCATCGCATTTTATTGACGGACTATCGTGATTACACGGTTTGAGATTCAGCGTAACGATCGACCGGCCGACTCCGACTGCTGATCCCCCTATTCCGGTGACCGTTGAATGAACTTTTCTTCGCGGTACTCGTAAGCTTTGAACGACTGACTCGGTCAGAAATGAGGTTTGCGACCCCTGATCCAGGAGTGCTCGAACTTTTATCATTCGCCCGTTTGGCGCCTCAAGCCGTACCCAAGCAGTAGCTAACATAACAGCACTTGGTGCAGGCTGCTGTTCGAATGCATGAAGTGTTTGCACACTAGTGGACGCGCTCGTGCCACTAGCGTGGTCAGGTTGCTTCGGTGTCGAAGCTTCGAACGGTTGACCTCTTTGTGCAGCGTTGCCAGAAGGGAACGCCACTGCATTTTGTTCAACTTTTCGTTTGTTTTGGAAATCGGCATCATGCATGAGTGTATGATGCTTTTTTTTGCAATGGAAACACACATGCTTGCTTGGACATTGTTGAGTTTTATGGTTATTTGATAAGCAATTGAAGCATAAGCGTTTTTCGCGAACCAATTTTTGTCTTTGCTCGACAGGTGTGCGTTTGAACGATTCGCATTTATAAATCGAATGCTCATCGTCACATACATAGCATTTCGTAGTCGTAGACAAATGGGATTTGACCGCATTTGCGGTGCACTTTCCGAGAGCTATTTGTTTACTCGTTTTGCTCGAAGTGTGTGTGGACATTGCCTCGAGAGCACGAATTCGATAATCAAGAAAGCTTATGATTTCCTCATAGGTGGGGTACTCCTCTTTTTCACTTATTTTCATTTCCCATTCTCGTCGAGAGACTGGGTCGAGTTTGCGAATGGTTACAAAGGCTAAAATGTCATCCCACGTGTCTACGTCACGATTCAAATTTTTCAACGCGCTAACAGCTTCGCTAGTTCGATCTCGCAACATTTTGAGGTCACGAACATTCTCGGTAGTAACTGCCGGTACATCAAATAGTTTACTCAATTGAACCTCGATTATATGACGGGATTGATTGTACCGTTTAAAAAGTGCATCCCACGCGATTTTAAAATTTGATTCTGTTATTGTAATATTTTGCAAAAGTGAACTAGCGTCGCCTTCTACACTGGTTTTCAAATAATGTAATTTTTCAACCGCTGAGAGAGATTCATTCTTAACAACTAATGATTCGAATAAATCACGGAATGAGATCCAGTCAGTATAGGAACCTGAGAATTTAGGCATCGGGATACGAGGCAACGGAGTTATATTACCGCGGGCTCCTTCGCGAAACGTGGCATCACCGTCGTGGGATGTGTTCGCAATATTACTGTTTGAGCGAGCACTTATTGCATTAGAAATATAATCGTTTACTTCCCAATAGGTTTCTTCAGCGTTTTGAAGTTCGTTCTCCGTGAAGTACTCGAGTGTTTTCCTCTCATCGGCTGTGGCAGCTTTGTATATTTGGACATCAAGACTTTGGCAATGGTCCCATGTCTGATTGAGTCGGCTGAGTCGAGTTTGCAGCAGACCTATAGTGATGTTCTTTTGACCAACTTTCTTTAAGTTGACCAAGATACGCGACATGGCAGTGACTGCTGCCGTCATCTCGTAGATCAGACCCTCTAGCTCGGCCATGTTAATTGTTTTTTTTTTTTTTACGGTCTCGCCTGCGTGAGTGCCGTATAGCTATTTGTTTACGATTTTACGTGGACCGACTGCGTGGTGCCACGGATTGATACCCGTAATTTAGGTATAAATTACGTAGAGACTCTTCACTGCTATATATTTCGTTAGAAGTATATTGAGTATGTGTACGAGCGAATCTCGCGGCACAACTCGGATTGGTTGTCCGCGATACGAGTGCGTACTCGTTGAGAAAAAAAAACAGAAAAAAGAAACTTGCTAAAATGCTTATTATACTTGTGAGAATCAGTGTACTCTGTGAAACTATGATAACACGCGGACTCGTTGTCACGTTCAAATCGTTGGGTTGGTATTGGAAGGCACGAGCTTCTGCATACATGGAAGCGTGTGTCCTTTTTTTTTACATGTTTCACCAGCGGCACTATTTCGAAGATTCGTCTTTCTTTGGTAGAGAGAGATCGTGGTGCGCGGTGTGCGCGTCGTAGAGAGAGACACGTAGTTATGCTAGGCGTTCCTCGCGACGATCGTCTCACTGTTGAAATGAGAGGTCGTGTTTATATGATCGAGACGCGCACATTAGACTACCGATAGGTGCGAGCATGTATCGGTTACCTCACTATAGAGAGAGTGAACTAGACGTTCCACTTGACAGAGAGGTAGAGACATGTACGTGGTGTGAGTCACATAGACATGACTACTGCTTGTTTTCGTAGGTTCGATAGAAGAAGCGAGAGAGAGAGAGCTCAAGATGGCTTTCTCTTTGTGTGTTAGAGACGTTACACTCGGCTGATTATTTTTGCACTCGACTTCACCGCACACTTTAAGTAATTTGTTTTACACGTTATAACTGATTCACGATAATTTAATTGATGTGTTTATGACTTCTCTTCGTGATTACGTTTGTTCACGAGAATTTATCGAGTTTATTCCGAGTGATCCGGCTCGAAGGACCAAAAAATGTTTGAAATACTCATGCACATACAATCGTAATTTTGATTATAGGTGTTATCGCTGGTTCAGATCACTCGGGTTACTGGATAATAAGTCTGGACACTTGTTTTAATTATAACACTTAAATAAATTTCTATTCATGTCAGTTATTAAACTAGATATAACGTATATTTACATGCCTTTTGGCTAACCTCGTCAAGCCTAGAGACAATACTGATCTTACAAAAGGGGCAACGTCTCTAATCTTGACGACAACGCCGCCTGGGTTTATATTTGAAATTACACACACATGCCTGAACAGAGTAACTTCCTTTCTTTTATTTGAATTTTATTCTTATTTTTTTGTATGGTAAGACCTCGCTTTGAGAGACTTCCTAATTTGAGGTTATGTGAGTTTACTTTTAATTAATTTTTAATTAAATGAATCGATGTGAGTCGATCGACTGCTTTAGTACGAATCGCTGCCTTCTGCCTCTGCGTGGCAGCTTATATAGTAATTTTTATCAGGGTCTTCTGATACGTGACGTCATGTCAGGGTCTTCTGATATGTGACGTCGTGTCAGGGTCCTCTGATCGCTGCGAGTCACGGTCTTCTGATGCGCGGCCTGTTTGCGCGGTCGTATGGTCGTGATTCGGTCGTTCTGCTGGGTGCAATACTTCGAACACGTTACAATAGTGTTTCACGATTGACTAAGAAAGGAAAAAGTTAATATTGTTTTTTACAAAAAAGTTATTAATTAGTTTCCAAGACATTGCAGAAATCAGTGTTGTGTATATCTTCAAGCGTTTCGGAAGTCGAACGAATTTCGAGCGAGCGAAAACTTCCAGCGGGAAAGTTGTTCGTCAAGGTACAAATAAGTTTTCTGGAAAGTTTCACTTCGATCGAAGAAATGGTTGAAAAATTGTCAATTTTTTATTTCATCACCGCCTGGCCGACGCGCGCGTAGGTTACAGCGAGAGTATATTGGCAGCGACTCGCAGTTGGCCTAAGATAAAAAGTAATCCAGATTCTGTGGATATACAAAATCATAGTTTATTGTTCATTGTTTTCTTTTTTTTTTTTCAATATAAAGCAAAGATTTCAATTTATATATTCTTCAAAAATAACCTGTCATTTTTGACAATGTCGCAACAGCCTATGCGAATAAATATAATCAGAAGATTATACAAAGAAAGCATGTTATCATTCTATTTATGATTCCAAATCAGAAAAATTCGCACAACTTTATACCATAGAAATACCAATGTTATATTATTATATTGAATTTTTTTTCTTTTCTTTTTTTAAACTATAATTTCGTATATCTACCGAGCTTCGATTACTTTTCATCTTTGGTGAACTATGCAAGGTGTGTAATTTCATAATTTCTATTCCATTTCGATTATTATAAATTCGTATTCTCTGCGGATAGATCGCAGAGCTCGTCTTGCTCAGTATATACTTCGTGTGATAATGATATTGAAACGGTAGCGGGTTGACGTCTCATAAGCTGGCACAACCACTTGAGCGCAGTCGATTAAAACTATGACCAAAATTTAGTGCTTTTTTGTTGCTAATTTGTTCCCCAAATTTCGATTTTGTTGCTCCAACCGTTTCAGCGAAATCGCGGGCGATGCCAGGTTCTTGAAAAGTTAGCATCGCCCCAAGAACGAACGGTGGAAAAATATAAATAGAAATGGCAGAATTTGTTGCTAATTAATTGCTCCGCAATACCACCAATCAGAATCCGAAAATATCCACCCCTACTCCAATAACTACCCACCCTGCCCCCAAGTCGCTGCTGTAAATTAAATTACATGGTAGCGCTGGATTCTGTAATCCCAGAATAATTTGAGGGTCTCTGATAACTCGACTGCCAAAAAACTCGTCGCTCAATTTCGAAGGAAGATCCCTACCCTTTTGAAAAACACCCTTATACACAACTTCAGAAAACAAGTGAGGATCATCAATTAAATCGGCTGTGTGCAACGAAAGAACGGCTCTATAGATCGATTTCTGCCATATATCAATCGTCCAATTTTCTTGTTCGACCCTTATTGACTAAAAACCCACCCCTGCACATTTCGGAGCAGTTCCAAGACAGATCATGCATCCGGCTGCGGTTTTCTACACTTTTTTGCATCAGGTAAGCCTTTGTGAATTAGTTGCTACAGGAATAGGACTTTTCCGATTTTGTTGCTCGACCCCTGACGACTGAAAACCCACCCCTGCACATTTCGGAGCAGTTCCAAGACAGATCATCTATCCGACTGCGGTTTTCTACACTTTTTTGCATCAGGTAAGCCTTTGTGAATTAGTTGCTACAGGAATAGGACTTTTGCGATTTTGTTGCTCAACCCCTGACGACTGAAAACCCACCCCTGCACGTTTCGGAGCAGTTCCAAGACAGATCATCTATCCGACTGCGGTTTTCTTCACTTTTTTGCATCAGGTAAGCCTTTGTGAATTAGTTGCTACAGGAATAGGACTCGTCGGCTCGTTTCACTCGACTTGTATCTTCCGAGGACTGACGTCTCCATCTTTCCAGGTTATTCACCAGAAAAATTGAGTTGGATGACTTTGTTCAAATCATATTTTGAAACAAACCATGCATTGTGTTGCTCAGTGAATAAGAAGCAGCCTTGGGTAAATGGTTTTGAACGTTGCTTGGAAAGACGATTAGAAAATGTACAATCGACACGTGAGTGAGTCATATCAACAGGTGCGGCACAATAATGAGTACGGAAACTGAATAAACATTTTGGAAGCAGTATTAGAAATAATCTACGAATCGTATTTGATTGGAACCAGTCCTCATGTGCTGTCTCAACCATCTGCAGTTTTGGTTTTTTCCTTAATCGGAATAAAATAATTTTCTCCACGAGACGTATGTATTCAATTGTAAGTACAAAAAATTGGCATTCGTAGAGAATTCAATCTAATAGTTCTCATAGATGATCAACGACACTTTTTGATGTGATATGAATTTTTTTCGGGGATTCATGGTTTTCATATTTGTGAACATCGTTTCTGAGAATTGTGAAACATATTTTAAGAATCTGTTGCTACCTGAACGTAGCAGAAATACGACATCAAACCCAGAAGGGTCAACATATCATATGGGTGAATAAATGGAAAGGCAGTCAGTGAAATGATTAAATGAGTGAGTTTATTCTCTGATTTTGAATACAACTTACGTCATATTATCATGTATCGTATACACTAAAACCTTGGGGTTAGCTCTAAATGTATCTTTAAGTTTACTGGCACTTTCATGCATGTCGTTATATTCGAGCCAGTGGCCACCATTCCTCAATGAAATCGCCGTGTAGTGTCCAATACTTTCGTCTGATCGCCTTGTTCGAATGGACGGCCCTGAATAATGGACAAGTCCTACTAGGGAGTATCCGTCTTGTGGTGACAGCGGATTTTTGAAATGTTTCGGTAATTCTCCGAGTTTTATCGGATAGTCGTCGTTCTCATAGTCGAAGACTTCAAACAGTACAATATTGCCTAAAATTGAGCAAAATTTTTTCTGTGAAACCTACATGGAAAGTTAGATTTCGCGTACTGCAGAAGGTGCGCAAAATAACCGATCACCTAACCGGGCAAAATGTGTGTGGTAATATGACATTAGCGTGTGATAATATCGATTTTTGCACGCTAGTTTCACATCAACGCATGGTCTTTTCGCTGGGTTCGATAATCAAATACTTCGCTCGCCCACTACGGCGCCTAAAATCAAACTTCTCATTACACGTTTTACAAAAAATGGGATGTGTAACTCGTGAAATCATCAAATCAAAAGAAAGCAATGGCCAGAGTCTAGTGAAGTTCAGTCTAGTAGCCCCACGAATTCATCAACCCGACGAAAAGAAAATGTTTGACGAGATCTATGGTCGCAATACTCCGGAAAAAATCAAATTTATCCACGCGTATTCATTTACTAGTAATTCTGACGTACGATAAATATCCAATCTAGGCATATGTACATCAGTTGATACATATCAAAAGAAATCGACAACATATCGGATTTTTCAATCGAAATCGGTTTCGATTTTTCACCCGTACATGTGGTAATTTGGTAATCGTAGGTATAGAACATGTCGTATTATACCTATTGCCGATATCTCAGTATCTTCAAAACCAAAGCATCCTTTTGTGCAACATCTCTTCTGCCCAATGAGTTGAACCTGGTTCGTGATCACATTTTCAAATTCTGTTCTGTCGTTCAAAACAGATCTTTGAATCACGAGTACTGCCAAATTCTTTATCCGAGGAGGGCAGCCCTGATCGCATGCTGACGTTTCAATGTAACTTGGTGTCTCCCTAAACAAAACACCAGCTAAGTATCCAATGTTTGTCCGGCAATTCACCAACCTGCATCCACCACGGATCGTATCTTCTTCAGTCTTGAAAACTTCTATCAGTATTTTGCCACGAAATTGATATGAATAGGAGCGTAATCCTTTGTCAAGGGTGTCTAGTGTCATGGCGATCAGTGCATTATTTTCTTTCAACTCTCCTGCCTGTGAATTGAAAATGTTAGTACGGATAAAGTAGCACAAACCAAGATGAAATTTTGATATACTTGCTTAAATCTAATTTTGAGTCGCGCGTCGTAAAATACCACATAGGCGTACCGTTTGTCTTAAGATTGGCCAATCGCAAAACGCAGCCAACATTATTTGAAGGAGACTGTCAAAAGCACAGGTATTATATAAACAAACTTTCTCTTTCTCGATTTCCAATGCACGTAGAGAGTTTGTATCTCCACTTTTTATAATTGGCAGTTTCCTATTTTTCGTAAACGTTAATTTATCCCGAATATACTGAGTGTTTGTACCCAAATATTTAGCCTTTCGATTTTGTTTTTGAGATCGACTTTGCCTTTGCCAGGATTCGGTTTCGCGTGTGGCAAGGATATCCTTCACGCCTCGTTCGCGACTACACGGAAGACAAATTCTTTTTTGTCCGTAGCCTTCTTCACTGCCTTCCAGAGGAACAGAACATTCGTTTAGGGCGTGTACAGCTTTATCACAAATCGTGCAGAAGTGAGCACTGGGTACTTTGTTGTCAGCACATGCAGGACATATATTAACAGCTGATACACTCTGGTCGACAGGATATCCCTTTTGCTCGATGGACATGATCGGCAACAGATCGTCCTCGTCATCTTTATTTGAATCCGTCACTGCTGATTTAGCATTGACAATCTTTATGCGGCCATTTATATAATCTACATGCTTTTGGATGAAGACATCTGGTCGCATCGGCGTTGAGTCGCACTTCAGGAGGTGGGTCTTGATTTTATTAAACTCACCCTCTACTGCAGCACTGGAAGCTGGAATGCGACCATACCCAAACCTATCTGTCATGATATTAGACCACAGTGGGAGCAATTTAATGTCTCTTAAAAGGCGATTCGCCAAGTTGGGTAGATAATGGGCGTTCTCACGATCCCCAATTTCCTTCGAAGCACTTTCCACTTCTCTTTCGATCTCTGCCGCCCAAACGGACCACTGATTCTCTGGAGAGTTATCTGTTAGCGCAGCACTCTCATCGAAGTCGGAATCATTGGGAAAGTCATTACACTATAGATAAGGCAATAATTCGGATCAATCAATTGGATAATATGATTAACCCTGAAAGGTTCAGCTTGGTGACTTGTGAGTGCATATTCATTAGACTGGGCCAAAAAAATTGACTATGTTTTTTTTTTTTTGAAAAACATATCGAGAATATTATTCAGAATGACAAAATAAAAATTTCGTGAAAGTTTGAGCCCTTAATATTAATCTTAAGAGGTCTATCATCGCTATTTTTGATTTTTAGTCATAATTTGATGTTTTACGTCAGAACTGTCAAAACATTGAAGTGAAAAAATTTATTTTCTTCAAAAGTTATTCTCAATTAAGATCGACGAAAAAAAAGATTTTAATTGAGAATAACTTTTGAATAATTAAATATAGGCAAAAATATTAAGAAATCTTTTTTGTAGAACATTAAATTTCCTTTAAGAATCCGTCGTGATCTCTTTCAGCTATATTCATTGATTCATTAGTTACAAAATTCCGAATTAAAAAAGTCAAATCGAAAAAACATATCAATTTATTAAGCTTAATTACTCGGAAACGGCTTGTCTGACGAAAATCTATAATCAGACCTTTTTTGTAGGGAATTTAATTTTATATAGAAATAAGCAAAAATAAATTTGTTCACTCCAATGTTTTCACAGTTCTGACGTAAAATATCAAATTACGACTAAAAATAAAAAATAGCGATGATAGACCTCTTAAGATTAATATTGAGGGCTCAAACTTTCACGAAATTTTTTTTTTTGTCCTTCTGAATAATATTCTGCATAGATTTTTCAAAAAAAAAAATACTCAATTTTTTTGGTCCAGTCTAATATGCATACAGAGAAACATAAACTCAAGGTGAAAATGAACTCAGCTGACAATTCGAAGCGCGATGATAATTCTATATATATAGTGAAGTAACTTTATTTCAAATGTGCTTGGTGCGAGACCCTACGGCATTTCTCGACCAGCGTAGCCGTGCGTGAGTACATGTATGAGGGGGGGGGGGGGGGGGGGGGGGATTGATTATACGATTTAAAAAGTATATTTCCGGTTCTACCACATAATTTACTGAAATATTGGCATTTAAATACGCAAAGATTGGCTGAAATTGTTGATTCAAGATAGGGCTCCATTGGACCGATCTATATTCAGAGAATGAAATACGAGCTAAGACCCAAAATTCAAACTGTTGATTAATATGTTATTTATTAGTATTTTTCGACGAAAAATACGCAGGGAATTTGATAGCGGAATAATGTTCAAGATATGTTGAACTAGTTGTAATTGACGTGCCATATTTTGAGATGTTCAACTAGGCCAGTGGTGAAAAATTAAATTATGTCATCTACGTACCTCGACCGTAACACCTGCCAAATTATGCAATATCACATTAGTCTCGTTAGACCTTTGGGGAACATTTTGATCTCGAATATCCACCGTTACTTCAGTAATCAAGGTTTTGAGTTGTATTTTCGCCTCCTCACACTGGGACATCCTCCCGCAAGGCAGAGATCCATCCGTGTCGCGTCGCGAAACTAGGAGTATGTTTTTGATAATATGACGAGCGTCGTTGACATTTCGTGCAACGACCAACTTCCCAATGGCAGCGAGGTAGAAAACTTTTACACGTTGCGCGCTACTTTTCAAAAACGATGCATATGTTTTTATGAAGTGAGCTACATCGATGCGTACATAGCATGTTGGCAGATCGTGATTTCTGCATGCATTGGCATATTCTTCAATTGTGCTGCAAGCCGTGAAGGTGCGGATGACTGCAGTCAATAGAGCTCTACTCATATCGGTAACAACCTCACGTGGTACTTGTGCTCCGGATCGAACCCACTCCATTAACCAAAACTGTATCGAGTTGGTATGGTGGCTTTCAGTAATCATCTGAGATACTGAGAATTGTTCGCCATTGCAGTTTATTACACACTGATATAAAAAGATATGTTTACAGTATGATTTCTCAGGTTTGACGATTTTTTTCACAATGCTTCCAGTAGCATCAATTGCAATACAACAGTCACGATTAGCTCTATATGTCTCAATTTGATAATTCGTCCAATAGTGAACGAAAAAGGGGTCCAGACCGATGTTGTGCACAGTATTTTTTAGATTAGTGGCCTTCATGATGGCGATTGCTTTAATTGGGTCTGAATCTAAGTACTGACTAGCCAGATACTCCTGTTTGGCAATGCTAAGTACAGCAGACGAGTAAAGATGCGGTGGTTCCACATCGCATGGTGACATCAATTCATCTGCCTTTTCCGCCCTATAAACGTGGACGGCCTTATGCATCAATTCTTTCCCAACTGCCTCTCTGATGGGCCCACGAAGGTACCGTTTACCACAAGTTCCAATACCTTCTGTGACGGTACAATCGAAATATACGTTTTTGTCGTTAGAGTCCACGTCTTGTATGATACAGCGAAGTGTGCTGCCACAGTTGCACGTACCTGTGGAAAATATATCAGCCTCCAGAGAAACACACATACTGTACGTACAAAAGCAGAATTTCTCCGTGAAGTTCGAGCAAAAGTAATCATTGATTAAGTTCTGAGAACAAACATCGGTTGTCTTGATATATTGTACTACAAGTGTATGAAAAGTTTACGGTAAACGTGGACTGTTTGACTCCGCACGATAATGTGTTTCACTATTCACCTCTTAAACGATTCTGTCCGTCATGAAATTCACACTAATTTTTTACTCAGTGTGGTAATGGACGTTTCACCCACGCTTCGCGTGGCGGAAACCCCCATTTTCACACCTTATAAAGTAAAATTTTGTACAATACTCGACGGAAAAGCTTCTTCTGATCTCCTGTGATTACAGCACTCGCCTTTGGCTCGTGCTGCGACCTCTCACTCGTCAGAAAAAGTTTCACCACACTCATATCGTATAGTGTGCTATTTTTCTTCGAATGTATTTTTTTTTAATTACTAAATGAATCGATTTGTTCAAAATTCGGATATTACTGATTTTGACGTGTCTTTGTTTAATTGAACTGCCCAATCGTAGAAGGGCATATAAAATTATTTTGCCCTCTTCAGCTGACTCCTGACCACCCCTAAGCAAATGTGAAATGTTGATTTTTGAAACCCGTATCTTCATAGGAAATTGAATTGCGCATTTCTTTCGTCTCAAAAAAAATTATAGCTTTCTTCGTTGTCGAAATGATGTAAAAAAGCACAACAAAATTGTTTCAAAACTAAAAATTTATCTCATTTTTCACTTCAACTCGCTGTATATCCTAAAATATCTCGAGTTTTCACTTCAATTTTGAAGCAATGATGTGTCAAACTATTTTCAAGCTAGTATAGTAACTGAATTTTTTTGAGTAGAGAACTCAGCAGGTCCTAAAGGCGGCCGTGCCCAACACGAAGCCGCTGCCGAATTCTCTACTTACAAAGCCGCGCGGCTCGATCTAGTAATTGAATACTCATAATTTATTAAATACTGGTTCAATTAAAGTAAAATTTCACAGAAAACTTCTACATATCCTGACGACCATTTCATCTGCTGGAAGTTCGCGATTGCTTCAACTTACCCCGATAAACTGAGCGATTGAAAATATTCAAATGCGATTTATGTAATTACTCATAAAAAAATTGAATAACTTCTTTTGATTAAAAAAAACAAGAAAATGAGTCACTCTACCAGCTTAAGAATAGATTGACACATAATTGCTTCAAATTTAAGGTGAAAACTCGGAATATTTTAGGATTTAGAGCGAGTTGAAGTGAAAAAAGAGAAAAAGTTTGCGTTTTGAAAAGATCGTGTCTTGCCCATTATTTTGAAAACGAAGAAAGCTATAACTACTTTCAAGAAAAAAACACATGCGCAATCAAATTTTCTAAGGATGTGGGTTTTAAAAATTAAAATTTGACATTTTCTTTAGAGGTGGTCAGGGGCCGGTTCGAGATGCCATAAATAATTTTTTATGTCCTTCTACGATCCGGCGGTTCAATCATCAACAAGACTGTGCCTGACGGAAGAAATTCATTTTTTTTCCTAAAAAACTAAAATGGGCGATTTTCGTTTTTTTTTTCTTTCGGTCTATAAGAATTTTTTTTTTTCATCCGATTGTATTTTTCTGTAAAGAGCATATTTTTCTGATCAAGAACTACTGGTGAGTATTCTTTTCTCATGGATTCAAACCCAAGATATGCGAGGCAAAAGATTGGGGTAACAATAAATTTTGCTAAATTTGTCGTTACGGAATCTCCTATACAAAGAATGATTGGAACCTAGGACTATGGGAGGTTCTATACATGATAAAAGGGAAGTAAATTTTAGACACGCGTGAGAATAGCTAATCCCCTACGGAAAAAACCCTCAAATTTAAGGGGTAAATTCGTACCCCTTAAATTTTGGGGGTTTACTATGAAATTTGAGGGTTGACCCTGAGTTTTCATGGTAAACCCCTAAAACTTAAGGGGTACGAATTTACCCCTTAAATTTGAGGGTTTTTTCCGTAAGGAATCCCCGTACAAAAACTGTGCCCGGTACATGTAAGATATCCCAAAGCTGTTTTACGTGAATCTGAAGAAGTCTTGCCTGAAAAGTAATCGGAATATTTACAATCTATTATTATTTAATGATACTTACCATTTATCGAACCAGACTTGGCATCTGTAGATAAGGAGTGATTTCTAAAATTGAAACCACATTTTATGCGAGTCGCATCCCAAATTCGGTGGGTAATATCTTCCTGCCATTTACCTGGCTTCAGTACTTTTTGTTGACGGAATCCTTTTTTTTTCTTGTCAGAACGCTTATACAATCGGTCAACGATGAGTTCCGCGAAATCGGTTCTTGAGATGGGAAGAACAAATTTCATGCAATCGGGACTTCGCTCTTCGAGAGTCACTTCGCAGATATTCAATGTGTCAGTTGAAGATATGTCCCTCTGGTTGTTATCACTCGCTGATATATCGAGAGAACGTTCCGAAGAATAACTTTGTGAAAGAATATCCCGAATTCCGTACCTATTGCACGTTACAAACACGTACAGGGAACCCGGAGTTATAAGATTGTTTAATTCTTTCGATATCAGAGACCATATTGGATTCGATTTACTGACAATCTTGGGTGGGCTTCAAAGTCACGAACGATTCAAGTCCCGAACGACATTTGGTCCCATATTTTTGAAGTCCCGACCGTTCATGGTCCCGAACTCGCAAAGTCGCGACCGATCGTTGTCCCGAACGAGAAATGTCACAACCGCTCGTGGTCCCGAATGAGAAAAGTCACGACCATTCATTGTCCCGAAACAGCAATGTCCCGAATCAGTATTTTTCAGAGCGCAGAAAACGCGGGGGGTCCTACTGTGCAGTATGAAATAAAGTAGGTATGGTAGATGAGCTGGTTTTCGCAGGCCCAAGGGCTGCGGCGATTCTCGATATCGCACCGAATTGGCGGTATCTCTCAGCGATTTACAAATTTAATTGGCGAATCTACATGAAATATAAAAATCACCATTGCTTTTTCTTCCCTATATCTGAGAATATGGGACAATTATATTTCAAGCTGTAAGTACGGTCGGAAGATCGTTTTAGAGAATCGATGTACGTGAATATTTTTCGTCTTATTTGGAAAAGGAAGAAAAAAATTATATTCGCCAATTAAATTTGAAAATCGCTGAGAGATACCGCTAATTCGGTGCGATATCGAGAATCGCTGCAGCGGTTCACCGGTATAACTACCCTTGGGCCTGCGAAAACCAGCTCATCTGCCATACCTACTTTATTTCATACACAGTAGGACCCCCCGCGTTTTCTGCGCTCTGAAAAATACTGATTCGGGACATTGCTGTTTCGGGACAATGAACGGTCGTGACTTTTCTCATTCGGGACCACGAGCGGTCGTGACATTTCTCATTCGGGACAACGATCGGTCGCGACTTTGCGAGTTCGGGACCATGAACGGTCGGGACTTCAAAAATATGGGACCAAATGTCGTTCGGGACTTAAATCGTTCGTGACTTTGAAGCCCACCCACAATCTTCTGTTTCGGCAATAAAATTTGTTCACCATGCTTCAATAACACATCGATTATTGTCGACTTATTGATCTTTGATGGACGTCCACGTGCAGGATTCATGGCTACAATGTGACGCGTCTACAGCCGTAAATTAAGAATATCAAAGCTTCGACGCGAAAGATCGGTGGAAGTCAAGAGGGGGCGTATAGCGAATGCGGCAGTATCTGACTATGCCACTTGATGGCGGTAGGGCTTACTGACGTGAGCTTGAGCGGTACAACAATAATTGGTGTAGCACCTCGGTACTTTGTAACGCGCTGCACATATGTGTAATTCCACGTCAAACTGGACAGCTTTCGGACCTCGATGTTACCGATTTCGCTATATTTTTTTTTACGGGTTCTATGGAACAAATAAATTCATCAAACAATTTTTTTTTCTTTTGCCCTTATTTTCAAAGTTACACGGGGGTGAAATTCAGAAAAAAGAGCCAAAAATCGAAAACATACTGCCCTTCAAACGGTCATATCTTTGATTGTATTTATCCCAGAGACTCCATTCAAGAACCATTTCAAAGCTATTGAATGACACTATTATTATATATTTACTTGATTCTGCGCTAACAAACAATTTTCTTTGTTATGAACAAATATGTTATTTAAACGTGATTTTCCAAGCAAGAACCACGCGATACAATTCTGAAAAAAATATGAGCGCATTCCTTGATCAATTCTCCACAGAATTGTTGGGTTAAAGGGATGGAGAACCGATGGAAACCATGTTAAAACGATTTATTTATAAGCGACGGCGTGCGCTGCCGCTGAAAGACCTGGCTCGGGTACGGTTTTTCGGTGGCAACGCGCCGTTGCTTATGAATTAATCGTTTGAACATGGGTTCTATCGGTTCTTCATCCTATTTACTTAACGATTTTGTAGAGAATTGATTAAGGAATACGCTCAAATTTTATTCAGAATTTTATTGCGCGGACCTTGCTTTGAAAATTACGTTTGAATAATATATTCGTTTATAACAAATAAAATTGTTTGTTACCGCAGAATCGAATAAATGTATAATAATAGTATCATTCAATAGCTTTGAAATAGTTCTTGAATAAAGTCTTCAGGATAAATACAAACAAAGATATGACCGTTTGAAGGGGAGTATGTTTTCGATTTTTGGCTCTTTTTTCTAAATTTCACCCCCGTGTAACTTAGAAAATAAGGGCAAAAGAAAAAAAAATTGTTTGATGAATTTATTTGTTCCATAGAACCCGTAAAAAATATTATAGTGAAATCGGTAATGTCGAGGTCATATTTTAATTTATTTTGTCCGGTTTGGCATGGAATGGCTCATATACAGGGAGAATTCCTAATGTCTAAACACTTGGAGCAACGTTGAGGTGGCCACCAGTAAAGATTGTCAATTGTTATATTGGTTTTGGGCTTTCTTATTCGTTGAAATTGGGAAACAATCGCCGGCGCTGGACTCTTGGCCACTTCGACACTACACCAAGTGTTCAGACGTTAGAAATTCTTCCTGTAGGTAAAGACAATTATAAAAATGTTCATGAACCACATGCGGCAGTACGCAGCAGTTATGAGTTCATGATATTCCAATATAAAGAAATTTACAAATAAAAGATCTCATACATCACATGCATAATGGTCGATAGGAATGGGACGTAGAGGTGTAAATGAGAGAAGAATGCTAATAATTTTTAAAGTCAACATCCGGTCAATGTACCCCAGAATCGGTAGCTTTGTGATGAATGGAATGCGGATCATAAAATTAAGAATACTGAGGAGCATCATGGCGCGTGTTTCTTTTTTATTCACGATTTAACAATCTGTGAATGTTAATTGTATCCTTCGAAAAACGATATTTGTGTCATAGATGAATAAATATTTCAAACACGGTAGCATCACTTAGAACTGGAAAGAAGAAAAATGTTTCCGAAACCGATCTACTGAAAACTTTACAATTGCTGAGACTTTAAACTACTTATTACGAATCAGCAGTCAGAATTCTGAAATTCTGAATAGTTGAATCGATATGCAGGATAAAGATTCAGAAAAAAAATTTACTTTCATGGAATTTTTATATGAGCAACATTTGCCGACACGCGATATATTACAACTAATTCACACCTTGGGAAATTCGAAAAATATCTTTGAGCCACTGATTTTAGAGGTAAAGTCGAAGCTCGTATGTTTTCCAAATTCAAAATGGTAGAATCGGAAGCGCATCGAAGGGATAGTAAAACCAACAATTTATATTCAACAAGTATTGTTTATTATGCAAGAAGGTTCATACTTCAGTGGAAAAGTATAGAGAAACAGGTTTATTGATTGTTCAAAGAATGACGTCAGGAGTTGAAGATTGTGGATAGAAATCAAATAGATCAACAGCAGTAAGTTTGGGTATTGAGGTTGACGTTGGTGAGTGGGAAGGCTACGAGCGGCTAACACGTCGCACACTGAAAGTGGTGGACAAAATAGCACCAGATGAAAGTCGGGGTGCAGGAAACAAGAATTTCATTCATTGAAGATATGTAGGGAAACATGGGGCACCAGCCACCGGAAAAAATGACCCAATGATATTTTCGAATTAAGGCGAGTGATACAAATGTAGTTTCATCCGCTATTTTGTATCAGCTGATTCGTGCTTGAATGTGCATTTTAAACCTAGATTCGGAATCAACAAAACAGTCAATACTGTTGGAAAAACTTGAACTCGGATGATCAGAAGACAACTTCGAGGACTAAGAACGAAGAAGGCGTCTTCCCAGAATTGACATTTGCTATTGGAAGGGCAGATGCCTCCTGAAACTCTTGGATCGACATTACACTTGTTTCTCAACGAATCCAGTTTTTTGTTAGATGTGTTCTATGAGTTTTTGATCCGTGACATGTTGACAACACTGAGTGCTTCAAAAAATGAAGCGGATTGCTGACATATAAAACTTCATTGGCAAACCGAAGATGCTGTACCTCGATTAATTCTTCTATCAATTTGATCTCTCGATATTATAAAAGTATGATTTGAGTATTCACACACCGATATTCACTCGAAAAAAGCTTGAGAGAAATACAGGAATTTCTTCGATGACATATTCGCTGTGGAACGGTCATAATACTTCGGCAGCAACTGGATCACTGAGTCATAATTACTCAAAATAAGAAAAATTGCATGTATACTCTTTCTTTATTTTGCAACATCTTCCAGGACGTATAGCAATGCGTTTCGATTTGTGAAAATGGAGCATTGAAATCGGAAAAGTCCTATTCCTGTAGCAACTAATTCACAAAGGCTTACCTGATGCAAAAAAGTGTAGAAAACCGCAGTCGGATAGATGATCTGTCTTGGAACTGCTCCGAAACGTGCAGGGGTGGGTTTTCAGTCGTCAGGGGTTGAGCAACAAAATCGGAAAAGTCCTATTCCTGTAGCAACTAATTCACAAAGGCTTACCTGATGCAAAAAAGTGTAGAAAACCGCAGTCGGATGCATGATCTGTCTTGGAACTGCTCCGAAACGTGCAGGGGTGGGTTTTCAGTCGTCAGGGGTTGAGCAACAAATTCGCAAAAGTCCTATTCCTGTAGCAACTAATTCACAAAGGCTTACCTGATGCAAAAAAGTGTAGAAAACCGCAGTCGGATGCATGATCTGTCTTGGAACTGCTCCGAAACGTGCAGGGGTGGGTTTTCAGTCGTCAGGGGTTGAGCAACAAAATCGGAAAAGTCCTATTCCTGTAGCAACTAATTCACAAAGGCTTACCTGATGCAAAAAAGTGTAGAAAACCGCAGTCGGATAGATGATCTGTCTTGGAACTGCTCCGAAACGTGCAGGGGTGGGTTTTCAGTCGTCAGGGGTTGAGCAACAAAATCGCAAAAGTCCTATTCCTGTAGCAACTAATTCACAAAGGCTTACCTGATGCAAAAAAGTGTAGAAAACCGCAGTCGGATAGATGATCTGTCTTGGAACTGCTCCGAAATGTGCAGGGGTGGGTTTTCAGTCGTCAGGGGTTGAGCAACAAAATCGGAAAAGTCCTATTCCTGTAGCAACTAATTCACAAAGGCTTACCTGATGCAAAAAAGTGTAGAAAACCGCAGCCGGATGCATGATCTGTCTTGGAACTGCTCCGAAATGTGCAGGGGTGGGTTTTCAGTCAATAAGGGTCGAACAAGAAAATTGGACGATTGATATATGGCAGAAATCGATCTATAGAGCCGTTCTTTCGTTGCACACAGCCGATTTAATTGATGATCCTCACTTGTTTTCTGAAGTTGTGTATAAGGGTGTTTTTCAAAAGGGTAGGGATCTTCCTTCGAAATTGAGCGACGAGTTTTTTGGCAGTCGAGTTATCAGAGACCCTCAAATTATTCTGGGATTACAGAATCCAGCGCTACCATGTAATTTAATTTACAGCAGCGACTTGGGGGCAGGGTGGGTAGTTATTGGAGTAGGGGTGGATATTTTCGGATTCTGATTGGTGGTATTGCGGAGCAATTAATTAGCAACAAATTCTGCCATTTCTATTTATATTTTTCCACCGTTCGTTCTTCGGGCGATGCTAACTTTTCAAGAACCTGGCATCGCCCGCGATTTCGCTGAAACGGTTGGAGCAACAAAATCGAAATTTGGGGAACAAATTAGCAACAAAAAAGCACTAAATTTTGGTCATAGTTTTAATCGACTGCGCTCAAGTGGTTGTGCCAGCTTATGAGACGTAGCGGGTTGGTCTATTCGGCACAATGGGGGGATCACCGGTTCGGTTCCCGCTGCGTTGATACATTTTTTTTTTCACAGAAGTATTCGATAATTGTAAATATCGATTGATCGAAGGAGTTGTAGTGCAAAAAGGATAGTGAACGAATAAAAAAAATTCGGGAACCAACTTTTCGTAAAGTCGATTGTGATTGTTATTATAGTGAGCGAAAGAAAATACGCGAGAAAAAATTTGAAAAGAACTGAGAATCACAGCGCCTCCAATGATTCCCGAACAACCAGCGCTGAATTTAGACGAGGGGCACCAGCGGCTAGTGCCCGGCGCGGAAAATTTTGAGGGGCGGTAAAATTTGGAACGTGAGAATTTTTTTTATTTTTTTTTTGTTTGAAAATTGTACGCCGTACCTTTAACCATTTTATGTGGGCTTTAGGTGATGGGGCGGCATTTTTCACGGTGCCCCAGGGCGACAGTTGGGGTAAATTCGGCCCTGCAAACAACACGCCGTGAAATGGAATTCTATATAGGAAGCCGATCGTGGCGGAAAGAACGACTTGCATCGTAGTGTCACGTGGTGGTGCTCGGAGAGAGAGCCGCGCTCTGGGTGATCGTCGGGTAAGGTAAGGAGGTAAGGAGGTCGCAAGAGATTTATCGCAAGCATTTCAAAGAAGAATGCAAGAGTAAGAACGATGACGAAGAGACCAAGGGTAGTCCTCGATTGTACAGTGATGTTCATCGATGGCTCGCTATTTCTTCTAGCCTTTTTTTAAATCTAACTTTACCTTCTACAAATATTTTATTTGCCCATGACCAGTGGCTTACTTCATGCGTCTGCTCCACCTCGCATCTGTCATACTTCCGATGATCTGAATTTTCCACTTGGTTATGGGCAAATAAAATATTCGTCGAAGAGAAATTTGATTTAAAATAAGGCTTGGAAAAATAGTGAGCCACGGGGACACCATCGATGAACATTACTGTACGTTTTCTCCATTGGAGCAAGAGACAGCATCCCCTGTAGAGCATCTGCGATCGCCAATCTCTGAGAACGTCGAAGACTAGCTTCGATAAATCCTCAGTCAACATAATGATCACATTATCTGGAAGTCCTAGCAAAGATGGAGTTGGCCTCGAAATTTTTTACAGCCTTGAGATCTCAGATATATCCTGACATTTCATTCAGAACCTTCAAGTTTTTACAAAGTTTCACAAAATTCCAATTTGTTTTTGTTTTTTATCAACAAGCCTAGCTACATTTTTTTTCATTACACCTATAGATTTAGAAGAAAAAAGAAAATGAAAAGGCAACTCGTTGTGCTTCGAATAATCTATCAAAAGACATACGTGCTTCGGTTTAGTTGCTTTATCGATAGGATTTTAGATAGCATTGATAATATTATGAAATGTTGGTCTGCGGCAACTGATGAAAAATGCCTGGTATCTGGAAATGGAAATTTCGTGTACACCCTGAATGATTATGCTGTATTTCAGATTTTTGAAGTGTTCAGAAAACTTGCGAACAAATAACAAGTGTTTATCAAGAAAAAAAAAAAAAAAACAATGTTACTGGCGAATCGGGTATGGGTAATTCATGGTTAAAAAGGAGAGCAGACTTTTCTAACAGATTTTTTTTTAAACTCATTTCAAACGAATCTATAGATAATAATATTCTACTAACCATCGTCATATAATATTGATAAGAAATTAGCTTTTGAAGGCTAATTGTAATTATTTAAAGGAAGGCTTGAGCGGAATTAGTTAAATATTATGTGGGTCCTGATTTGAAATAATAGATTCAAGTCAAAAGCAAATAAATTGCAAAGGAGTTTAATATATTGGAAAATCAAGGGAAGTATCTGTTCACAGTTTGACGTGTGTAACAGCACTGTTTTTAATGTTCGTTGACACAGCAACCGATCATTTACTTCAGATATTTATCATCATTTATTTGTATAGTGTATGTTTGAGAAACATTTTCCGTAACAATATGTAAAAACCATATATTTTATGTATTGTAACGTGTTCAGCCTATAGCTAAATAGGCTGACTATAAATGACGTCACATAGAAGGACACACAGGTATTGTATCACGTGATACAATACCTAGGTAGCCAAGCGTCGGTGTGATGTTAGCAAACATATAAAAGGCGAGCTGCTCAAGCCAGAGCAGCGGACTTGTGCCAAAGCGGCCGACCGACTCATACCCATAATTTCAAAAATACAAAATAAACTCAAATTCAATCAATAGCTGAAATAGCTTTTTGATTAAACTCAGCAAAAGAAATCATTCTCGCCAAAGCGGCAGTATAAAACAACAGATATCAAACAATTTTGTCATAGCTGAAATAGCATCTCAAAAAAGAAATCAAACAAAGATTGTATTCGCTAAAGTAACATTTCAATTCAAAAGGAAAATCAAATGATATAAAAATTATCTAGATAAAATTAGATAAAAATCAGAAGAAACACAAGTCCGGCCATTGAGCCAAACCAGCGTAGTATAAGATAGGTAAAGTAAAATCATTCGCAAGAGCAATCATTCATTCAATCACTCATAATTATTATTTTATGTTTCGCATTATACTTATAATTTTATAAATAGACGTTCACAGGAACAAAAGCAAGAAATTAGAAATAAACAGGAAATGATCGAGTGATCATTTGATTAATCAGGAATCTGATCCTTCTCTTTCATTTTCCGACTTAACCGCATTTTCATCATTTCTTTCAGAAAGCACTTCGCTTAGCTTCAAAAAACTTAAAATCATTCATAGCTAGAAGGCAGCTTCGGTGAGTGTGTTGGACACCTACGGTATAGCTATAATTGGTACCCTAGTCTGAGAACACACATATCCCAAGTCTGTAAAAAGGCAGCTTCGCGGCGTCCAATGATTCATTAGATAATGTAAGTTTTTGAAAGTCAGCATTGAATTTTATTATACAATTGTGCAGAAATTCGATATGCATTATTTATTTCTCAGATGTCGGACATAGAGTATAATTTTCCTGCGGTAGATCTCATCAACAACATACCGACCAGACGTGTTGAGGCTGGGTTGGAAGCCCTACGGGTCTCCCAACCGGGCCCAAGTAATGCTTCCTCTCGTGAGTATTAAAAATAGTATCGCAAGTAATGGTTAGTTGTTGAAAAGATATGATTATCATCGTGCTATAATTCACAGAATCGGTGCAGCCAATCGATATCGATCGCGAGGACCGCTCACGCCGCGGCTCACCGAACAACATTCATCATAATAACGAATTGCCACCTTACGACGGTATGGATAAAAATATCATTTACTTGTTCATTCCATAGCATACGCTTTCCTATAAGCATATGAAGCTTTATTCTTAAATAGTTTGCTTCCAAATAGTACACACCAGCTTTAATCTAGCTATATTCTCATCATTTTCTGAATTTGTCCAAATAAACCAATACCTGTTTTCAACTAAAACTGAAATGCAAATAGTTGCCTCTAAATCATGCACTGATAGCATTGCGTGGTTTAATTTCTAGAAGAACCGCCACCAATCGCCGTCGAAATGAATTTGGAGCAGCAGCAACGGCCATTAGAGGAGAGGCGCAACCCCCCCCCCCCCCCCCCCCCAGCTAATGGTATGTTCAAGATTTTATACTGCAATTCTGATTTTATCAATAACCGATACTTTTTATTCTCTTGGACTACGTTCTTCTTATATACTTTCTTCTATACATCTGTGTATCAATATAAATTATCTAATTCATCTTATAGTTAGACTATCCTTTCGAATACGTCTCGACACCAGTTATGGTTTAATGAACCTAAGAACTTTTATTTTCAATTTTTTTAGTTTTGAGCTACATCTAAATACCTATTTTATAATACTAATTTCCTTAGTTATCTCATCTCAGTAACGTTTCTTGGCTTCCAGCTGTGTCACCTAAATTGTCTGTAATATTTCTTGAAATGACGATGTGATCCGATTATTTTTAGAACATCACAGGCATTATCAACGTGCTGGGCGAGGCCGCAGAAACCGCCAACAGCAACACAATTTGATCGAACTTTTATATAACATTGCCAATCATGGGGGAGCGGGGCTCGTCGACTATCAAGGCGGTAGGCCTCCGCAGCGGCCTAATCGTGGTGGCAGACCCTGGAGGCAGAGGGATCGAGGTCGTCGCGGATGATGTTCTTTTATTTTAATTTTATTTTTTAAGACTGACGCATCAATAGTACACTCAGAAAACGGATGAATTAAATGAATTCAATGCGGCATAATATACCGGGAATCTATTGCAACTGATCTTGTGTTGCAATGGAACATTCTATTATGCGAATAAATATTCCATTGCAACAACAAGCATCAATTGCCGCAACTGAGTATTTTTTCTGCTGCATTGAGTTCATTCAATTCATCCCTTCTCTGACTGTACCATTATTATTAGGTTGTTTCAACTAAAAATTTCTTGTTCTCCATGCTCCAACCCCTCAAAACTTGAGTTTTAATGAAGAAAAAATATCTTCGCACGGACTTAGCTCTGTAAATTTAGCAGAAACTGCCACTCATTAAATATCTCCAATTATAGCAGCCAACTAACGTCTATGACGAATTTTTTGGAAGGAAAAATTTGAGACCCTCAGGATTCTATTTTGAGTTTAAAAAAATGTTCATTAAATGTACAAAAATTTTTATTCCCAATTTCAATTACTTATAAAAAAAATTATGAACAATTTTCAGTGAATCGATTTTATTAATAATAATAATTTTCGACTCAAAATTGTTCATCAATTATTATTACAAGCAATTAGAATTTGGCGACATTTGTCTTCGTAATAACATTTATCTAATGAAGTTTTTTTTTCTTAACTCACAATACAATCGGTTCGTGGTCTCAAATTTTTATTTCCTAAAAATTCGTCATAGACGTTAATTGACTTTCATAATTAGAAACGTTCAATGAGTGGCAGCTTTCGCTTAATCTATAGAGCTCGCTTGATGGGTAGAGATTTTTTTTCATCAAGACTCAAGCTTTGACGTGTTGGAATGCGTAGAATCAATTTTTTTGTCTAAACACCCTAATCAATATAGATTTTTCAAAGATTAATTTTAATTTTCACTGACTTATCAATTTTAAAGATTAATTTTAATTTTTACTGACTTATCAATAGTACAACTCAAAGAAGGGAACCATTGGATGAACTCAATGCGGCAAAATAAATATTCAGTTGTGGCAATTAATACTTGTTGTTGCAATGGAATATTGTCTTATGCAAACAAATATTCTATCGCAACAACAGATCATTTGCAATAACCGAATATTTATTTCGCTGCATTCATGCTTTTTTATAGTTTGTCCAATGGTTCCCTTCTCTGAGTGTATTATTGGTATAGATTATCGAAACATATACCGCGAGGACCAGGTGAAAGAGAATGGTCCGTCCGCCTAGACACCTAATATTTTGTATTTTCATGGGGATAGCCACTCGTTGCGCAGAAAATACCTATAGGGTGATTTTGGCGCGTGGTCGATAGCTTCGACCCCAGGATATATTTTTCAGCGCAACGAGTGGCTATCCCCATGAAAATACGAAATATAAGGTGTCTGGGCGGACGGACCATTCTCTTTCACCTGGTCCTCGCGGTATATAGTTGTTAATTTAGTTTGTTTGCCTTTCGGCGTTACGTATTCTCCATTTTTTCTTTCACTTCACTTATGTTCTAGTAGATAATTTTTTATTACGTCTTCATGCGTACTACTTAAGGCCCATCCATAGTCGCTTGCTCCCTGTATTGAGTGATAGACGTTTCAATCTCCTTGATGCGGCGAAAATACAACAAGTCGGTAATTGCCGGATTCTGATGCCGCTATGCTGAATATGTATGAACGTCTATCACTTTTATTTATTCGGAATACACATTACTGGATAATCTACGCTGAAAATCACTAAGCGCGCGCCCTACAGATTAATTTAGGCTTCTATAAAAAAATAATTGCCATGGAATTCGTTTCTTCGTTTGGGCTCAATTTGGCGACGAAATTCCTCGTATTTCACGGTTCTGACTTCACAAAATATATATCGGACATGCCACCACTGTGGCACCTTAATCAGGACTCAAGTCATAATTGACAAGAAAAATTAAAATTAAAATAAAAAGAGTACTAACTCCTCATCCTACCTGAAATATAACGAAAATTTTGGAATTTAAATATAATTTGAAATAAGATCACTTAGGTCATTGTACTACGATTCCCCGACATTATTTTTTATAACGACAAGACGACGTGCTTCTACAATATAATTACTATTTGTAAAGTGTCGAGGAGATAAATCTATGATTCTTATATTTTCGTGATCATGTTGAGTTTTATGCTATGAATAAAAATTTACCTCATACATATCATGATATCTTGTATGCAATTATTTTATTTCTATTTCCCTGACAAAAAGTGATGATTCCGTTACTTGAGCAAAGGAATCATTATAAATCGCAATATTTTTTAATAAATTATTTTGAATTTTCATTTATGATGTTATAATAAGGCAATTGAGATGCAGATTTGATTACGACCGGACAAAAGCTATATTTAAATGTCTTATATTACAGGAGGAATTCATTTACTCATCGGTCAAATAGAACTGCATCTATAAATGTGAATCTGAAGTTAAAATAGCGTATTTTTTTAAGTATGAGTGGCTTTGTCTTGTGGTTTTTATTGATATACTGATATGCCATCATCTCGAAAATAGAAAGTTACTAATTATTTCCATCTACTCTGGAGAACATTTGACATTATTGAGAACTATGCAATCTTGGAATTGCCGATAATTAACTTCATTCTGTTCATATTATAATAATTCAATCAATTTCCAGTACGAGATCCTGGATTCTAGTACGTTTTAGTGGCGCCACCTAGCAAGGTGAAAAATTCCATCAGCTTTTTCTTCTTTTTTTACGACTTATCGTTCTTAAGTTCCATCAGCATGGACTGCGCATTCCCGATACTGCCTGTGGTAACGCCAAATTTCGACTACATGCCTGTAAAGGCGATAAGTCGTAAAAGGAAGGAGAGAGAGAGAGGAGAGAGAGAGGTAACGCCAAATGAGAGATGAGAAAGCACACACGGCCAATGTCTGTCTTTTTCTATCCATTTGACGTTGTTGGTTAGAAAGGAACAGATTTGGCCGCGTCCGTTTCTCTCTCTTTCTACGGACCGAGCGATATTCGGCCCGAATGCGCAGTCCGTGCTTTATGTCTATGGTTATATTATATACATTTTGTATTATATACATTTTGTAATGGAACGTTTTACGCGCATGCGTGGAAGGTTTCCCAACGGGACAGTGATACATCACTGGCTCATTTACGTGTTTTATCTGTTGGACTGCGCACACGGGATTAACTGCTTTCTTGGATTCTTTCACTTGAAGTGAATTGAGTTTTGCTTTGCTTTACTCTACAAATTCCGTGATTTCTGGTAATTATTCTTCTACTTCTTACATTGCAGCGAACATATTGTCAAGCTGAACTGTGAAATATATATTCTGGATTTTATACGTACTTTATACTTATTTAATAAGTGTTGACTTTGTGTGAATAAAACACGAAAACAAATATCGGTCTACAATAATTTATTTGCCATCGTTCGTTTCAATGTCAATATTACATCACAATTCGATCTAATATTCTTTGAATAAAGACGAATTAGTGCAGTTCCTTCGTGTTTGAATCATTACAAAATATTTTACGGTTATCGGCTAGGTTAGGTTAATATTTTTTTTCGATTTCAGAAATAAAGGCTGCTTTACGCCAGAATATCAGAAGGCTGCTTTGCGCCATATTATTGAAAGGCTGCTGTGCGCCGTAATAGCGAGACGCTGTTTTGAGACTTATCAAAATAAAATACATAAATAAGTATATCTCTCAGGAATATCCAACATCATGCTACCAATTTTACACGAGAAATACATGCAGATGATTACAAATAATGAGTGGTTGTATGATGATCATGTGGATCATTTCGCGTTACTCGTAAAACATTATACTGAATATGCACCCCAAGAAGTGTGGCGAGTAGACTTGCCAGATACAATTGAACCCGTACCATCTACTGTAAAGCATATACAAATACTGCATAGCGGTTATACGGATCTTGATAAACACTGGGTGTGTGCTTACTTCGATACGAAATCGATATTTATATATGCTTCTTTGAATTCCAAAAAACTTCATGAACGACATGAAATATATTTGAGGAAATTATTCCCGTTTTATCAATTTGAAACGAATCCCGTACAATTCCCTACAGTTCAACGGCAACTCAACTCATTCGACTGTGGTGTGTTTGCTATTGCCTTTGCGATATCGCTTATGAGTGGACACAAACCGGTCAAAATTACCTATGACACTTCGTTCATGCGAACACATCTTTTAAAGTTATTTCAAAATAATAAGATCGAAAATTTTCCACATATTGGGACAATGCAAAAAATTGTTATTCAAAAAAGTGTTGTTTCTCAAAAGCATCAAGAATGTTGCAAAAGTATCCAACAACATTCACAACAAATTGAAATGAAACCATGGGCGAGAGTTGTTGAACAACAGTCGGCAAAAAGAAGCTGTCCACAACCAAGGACTGTACAAAATATCACAAAAACGCAGAGAGTCATCGGTCCTATCGTTTCATCTGTGTGTCGTCGAGATTTGGATATGAATGATAATAAAATTGTCTGGAAACATTCAGAAAAAAGTTATACAGAAGCTATATTACGTGTTAACCATAGCAAGGCATTTTGTAAAATAGCAGAAGAAGCTTCCTTCGTAGATACGGTTGATACTGAGATACAATCGATAGAGACTATTCCGAAAAATCAGCAGGGTGTAAAAAATTTAGTTGGAACACAAGCTTGTAATTTATTCACAGATACAGCGTCCGTGGTGACTGATAAACAATCGCCACGGCGTAAACGTCGGATCGCTCGCCCAATTTTAAGTAACAGATGTGTTGACATAATTAAATCAGGTGGGTGGTTGAACGATCTTCATATGGAACAATTTAACTACCTCGTAAAAACCTGCTCTGAATTTTCACCCCGTGAAACGTGGCGCCTACAAATGCTAGACACAATCGTAACAGTTTTGCCTAATCTTAAACATGTTCAAATACTACATAACGGTTATAATCATTGGGTATGTGCTTATTTCGATACAAAATCGATTCTCATTTATGATTCAATGAATACAAAAAGGCTTCACAGAAATTACGAGAAGTTTTTGAGAAAGTTATTTCCATTTTATCAGTTTGACACGAAGCCCATAAAGTTTCCAACGGTTCAATGGCAATCAAACGCATCCGATTGTGGAGTGTTTGCTATAGCTTTTGCAATATCACTGATAAATGGACGCAAGCCAGATAAAATAACATATGATATTCTTCTCATGCGTACACATCTATTGAAATTGTTCGAAAACAACATAATTGATGAGTTTCCATGTATTAATGCTATGCGAAGCATGGCTACAAAGATTGCATCTTATAAACGGCAATTGTCTTCTGAAACAGTACAGCAACCGTCCTCTGAACGAACTGGAAAAAAGTTGTGCCGTGAGTCGGAGAGAAAACAGTTTGTAGTCATCGCAAACCGGGTAAATGAAGAAATTGCACCATGTTCGATTTCCAAAAAGTCTGCCGGGACAGATCCCGTAAGCTCAGGTCATCAAGAATCTTCCGAAAACAGACAAAATTCATCAATCAATGCAGATCAACACTTCACTCGTCATATTGCGTTGCATATCAAGAGTGAACGTCTAGTTAAAACGAAAGTGCGCGTTTCCGTTACACATACAGATACAATAATGGAACCCAATGAATCGAAAGACGAAAAATATTATATACATACTTCAAATGAAACTAAGTCTAATATAGACGTGAACGCTGAGAAGCTGCGAGCTCGGGCGCGCGAACTTTATCATTTGAACGCTGAAAAGAAGCGAGCTGGGAAGCGTAAATCTTATCGTTTGAACGCTGAACGGCAGGCTATGGCACGAGTACGTTATTTGTTAATTGCTGATCAGGAGCGGGTACGAAAGCGAGATTTTTATCTCCGGAACAAGGAAAAGCAACAAACTCGAAAGCGTAATATCTATAAAATGGATATCAAAAATCAGCGAGCAAAGAAACGTATCAATTACGTCCTAAACCGTGAAAATATATGCGACCAAGAACGTAAACGATATAAACGAAAGCAAGATAACGAGGTGGTAAAGCACAAGAAAAATGTGGCTAAAAAAATTATCATGAAATATCGACGCATCCATACTGCGAACACTATGACATTGCTACAGTCACAAGAGAAATATGTAGACAAGATAGACAAGATTCTAAAACTAATTGACGAGCAATCAGAAACTGAAAGAAGAATGAAAGCCGAGTCGATTGTCAAATGGTGCATTCACGATAGAGATTGAAAATAAGCTCTATGAGAAAAACGTTACACGCTATCAAGAGAAAAGCAGAAGTTTATCTAACACAGGTTGCCGAATGCTCCAATGATAGGATTGAAGATAGATTAAAAGTTCTATGTGGTCCCTCGAGACACATTGCCTCAGCTGAACCGTACTTTGCGGAAACTGTATACAAGATTAATCAATTACACTGGTCAACACGATTTTTGGGTCTGTCTTCTGCATATGAAATTTTGGTTTCTCCTACTTTAAAAAGAAGGAAAAAAATAATTTTTTTGATTAAAGTTTGCTTTTGAAGAAACTAGAACAATTTTTTGTATTTTTGTGAAAAATGATAGATTTATATATTTTTTTCCATAATTTTATTTCAAATTACAATTAAAGTTTTTTCTGAACACTCGAGTTTTTATTATTCAGGATTTGTGATAAACAATAGCAAATAAATATAAAATAACAAAAATTCAAGTTCAAAAACGAAAAAAAAAGCAAACTTTGAAAGCTAAAAATGAAAATTTAAGTGTTTTTCGATGTCTAGAATCAAAATTTAAGCATTAGAACAGAAACCCAAAAAAAAAAAAAAAATTTGTTGACCTGTGTTATCAGAGCCCATTGTTAATAATGCTACAGGGCATGCTATTAACATTTTGCCATTAATAGATAAACAGAACAGGAGTAGAAAGAATCATCACAATAAGTTTTACAAGAGTTGGCTTTGCAGCGATATGTGTAAGACCATGGACACAACGTTACTGAAGAAATATATTCAATTTTTTGATATTATATCCACGTGTACTTTGAAAAATATCCATAAATTTATAATTCAATTGGAATGCACAGCAAAACACGTAACCGGCAAGCTAGGGCATTCTCAAATTTGTTATATGGATGATTCCACCTGCAAATCAATTTTCTTGCCTGTTCAAATTCTATTTGCACATTTTCCAGCCGTTCGATATATACAGAGGCTCGTATACGAATTAATGAATTGTTATATGAAAATTTCCATGATCGATAAGGCCTTGAACGATGGCGATCTTGGTAAATTACAAGAAATATCCCAAGCTGTGCAGCAAAAAGTTAATAACATCGCCAGTAATTTTGTTACTGACATTAATTTGAATGAAACAGAAATCATGGATAAGTATCAAAGTGCTTTCCACGCTTTCACCAAACGTTCAATAGATACGCCCCATTGCGTGTGCGTTTCGTGCGAAAAACTTTGTTTCCGAAGAGACATTACAACCATTGAAAAAATTAGAAATCCAATAACATCAAGAATTTGGAAAAATTTAATGCAGCATGTAGAATCAGAAGGTAATGATTGCGAATACGTTTGCAACTATTGCCTTCCGAAACTTCGCCAAAACATCATGCCACCTAGGTGCATTTTGAACGAACTCTTTACTGAACCAGTGCCTGAAATTATATCATCATTGAATGACTACGAACGCATTTTAATCCAGAGAGCTAAGGCATTCCAAACTGTTCAAAGAATGTCCACAGTAGCTAACAGAAATCTACCGCACAGAGAGTTGGTACAAAAAGTAAAAGGTACGACGTTTCATTTGCCTCTACCTATGGAAGAAACTTTACAAAAAATTTGTCCAGCGACAGATCCAATTAATTTTGATCACGAGTTATACATATTAGTTCGCGGTATTCCGACGGAATCAAAATTGGTGTGGGAACAATTAGTCGATATAAATAAAGTATGGAACGCATTAGCATGGTTCAAGACGAACAATCCACAATATTCGGAAATCAAATTGCCAGCTTCAGCTGACGATTTATTGGCCGATATAAAAGAGATTGAATATCAAGTACAAACCACAGACATTCAACTTGAGAATAGTGAGGAAGATATTCCCAGGGAACATGAAAGTCCTGATGATACACACGCAGATGAGTGTGCAGCATTATTGACTCAAGTTTCGCAATCGGATGAAATTTATGAACAATTCACTATATATCCGTTGTACGAAAAAAGGCCGAATGAAACTGCGACAGATCTTTATCAAATGTTGAAAATCTATGACGTCCCATTGGATAATCGTCTTCAAAGTCTAGATCTGCTATGCTTCCCGCATTTGTATCCGTATGGTTGCAATAGACAGCAGGAAAATAGGCCAACACGTCTTACGCATGCCGAATTCATTAAATCTAAACTCTTATCAAAGCATTCGCGATTCAGGCAAGATCAGCAATACCTTTTCTATCTATTGAATGACGCGAACAATCGCCAATTGAATAGTGGGATATATTACAAACTTAATATAACCAACCCAAGTGAACGATTCACTGCAGCCAGTTATTTGGAAAAACTGTCGAAGGAAGAGTTGGAGGGAAATTTGAATGCAATATTCACAAGGCTGCGGAATACTCCACAATATTGGCGTCGGCCTAGAAATGATATAACTTGTATGATACGCAATTCTGGTCCGGCCACATGGTTTCTTACTTTAAGTCCCAGCGAATGGTTATGGTCAGACTTGACAGAATATCTTCGCAAGGTAAGTGGATCTCCGGCCGCTAAGATGTCTTCAAGTCAATTAATCGCTGCTGATCCAGTGCCTGCATCCCGGTTTATTGAAAACAAGTTCAAAGCTATGCTCGATTTCATACGTTCACCAGATAACCCCATCGGAGAGGTAACACATTATTTCTGGAGACGTGAATACCAAGGAAGAGGCATGCAACATTTCCATTTATTAATTTGGATCAAAGATGCTCCGGTTTTAGGAAAATCTTCGAATGAAGAAGTTGCTAGCTTTATTTTGAAATATACAACATGTAGAATGCCATTGAAATCGGTTTCACCTGCCTTGTATCGTCGAGTTAATACACATCAGAGGCACAAACATAATTCTTATTGTTTACGAAGTAAACAAAACGCTAAAGGTCGTTCGACTAGAGTGTGTCGATTCGGGTTTCCTCGTCCTATCACCGATAGCATTGTTGTACGAGATGTAGCTATTACAATAGCTGGCAGGCGAAAACTCAAGTCCAGAAGTCGATTATACGATCTCCCGCGCACCCAAGAGGTTGCAAATATAAATGATTATAACCCAGTAATTCTAACCGCTTGGGAAGGTAATATGGGCATTCAATTGATCATCAGGTTCTTCGTCCGATTCATCACGGCGTTGCACAGTGGGGCCGAATCCCAAATTTGCGGACATAACTCTGAATTCGGTTGAAAATCTGTACTCGGGGGTTTTCGGGGTCGCTGATTACGAATCCGAAAACGAAAATCTCAAAAACAAAATGGCGGATCCAAAACGGTAACAAATTTCTTGAAGAACACGTTGAATTCGGTCGCAAATCTGTACTCGGGGGTTTTCGGGGTCGCTGATTACGAATCCGAAAACAAAAATCTCAAAAACAGAATGGCAGATCCAAAACGGTAGCAAATTTCTTGAAAAACACGTTGAATTCGGTCGCAAATCTGAACTGGGAGGTTTTTGGGGTCGCTGATTACGAATCCGAAGTCAAAGATCCAAAAAACAAAATGACGGATCCAATATGGCTGATTTCTACGGAAAAAAATGTTTTATTCAGACGAAAATGACAGTAATTTGCTTAAACTAGGTGACTACAGAAATATAAAAATGAAAATTATATAAAGTTAGTATTTACAAATAACAATAATTTTCTTAAAATTAGGTTATTACAAAAATATGCAAATCATAATGATGTATACATACTAAAAGAATAGCCGTTAGATCCTCAATTATATATATACCGTGAATATTCGGTGAGACTACACGATCCCCTTCCTATAGCAAAACTAACACAAGCGCACCGCGTGCGTGAGGCTAGTTTAGGACGGAATGAGGCGCCAGTAGCATTGCATCCCCTCCCGAACGAGACTCACGCACACGGTGAGCGCCTGTGTTGGTTTTGCTGTAGGAAGGGGATCGTGTAGTCTCACCGAATATTCTCGGTATATATATAATAGGAAAATGTTAGGTGATATAAAAAATTCTATAATGTGTATTCGTTAATCTACTTGGTTACGTACAACCTTAGTAGGTATCATCATCGGAAGAATCACTTGATTCGCAGTCCGTGGATTCAACTGGAAAATAGCTTGAGCTTGCCTCATTTGTTGAAATATCCGCTATAAAAAAGATGAGCGTTATGATAACAAAAAATTGATTTGGGCCTCACCCGGCCCACCTGGGGTACTGGGCCCACAATGTGAGTACACCCCTGGGTAGATATTTCGAAACCACACAACTTATGTATAAACCATTTCCCGATATTTTGTGTTTTCACCGCTCGAAATTGCGAAAAATGTACTTTTCGCTACAAAAATGTGCACCAACAGCAGGCGCGTAAAAATGCGGACTATTTTTTGGTTGTTTCCATTAAACAATACATCAATCTACAACCTCCAACAAGAAAGACCGCGGGACAACAGGGAGCAACTCAACTTTTCTCTACGTGTTTACAATTTTTCGTAGCAGTTTTACGGTAATTTTCAGATAAATCATTCTTTTTTCGATGCCACATGCATCACTACTATACATTTTCAATTTCACGGTGATATTGTACTTACTTTCCCCTTTCAAATCCATTTTTTAGAAATTTTTTGGCGTGATTTTTGTCAGCTTCAGCACGTTCTAAACACAACACTGTGAATTTCACTCGGAGCGCGCTGCGTCTAACTCGAGCGAGGGTCACTTTCGAACTGGAATAAAAGAGCAGGTATAGGGGATCTTACCCTCCCCTGTCTGGAATCCGACCCTTGGACTATTACTTTACTTACTCCTTCACTCTAAAACCCCGAAAACAAAATTTGATTTTTCGGGTTATGTCCGCGAATTTGGGATTCGGCCCCACTGTGCGTTGGTTGTTTGGGCCGCGTGCGTCACTCCCTGTGGCCGCGTAGTCGGAAGAATCACTTGAAGAACCCGCATTGCTGCCCCAAGTTGGCATAGGTCGAACGACCCAATTTTTATTCGGGATTTTCAAAACGGTCGATAACCAGCGATGACGAGATTCTCCGGTGTCGATCGACGAGGGTATAATTTCATCCATTTCCGTATCACTGTCGGCGCTCATTATCGTCTGTTTACCAGCCATCCGGGCCTCGTATCGTTCCACTGCTGCACACAGCATCTCATCGGTGATACTGTTATCTTCGAACATATCCGTGTCATTTGAAACTGGCATGGGATTCTGCAGAGTTTTCGGAAGTTGACCTCCGCGTTCTTGCACCCCGTTATCGTCGTCTGCAGTGGTAGCCATCCTAGTCGTTCTCTCGATCCTCCTAAGTCTTGACACCTGACGTCGCCGCGGTGTTTCATAGATGTTATTCCTACTACGTGCACGGATCACATTCAGACACTCGTAATACTCCGTCATCAGGCCCCGCAATATCCAGAAGGTAGAGGTACCACGCGAAATCACCGTTTCGGCAGCGATTCGTAAACATTCCCACGACTCCGCGAAAACGTCGTGATTATACAGACGAGAAATAGACCTCTCATCACACATAGCAATCATTCGCCGCACCTGCCGCAGCAAATTTTTCCGAGTCATTCGGGCAAGCGATCGTCTCCATCGTATACCACAGGACCTATCAAAAGCGATACTCCTACGTCTGGCATAAGAGGCAACCTTTAGCACTATAGCGCGATACTTTCTGTTCTGCGTATCAGGCATGATTTAATAAATTGAACGTGGTTTTTTCTTGAAAGATCACACAAAACGATGCCAACACCGACAACATCAGCCGTACACTCACTCACTTACACACACGCACACATACAGGCATTATACAGAGTGTAAGATTGGAGCTTGCATACAAAAAATTTCCTACTGAAAAAAATATCCCTCGTGTCAAGCTATATATCAGTTTCCGAAGGGACCACGTGGTTTGAATGACCAATGAACTATACTTCGGAACATAACATTAGCGGATGCCACGCTGACTGATATGCTGGAAAATTCTGGAAATATCCTCTCTCGTTCTCTTTTTGAATTTCATCTTTCCACCTCTAACTCTAACTTGTTTCTCGTCGCTGAAAAACGTTAATTTCACGCAATTTGACCGTAAGATCTGACCAGCGAACTTTACCGCGAATCCTTATGTTTTACGTTAGATCGTAACGGTTCACCGTAATCTCTTAAATCCGTCCACTCATCACCCAAAAGTCAAGAACTTTGAAATTATGGTATTTCCCATCCCCTAAGTCTGTTGTTTCTGTTCCCGGACACGTCGGTTCAGCAATACTGTACCATTGACAGCACAGTCTCTTACATGTGTTCTCCAGTCCAGAACCGACTTATAAGCATAGCGGCCTTTACCGAATCGTGATTGTTAGATATAGCGGGTATGTTGGTGTGTAACGCTTCACCGTAATCTCTTAAACGCATTCACTAATCAGCCAAAAGTCAACTCATCAGCGTGTTTCAAAATTTTGGTATTTCCCATCCCCAAGCCCGTTATTTTTGTTCCCGGACACGTCGCTCCAACAATACTGTACCAAGGGTTTGGCACAATCTCTTACATGTGTCCTCTAGCCCAGAACCGACTTATAAGCACAGTGGCCTTTACCGAATCGTGATTGTTAGATATAGCGGGTATGTGGGTGTGTAACGCTTCACCGTAATCTCTTAAACGCATTCACTAATCAGCCAAAAGTCAACTCATCAGCGTGTTTCAAAATTTTGGTATTTCCCATCCCCAAGCCTGTTATTTTTGTTCCCGGACACGTCGCTCCAACAATACTGTACCAAGGGTTTGGCACAATCTCTTACATGTGTCCGCTCGTCCAAAACTGAGTTATTAACGGTGTTGGAAAATTTTTGAGGGGGGTGCTGGTCCGACTTTTCGTATATGTGTTTCAAAATTTTGGAGAGGGGTACGGGTCTGACTTTTCGTATATAAAGACGAGCAGTTTTCACCAGACTACTCACAACTCACAAAAACCAGCTACCACCAAGTGTTGAATAGAAATACATAAACTAACTACTACAATGGCGACCGAATCCGGACTTTATTGCACGTCGAGTGGAAACACTCACGAGATGGGTAAGTTATACTAAATTTCATCAGTTTACTTTCAATACTATCACGTTGCATTACAACTCTAAACTACACTTCCCAGACTGTCATTGTTATCATTTTATCGAAACATCACGTAATACTCACGCGGTGTTTCCCTCAATATCATACAAATAACTTATCCATTCGTTATCCTAAATTTCATCAGCTTACTTGTAATACGTAGAATCATAACTTCAAACTACATTTCCGAAACTGTGATTTTTATTATTTTCTCGAAACAACACGTGATACACAGTCGACGTTTTCCACAATATTACAGAAATAACTCATTTAATCTCGTAATTTGCAGATGCTCTCGAGTGGAGGCAGAAGGTGGCGGAGGTGGTACGGGCCCTGGACCCGCAGGAGGTCAGATTGTATTCGGTGAACGAGGTGAAGTTTGCGGCGGACATTTTCCGCCAGTGGGCAATAATAAGGAGGGTCAACGGGATGACGATGTTGCGGCGGCGCTGGGTAGCGGAGCCCTGCGAAACTTATCGGGCTATGGTGAAAGAGGCCATAGAGAAGCTGTTGGGGGCGGGCGAATTTCGCCCGTTCCCAAAAAATTTCGCGCCGCGACGGTGAAGTCGACGATTGAAAAAAATATTTATATTGTTAAATTAATTGAAAATATTGAATTTTTCAATAAATAATTTCAGTTTCGTTTGTGTAACTGTTGCGTAATCAAATCTCTAACCTTCCCCAATACTCTAGTGTAAATATAAATATAAGATTAGATAAAAAGAATAATATTATTAAAATAATATTCGTTGCTCAGTTTCCGTTGGTGATATCAAACCGTCGTTCAAATATTCGAAATAAGCTTATCGTCTTGACCGGAAATATCTCTACAACCAACACAGGGAAATGGTAAAACAAAAAGGAGGTGGAGGGGGAAATCGGAGGGTCTAGAAGACCGTGTCGTCTAGATTCAAGGGCGTTGACTAGCTGAAAAGCGCGGGCTACTCCGCTTCCCGCGTGAACTGTGTCGAGCGAGACAGTAGACGAACAAGAAAGACAGAGCATCATAGCTGCTACTGTGGTGGGGGTAGGCTGAGGACGCTAGGCTCCCTACTCCCAGTTCAAAATTATACGAATATATACAGGGTGATTCAGAATTCGTGACAAATCTCTTGAGGGGTTAATCCTTGTCAAAATTGGGATCAAAAGTTCCTGAGCCATTTTTTCAAAAATGATTTTTTTCCTTTGAAATTTTTTTTCCGACCAACAACTTTTATTCTCAATTTTTTTTTCACAGCATTAGTTAATTTTATTAATTCCAATGAGTTTTTTTTATTCAATATCACGGAGATTTCTGAGTGAAAGTTTTTTATTTAGTGGAAGATGTTGCAAAAATGTGTAGAAGGTTCCGAAGAAAAAAATCATTTTTCAGAGGTATGGGTGAAGAACTTTCGATCCCAATTTTGACAAGGATCAACCCCTCAAAATATTCGTAACGAATTTTGAATCATTCTGTATATTAGGGTGGTCCTTATTTCGATGAATTTCGAGAAAAATTCGGGACGCCCCCTGGATACCTTGCAAATATATTGAAAAAACTCTCCCTAAAATTTTAGCTCTTAATTTCAACATTAACAGGGGGCACGAAATTCGGAAAGTTTAATTCGAAGAATAAATGAAATTTTGTCAACCAATCACTTGTTTCTTTTGTAAGTCCGATAAAACGCGATGAAATAATTGAAAATAGAATTTCAATTTCTTTTTTTCAAAATTTCGAACATTTCGAAATTATTATTTATGACCTACATCGGATACCAAAAAATTAAATTATTCTGTCATTCTGAACAGAACCGTCTGCTCTTTCAAGTACTATTTATATCAGACTTCTCCGATGTTTCGTACTCAAGCTATTTGATTTTAAACTCTGAGGACTCTACTCCAATCGTATGTAATTCGATTAATTTACCTCATTTTTTCTCGATATTCAGTCAAATTATGAACTCCGGGTCTTTTCTTCTTCTTCGCCAACAATGAAAGACACTTTCTCGCTTTAACCAAAAACTAGAACTTTATAATTGAAAAACACGAAGTAAATCGAAAAACTGTAGCACCCACAATTATGCGAGTCAGAAGATTTAAATTCGCAAAAGGAGAAGTCTGTATTTACCCCTACGATGCCTGTAGTTCGTGTTGCTACCACCCAACGCGGCTACGCTAGAAATTGCCGAATTTTTGCGCCAAAAATCGTCATTTCAATGCTTCAGGATTTTCCTGATTACTCCTCAGTCATTGATCCGATAGTATCGATCATGATCTTGATTCGAAGGTAAAGGATGTAGCTATGTTATGGCTTTCGCTGAATATTTAAAAAAAAAATCGTTACTCGTTGTACATCAGCGCGAAGATGGCTTACTTTCAAGATTATTTTTTGCAAAGCCTAAAGTGAAATCACAAATTCGGCCAAAGCCATGACACGGATACATCATTTATCTGTAAGAATTTTCATCGAAAACTCCGTTATCTTGAAAAATGAGGAAATGAGAAGGTAAATGCCGAGAGTCTATTTACGCGCGCTCGGCGAGGCCTAGTCAACGCCCTTAAATCAGTAATATTGCAGCCTTGATCAAACCGAGTTGTAGTACAATGTCGACACCTAAATCAAAAGTAGTCATGGGAAACACGAGTAGAATTTTTAAGAGCTTTACGAAACCAATGAAAAAATCTCAAAGAAATCTGGTTTTCGCGACTACGTACGGATTGAACAATTCAATAACTAAAAAGATTGTTGTCGGTCTCGGACTTGGTGCAGACGAGTCATTTGTGCCAGTGATTAAACTCGAGAGCAATTCCTCATGCTGTATATAGTTCAACGCATCGGAGTGGTCGCTACTGGCAGACGAGTTGGACACCATCACAGAGTATCTGGATTCGAGCGGCTATTCGGGTGCGGATTGGTATTTCGAACATATTACGCTAGGCGGTTGTACCATAACTTTTACCACCTCTCACGGTTCAAAAAGTATCAGTTTCGAAGCAAATAATATCGCCGAGGAGACGGATGGTGCTGATGTTGAAGAAGAAGAAGAAGAAAACCTCGATACGACCAATGGGGGTGTCAAGCGGAAACTGTCTTATCGTCCCACGATAGTGATGCAGAAGACCACGTTTGACGGGTTGAAGACAGTGTTCGTGTGTGTAGAAGAACAGTTGCACCGCCTTCAACGACTTGCCAATAGTGTCAATTGGTGTAAGAAACTGTACATCGAGTATATAGCGGAGAAGGTGGAGATACAGGGTCCTCGAGAACCATCACTTCATCGAATAACCCTGCTCTCTACAAGGGAGTATGATTCTGCAAGGGCACACGTCAAGGCACAACTGGAGGCAGAATTTGTGAATAATTATTGCGACATCGTTCTGCTGGAATTGACAAAATTATTCCCGCATTATCTCGCAGTAGGAATCAAACTGAAGGTGGAAGAGGAATCGAACTGATCATTGTTTGCAAATTATCGCCTACGCAATGTCGATTTTCGTTCCTATACCTGCTGGCTCTCGCTCAGCAGAAGAATCTCGCGACGCAACGGCATTATCGGATTTTGATAGCCGGCATCCGTGTATGATCTCACACCGTGCCGGTGAAAATACATCCGGTGTTAATTACAGTGTAACGAACATCGACTCTGAACTTTTAGAGACCTACGACTTGTTGTTTGTGTCAATAATGATTTTAATGCTGGGCTCTTTCATATTGCCCTTCATTTTGTTTCGCTCATCTAATTGCCATGAATAACCGCATAGTTGTATGTGGAATTAAGATTTATTGAATAAACGTCTGATATGTATATATTTGTTGCGTCATCAAATCTCTTTCCTTCACAAGCCTCCCGTAGTTTTAAGCATAGATATAGTGAACAGGGAAGCAGCGTCGCTGAAATATTTCTAAGTACAAAAATTTTGGAGTAGGGATAACGCGTCATCGCTTTCCAGAAGCTTCTAGAACATTCTGGAACATTCTAGAACACACGGACACGGTAAGGTGAACGTGTGTGTGTGTGTGCGGGCAAACGCGTCATCACCCCTTGGCTGGCCCAGACTAGAGAGAGAGAGACGGGGCCAGGCTAGAAAGAGACAGAAAGCTCCTAGAACATTCTGGAACATTCTAGAACACACAGACACGGTAAGGCGAGCGTGTGTCTGTGTGTGTGTGTCCGGGCAAACGCGTCATCACCCCATAGCTGCCCCAGACTAGAGAGAGAGACAGACCCAGACGAGAAAGAGACAGAGCGATGCACTCACCCCATAACGGACCCCGGGGGGAGGTGGGGTAAGGGGTATCATGGTCAGGGCCAGTGACCGCAGTCAGGGGCGGGGGGAGGGGGGAACTGATAAGGGAGGTCCGCGTACACACCAGACCGGATGTGGGCCAGACTGATAAGATAACACACTGACCCACATACCCCTTATCAGGATGAGTCGGGGGGGAGAGGGGGGATTGTCTGTCTCCCCATAGCTGCCCCTATCTACTTACCTGGTACTCATTTTTGTAATAAAATGTTATTATAACATATACATATCAGTTTATACGATTGTCTCACATATCGATGGCCTAAGTCTCAAATGTCGTAACCCACAAAATTTCGGAAATTGACTTTTTTGGCTCTTTCGACTTTTTTTGACTTCTTTGACTTTTTTTTACTCTTTCTGGGAAAATTTTTCATTTGTGGGTTACGACATTTGAGACTTAGGCCATCGATATCACATTGGTAGCTGTATTTGTATTTACCTTATAGAATAGAACTAATCACTACAAAAGTTTGTGAATATATATCAAATCAACTGTTTATAAAGAGAAGACCTTAGTGAAACTTGGACAAGAATTTGTTTATGCCTTTTCCAATTATCCTAACAAAACGCAAACCCTAAAACGCATGTGCGAATTTCGAGTATATAATAGTATGTGTGATGGAAAAAAATTGCAATCAACTGCAATAGAAGTTTCGAGGTATGCAGCACACTCTAGCTAGAGGTTCCTTGCATCTGAACTCCCAGCGCAGGAGTTCGAAATTTTTTTCAATACAAATTCTAGTAATAGCTCTAAATTTCCGGACTGTTTCAGGATCTGTTTTTTTATTCTAATCAGTAATATGAAAAATTAAATACAGACTTTTGTGTAAGTTTTACCGAGCCGTTCACCGAATCTCTAGATTAGTCCTGGATATTTTCCTTGTCCATGTTGAACAACGCTTGTAAATAGTATTTGAAGTAAAAATCAGTCAATTTAGCAACTAATTCACTCAAGAATCTATCATTTCTGTGAACATTTGTTAGACAACTGTCTTCTTTAGACCATACGTAGAAGTCACATGTTGTTAACCCTAAGACGTGCATGATCATTTGGCACTGTGTATAATACTTGTGACCCTCTTTGAGTTCAATCTTACCATTACGTATGTATAAGTAAGGAACATTACAGGTTTTTGTGTCTTTATTAAATACTGCTTTTGACTGACACGATGACGGACATTTAACTTCAAGTAGCTTCGTGATGCACAAATCTTCGATGACAATACCATCTGCACTCGCACAAAGCCAAGGTTGTCTAGGATGTACGAAGAGACCTACTTGTTCAACTCTGTTCCCCTCATTCATGGTATATTCTGCTATTGCTTGTTTTTCATATTTTCTTCCATACGCTAAGGATGGGATATTATTGTTCTTATCCCGAGGGTTCACAAATTCACCAGCTAATGTATCGCAGTCTTTTTTCGTTTTGCTTTTGATGGAATGTGCTTTTGAACTCGCACTTATTCTACAATTGCTTGCGGAAAACCATTCAGGGCACTCACTTTGAGCTTTTGTCGAAACAAACAGTTCGATGATTTCAGATTCAGACATTTTTACCGTTGCATCATAAAACCTTTTTAATTCCAGGTTTTCAATATTTTCACAACCAGAGTATAACTCATCATCGTTTGAAAAATTAATTAAGTTCCTGGCAATAATTTTGCACGTTGAATCACAGCTTTTTTTAATTGTCAAGCTCAGTAAGTCGTTGATGATACTTCGTACATTGATTTGGCTCTCACTTGATGCCTCTTCTAAGAGAATAATGCGTAGCGGACAGAGGATGTTGACCAGATCTGAGTGATGAAGACAGTATGGCTCAATTTCATCATCTGTAGTGTCTTTAGTCTTGAATACATCTGTGATTACAAGTGGCTTGCAGTACATTTCTTCACCCAACTGGGCATCTGACGGTTTTCCCCATTCTTTTTCGATAGTAGTTTTCGAAGAACTTCTATCCAAATTAATGTACTGGATTAGGGCACAGATATGTTTACATTTTTTGGCAGCTCCTGCAACGCAAGTGTATGATACTTCACTCACATGACGATCGCCATTAAGCTGTAAAAAGAAACCAAAAACTGTATTTATTCAGTTCATCATTCAAGGTGATATTATCTTTAGGTTAAATAGAAGAATGCCACCTTATTTATCCATCATTGAATATGTTCAGTATTTTGTTGATTTACTTACTTCTAATCGCACTCTATAAGGGTGCAGAGTAACCGAAGTTTGTCTGATAACACTGCATCTTATCAACGTGAGGTCAGATTCATTTGTCCCACGTAATTCTTCAACTCGCTGCACATGCGACAATGCCAACGCTTTTCCTTTAACTATGGCTTGAGGATTGAAATTTATATTATGAGTAACACTTTCAAATCCCGTACGCAGTATTACATCCATTGCAAAGTTTACCGCCGACGATCAGCCAATTTCGAAAATCGCGCGTCAATATGTGACTATAAAGAGATTTATATTAATGATATAAAAACGAATCTCTGTTGAAGAAGCAATTGAAAAGTTTCTAACGCTTTCAATATTTTTTCCGATATTGCACACAAATAAACTAACCAATTAGTGATACCAAAACGCCAGAAAAACAACTTGAACAGTGTTTTGCCCTATACGTCTTGAGATATTTGCGCAACCAATAGTTCCAAAGTTGGCCGCTTGCTGGCGCCCTCCTAGGTTTTGCACTAAGCGAATAGAATTGTCTATGTTTTCTTTCTACACATAGTGAATGATCAGGTAATAGTCGCCGCAGACAAAGCACCGACGAAAAATACTATACAGCGCCTAATCAGTGATGAAGCAGCGAAGGAAAGTGGCAACCAGGACAGAACCAACCACAAAACTGTGGAAGTTGGTCGAAATTCAATTGTCAATCCAAGGGATCCCCTCGAACTTGCTGACCTAAATGGTATGAATATAGCCACCAACAAGTGCCATGACGATTTGAACATTCTTGAATCGAATATAAGCTTAATGAAATGGATTCTGAGCCGGATGTATTCGGCAATTGACGAAACAGCCAATCGGCGCTCTGCATTTTTGTAATCCAGAGCGGCGATTGGCTGTTTCTAGAATTGTCAAACACGTCCGGCTCAGAATCAATTACGTTTAGTGTACGTTGCTCAATTTATTTTGTTTGACAAAAGCATGCTCGACATCCAGATATCTTGTATGACCAAACAGGTTAGGTTGTAGTCTTGTCAGCAGTTTTTTTTTCTAGTTTATACGCTGTCCAAGGTTCCCTACCAATACATTATCATCGCAGAGCATAAAATGAGCAAACTTCGGCTACAATAATATACATATAAATTATCGAAAACATTTTTACATTGCACGCTCTTGATTAATTTCATACACAAAATCGATTTTACCCTTGCAACCCGTGCATAGACTTCATCCTTTGGATATATGCATTATGTGCATTGTCTGGTCGAATATCTAGCTAGCGAAATTGATATGAATATGGATTTTTAATTTTAGCAACTTGTCAAGAGCTTCTACGTGCTGTAAACAAAACTTTCAACAAAGTCGATGAGGTATACACACGAGTCAAGTCTATCGAAGAAATGCTCAATGCAAAGCTCCTGCAAGCACAAGCTGACAATGAAGACGCGATTCAAGACACACTTGAAGATAGTTTGCCGTTCGAGACTCTCGTAGAATTCGAGGAATTTGAGAAGAAATTGCGCGAGACGGACTTCGCATCACGAGTGGTAATAAGAGAATCAAGTTACTATTATCTTTTTGAAATTGTATTGTAGTGGATGAGTCCCGAACAATTTGTTGTGATTAGGTATGAGAATTACCAAAATGATCATAAACACGGGTAGCAATAGCTGCTCCGAGGGGTACTCATAATAAAGTACAATTCTTTAGTATACCCCTTCGTAAATCATGTTTCAATATCTTTGGTAATCCTGTAGCATTATTCAAAATTCTATGAAATCATTGGAAATGAATTAAGATCGCTATAGAGATTTTCATAAAACTTTTAGAAGCTTGAATCAATTGACTTCTGATGACATTTGATTGAATCTTGAAAAATCCTGAAATCAAATCGAAGCATCTGTAGCTCTATATAGCTTGTCGATACAATGATTAAGTGAAATACATATTCAGTTTTGACACTTATTATTTACCAACATCCAGCAGGCACAACAATCTATGACTATATAGAACTATTTCATATTACAGGTAAAGGTACGTACCTTAAGCCCTACCGTGCCTTCCCTACCGTCGAAGCCCCTGAGGCCCGCGAAGAAGGAGTCCACCCCATGATAGAAGAAGTCCCCCCAATAATAGAAGAAGTCCTCCCGATAATAGAAGGAGTCCCCCTAACACTAGACGAAGTTCTCTCGGATAAATTAGATGCAACTAACGTACCCTTACTCCCTTTTAGGCGAAATGTCAAGAAAAATAGTACCAAAGTACCGTTCGGGGGCACCGGCCAGCCAGCGGAACAGGGCGAGTGGGCCGAAAGGTACCAGCCGCCGCGTCCGTTTATAGAGGAGCCGAACCTGGGGGTCGACCAGGTAACGGTGATAGAAGGGGGCCGCGAGGCACTCCCGCTGCTACCCCGACAAAGGGTGTTCGCCAGGGAGAACCCCGAACGACGGGACTTGTTGGACGTGTCCAACAGGAACCCCGGCGCTACCCCCTTCGAGACCGATGTCGAAACGGGGAGTGAAGAGTCGGAGCTCGAGTTCGACGGACCCCTGGCAACATCTTCCCGCAACCCCACTCCCCTTCCCCATATCGAACACCCTTTTCCGTCCTTCCAGCCCCATCCCGCTCCCGCTTCCCTACCGCTCTCTTCTTCTTCCCTACTGACTTTCCGCCCAACTCCCCTTCCCCGTGCCGACAACCCTTTTCCCACTTTCCAACCCCGTCCCGCTCCCGCTCCCTTACCGTTCTCTTCAACTTCCTTTCATACCTTTCGCTCCGCTCTCTTCCCCCCTCTGCGTCGACCTGGCTCGCTTATGGTCCAGCAGCCTCAACCTAACCTTCCGCGCCTCGCTTCTCCAGTGCCTCGTGCACTGGAGCCTACTCCTTTTCCTCCTCCCGTTCGTCCCCTTCTCGTATCCTCTACCCGAAATCTGCCGTCCACCTCCTACCTACTCAGGGATAATTCCTATCGTTTCCCCGAACTTCCCCCAACCCAACAGCCTTCTAATCCCGTCCCGACTCCTCATTCCGTTCCCGTCCGGTCCCCCGGTCCGCTCTGGCTCCGAAGGTCAATCCGGCTACTAAGACTCCTTTGAATCCCTTGTGGAAGGTAGTTGGGGCCAGCAGCCAGACCGGCATCCCCGCTCCTTCCCTACCCTCCTCTCCCACCGTCCGTCCTCTTCACATTCCCGGGTCCTGATGCGATGATCCCCTTGCCCGATCAGTGCTGGAACTGTCTGGCAGAGGGACACCGTTATACCGCTTGTCCTCGGCCGCGTCAGGGCAAGTTCTGTTATGGGTGCGGCAGGAGCGGGGCCATCCTGCGGACCTGTCGCACTTGTAGCCCGGCGTGGTTCAAGGGCGGGCGAATGGACCGTCCCGCTCCCGTTCCCGCTCCCGTTTTCGATCCTGCCCCCGTTCCCGCTCCCATTGTCGATCCCGCTCCCCTCTCTGTTCCCGTTCTCGCTCCCGCACCAGTAACTAACCCCGTACCCAATCTTCAGGGCGTCTCGCCGGAGGTTCTGAGGTTGCTGGCCGAAATCGGCGTACTATTAGCCATGCGGCAATAAACTTTCGTTTTTTTTTTTCTTCTTCTCTCGTTTTCTTTCTCTTTCCCTATCGTACCGACCCCTAACCCCTACCGTTTCGTTTCCTTCTTTTCATTTTTTTTAATTTGTTTTAATCTTTTTTTTTTTCTCCCGTTTTCTTCTTTTCTCTCGTCTTCTTCTTCCCTACCTATCGTCCCCTACCGTACCGACCCCTACCGTCCCGTTCCCCCCCCCCCCCCCCCCCCCCCGCATCTTTCCCATTCCCAACCCTGGGATCAACTGGAAAACAACCCACCTCAAGGACAGAAAAATCTCGACCACCTCAGGTATCTCTATGCTCATTTTATGTTTTTCACTCCGTTCCCTTATAATGGAAAAATATGTATGTTTATTTAATTGTTTCTCATATGACTAATTTCCTTGTACTAATATCCTTTCCCGGCAATGGCTGTTCCCAGGTGTTGACTCCCGCAATCCAAGTAACAAAGCGGAAAAACTGAAAAGGAATTGGAGTCGGTTACCACCGATAAAACCCCTTACTAAGGCTTCACCAGAGGACTCAACCTCAAATTTTAATGTGAAAATGGAGGGGCTAACCTCCACAGTCCCAGGGTTGGCCAAGACCCATATTCTATACTTCGTAAAGGACTACCCGACCTTGAATTCAAATCATATTGAATCTTCCCGGAGACCCAGATTGACCCCCCTCTGCCGTTCCGTCGATGCCCCTACCCTTGAAGCTCGTCACCCCACTGCCTGTATTGGGTTAAAAAACGAGAAGATAATACTCTTAAGAATCCTTCAGAGGGGATTAGAAAGAGTGAACCAATAGTACCCGTCTTAGGCCAATGTTGGAATTGCATAGAGTTCGGTCACGAAGACAGCTGCCGCTTCAAGCGGGTGGATGTTTATTGTTATCAGTGTGGTTATCGTTACCTTAAGGGAAACCGCCTCTGCGGGAGGTGTCTAACAAGGGAACCCCGCCAAGTGTCCCCCTCCGATTTCAACGAAACTTTGGGAGATTGTAGAGGGGGTGAAAATATTCGACACGTATTTTTTTATATCTGCGGAATTCCACCCCAAGGGGGTGTAATCAACCCCTGAAAATTGCGGATTTCGCTATTCGATAGCTCGTGAAGAACGAACGGCCGAGGATTTTTGGCTGACAAGGTGCTACCGGGGGTTTTCGGGGCCGCTGATTACGAATCTGGCATCAGATTTTCAAAATTCAAAATGGCGGATCCAATATGGCGAACGTCGAAACGAAAAATGATACCAATTTTCCCAAAATTCTGTACCCTGGGGTTTTTGGGGTCGCTGATTACGAATCTGGCATCAGATTTTCAAAATTCAAAATGGCGCATCCAATATGGCGAACGTCGAAACGAAAAATGGTACCAATTTTCCCAAAATTCTGTACCCTGGGGTTTTTGGGGTCGCTGATTACGAATCTGGCATCAGATTTTCAAAATTCAAAATGGCGCATCCAATATGGCGAACGTCGAAACGAAAAATGGTACCAATTTTCCCAAAATTCTGTACCCTGGGGTTTTCGAGGTCGCTGATTGAAAATGTGTAGTCGAAATTGGAAAATTCAACATGACTGACACAAAATGGCGGACCGACTTCTTCCAAAATGGTGTGGATTGCTTCGGATTCGGTATCCCCGGGATTTCGGGGTCGCTGATTACAAATCTGAGGTTAGAATTGGAAAATTGATATTGGAAAATTACGAGTAGATGAGTAGACGGACATTGTATCGTTAGAGATGACAAGAATATGACGTAATGATTTTTTGTTCAATAAAAATATGATTTCAATTCCAGAAATTGCTATCAAATCTTCAAAAACTGTAATTTCCAAGTATTTTCTAAACAACAGTGTAAATATTTTCATGAAAATTATTGCCAATATTCTGGTAATTTCATAAATTGAATGTTCCATAAATATTTATGCAATATTGCGTAAAAATATTGATTCATAAATATGTACGGTAAATGTATTTCTATTGACATATCATGAGTAATGAATGATTGATAATAAATAGTTCTGATAGAAATGCTGTGCTGATAACCAGAAGTAGAAATATTCGGTGATGAGAAACGCGTTTTATCTTATAAACCGAACTTACATAAGACTTCTTTTTCTTACGTAAGATTTCTATTTCACAAGTAAAAATATTCGGTGATGAGAAACGTGTTTTATCTTATAAACCGAACTTACATAAGACGGTTTAATCTGTTGTTGTTCAGTGTATTTTTACGTATGGAGTTGAGTTCATCCATCCCACTAAAGAGACTTGGAGAAAAATGCACGTCAATCCGTTGAACGTCATTCAGCTTTTGTCTCTAGCATTCAATGCTATTAAATTACTCGATTCTCCAGTCACGGAATCCGTAAGGCAGTTGAGCGAAGAGCTCGAAATCATCATCAAAGATGCAATGATACAGCCAATGGAAACTGAAATTGAATGGAGTTTGGATTTTGAACATCCAAATGCAGTGCACGAATCGGAAATTATAGAAGACAACGATGGAACAGAAGACTGGAATCATCAAAGATTTCTGAATCCCAATATAGATGCACCGGACCAAGTTTGCACCATCAATGATGAAGATTTGGATTATGATTACAAAAAACAAGCGACAGAATTTTGGAGGTCCGGAAAAACGGGAAACAGAAAGGTATCGTCCGTTCAATCAAAATTCAGAAAAGTTCAGTCTGTGCGACAATTACGGCGCTGGGCACATCAAGTTAATCAAGGTGGGACATACAGAGAAAAGTTGAAAATGATCTGTGAGTATACTCTTAACAATGTAATGGATGCTTTAAATAGGAAATTGCCAATTCACGATATTGATATTAGACGTTGGGCCATACGAGCGCGACAACTGTTTGATATGGCACCAGCAAAATTTAAGGCATCCAAAACCTGGCTATTAGAATTTAAGAAACGTCACGGAATCGTGTCGCGGAAAATTACGAAACATATAACAAAAAATACATTAGCAACACAGGAATCTTTAAAAGAGCAGGCTGCCATCTTCATTCAGAAAGTAAAAACCCACATCGTCGATATCGGAGTCGAAAACGTTTACAATCCCGATCAGAGCGGTTTCAATTTGGAGCTACATGCGGGGCGAACCTTAGCGTTGCGAGGGCAAAAAACAGTGGAATCAATAATACAATCAAAGTCATCAACAACGCACAGCTACACCATACAGCCTTTGATTTCGGCCGATGGCAAATTATTGTCACCTCTATTAATTGTTTTAAAAGAATCTAGTGGAGGATTTGGTCCTCGAGTGCAAGAGACTATGTTTAAACCACAGAATGTATATCTTATGGCTTCGAAATCTGGGAAATTAACAACCGAACATTTTAAACATTGGTTTCAAGACGTATACCTTCCGCACACCAGTCCGAAATCGGTTATATTATTGGATTCATGGAGTGGTCAATGTCCGGGCGTATTTGAAACGATGAATTTCAATGGACAAAAAGTAGAACTTCTAACCATTCCCCCAGGGACAACTGGAATGATACAGCCACTGGACGTGTACGGATTTCGCATATGGAAGAATTATATCAAACATTTCTCTGATATCGTGATATTGTATGATTACGACGTGAATCTTCATTTGAGAGACAATATCGTCAAGCTGCAAAGTCTTACTCACAATCAATTTTCGTCTCCTAGATTTACAGATCTTTTTAAATATTCATGGTATAAAAGTGGATACATAGACGCAAGACCACCGAAATTCGAAAATCCGGTTCAATATTGTTTTACCGAGAGTTCTCCAACGTGTGACATATGCGGCGACGTTGCTATTATCAAGTGTGCGTGGTGTAAAAAGTCGCTATGTTTAAAACACTTTTTTCATGAATATCACTATTGTCAAAACTATCACCCGTGACGAAATACGCATGATGTAAGCTATATTGTAAGGTTCAATCTAAAGATTTATATTCGTATACATGAGACCTTTATTCGTATACTATATTCGTATATTATATTCGTATACTATAACACCATTATATTATAAAAGTGAATAAAACGATTGCCAAAGGTAGCTTAATCATGAATTAGCGAGGTATTTACCACACCGTATTTTTTTCTACAGTCATAAAACTGTTATTAGTTTGTGGGGTCTTTTATTTATAATTTTTTGAAAATCTGATACCAGAATCGTAATCAGCGACCCCAAAAACCCCAGGGTACAGAATTTTGGGAAAATTGGTACCATTTTTCGTTTCGACGTTCGCCATATTGGATGCGCCATTTTGAATTTTGAAAATCTGATGCCAGATTCGTAATCAGCGACCCCAAAAACCCCAGGGTACAGAATTTTGGGAAAATTGGTATCATTTTTCGTTTCGACGTTCGCCATATTGGATGCGCCATTTTGAATTTTGAAAATCTGATGCCAGATTCGTAATCAGCGGCCCCGAAAACCCCCGGTAGCACCTTGTCAGCCAAAAATCCTCGGCCGTTCGTTCTTCACGAGCTATCGAATAGCGAAATCCGCAATTTTCAGGGGTTGATTACACCCCCTTGGGGTGGAATTCCGCAGATATAAAAAAATACGTGTCGAATATTTTCACCCCCTCTACAATCTCCCAAAGTTTCGTTGAAATCGGAGGGGGACACTTGGCGGGGTTCCCTTGTAAGACGCGAAGATCTTAGAGTTTATAGGGCCGAGCATGCCGAGGAGATTAACTTCTCCGGGACCCCCCAGAGAACTCCCCCACCCCCACCTAACTCTCCAGAACCCTAACTTCCTTTTCCTACCGTACCGGCTCCCTTAAGGTGAAGTGAAAGGTTTGTCAGAACCTCGAAAACGGAAAACAATAGTTCTCCGAAACTACTGAACCGATCGGAATGAAACTTTGAGGGATTACACATAATTGTGGCAGAAAGTGGCTAATTATTTCAGTTTTCCAAAATTTGACAAAAATTTTGACAGATTGACGTACCGACCACATAAATCGCGAGATTATTCATTGTCGCCGTAGATAATCGCATTTTCCGGATAATTAGCCACTCCGCAATGAAATACCAAACACTTTGAGCCTAATCCCGTGTCATTTGATGAAGAAATGGCTGAGAACAATTGTTTTTCCGTTACTCAAAACTAAAAAACCGACATTCAGTTGAGATCACAACCCGTATCGACATTTAGTTGAGATCACAGTACCCTGTACCGAAATTGCGGCCAGTTTACTTGCAAACCGAGCAGCGGCGCTAGTGAAAGTTTCCTATGTCGTCACTTTACGTAAGATGTTGGCTCTCGCCGCTCCCGCTTGACGGCGCTTTACAAAAAACACAGAAATTCGATATCGGATCGCACACGGCTAACCTCACCCGACTAACGGCTAACCTAAAATACGAACAAACGATAGGTAGAATCGTGTTCGGACTTTGCGTTACGAGAAAACATTATTGCTTGTTTATTTATTGTACTCCGCTCTTTCATACTAATGTTTCGGAAAATGAGTAACGTGTATGAACAATCAATATCGGATCCTAGACGTCATAAGCTCACTCGTCTGACAGCTAACCTGAAACTCGAATATAGGATAGACAAAATTGTATGTGAAAGTCGGGGTTCATTCAGCTCGTTCATTTAGTTCATCCATATTTTTCAATCCGCTGGATTTGTTGGAAACATATGCACAAATAAATTCGAATAACAGATACAAGATCCCCGACGTCATAATCTCAAATTTCTGGCAGCTAGCCTACAAGCCAAACATAGGAAATGAGATCTTATTTCAGACTTAGGGTTGTGGAGGGATCGATTTCTTGGTCGAAAATCTGAATAATAAAAATATATTCAAATTCCGCATACAAGCAGACCAGACATAACCTCACTCGACTGACAGCTAGCATAGCATAGGAGTGTTCATTTCAAAGTCGAGGTTATGGAGGGATCGATTTGTTAGCTGAAAATCGAAATATTCTTTGTCATTTTTTCCTTTTATTAAAATCTAAATAATAAAAATACATCGAAGTGACGTATGCTAGCAGACGATTCATAACCTCACACTTTTGACAGCTAGCCTGGCATGGGAATTTATTTCTGATTTGAGGTTAGGGAGCTATCGATCTGTTGGACAACAATCTGAATAATAAGAATACATCGAACAGACGTATGCTAGCAGACGATACATAACCTCACACTTTTGACAGCTAGCCGAACATAGGAATTTATTTCTGATTTGAGGTTAGGGAGCTATCGATCTGTTGGACGAAGATCTGAATAATAAAAATACATCGAACAGACGTATGCTAGCAGACGATACATAACCTCACACTTTTGACAGCTAGCCTGGCATGGGAATTTATTTCTGATTTGAGGTTAGGGAGCTATCGATCTGTTGGACAACAATCTGAATAATAAGAATACATCGAACAGACGTATGCTAGCAGACGATACATAACCTCACACTTTTGACAGCTAGCCGAACATAGGAATTTATTTCTGATTTGAGGTTAGGGAGCTATCGATCTGTTGGACAAAGATCTGAATAATAAAAATACATTGAAGTGACGTTTGCTAGCAGACGATTCATAACCTCACACTTTTGACAGCCAGCCTGACATATGAATTTATTTCAAAGTTGAGGTTAGGGAGCTATCGATTTGTTGGACAACAATCTGAATAATAAGAATACATTGTTGAAGTGACGTAGTCACGTATGCTAGCAGACGAGACATAACCTCACACTTTTGACAGCTAGCCTGACATATGAATTTATTTCAAAGTTGAGGTTAGGGAGCTATCGATCCGTTGGACAAAGATCTGAATAATAAAAATACATCGAAGTGACGTATGCTAGCAGACGAGACATAACCTCACACTTTTGACAGCCAGCCTGACATATGAATTTATTTCAAAGTTGAGGTTAGGGAGCTATCGATTTGTTGGACAACAATCTGAATAATAAGAATACATTGTTGAAGTGACGTAGTCACGTATGCTAGCAGACGAGACATAACCTCACACTTTTGACAGCCAGCCTGACATATGAATTTATTTCAAAGTTGAGGTTAGGGAGCTATCGATTTGTTGGACAACAATCTGAATAATAAGAATACATTGTTGAAGTGACGTAGTCACGTATGCTAGCAGACGAGACATAACCTCACACTTTTGACAGCTAGCCTGACATATGAATTTATTTTTCAAAGTTGAGGTTAGGGAGCTATCGATCCGTTGGACAAAGATCTGAATAATAAAAATACATTGAAGTGACGTATGCTAGCAGACGATACATGACCTCACACTTTTGACAGCTAGCCTGACATGGGAATTTATTTCTGATTTGAGGTTAGGGAGCTATCGATCTGTTGGACAACAATCTGAATAATAAGAATACATCGAACAGACGTATGCTAGCAGACGATACATAACCTCACACTTTTGACAGCTAGCCGAACATAGGAATTTATTTCTGATTTGAGGTTAGGGAGCTATCGATCTGTTGGACAAAGATCTGAATGATAAAAATACATTGAAGTGACGTTTGCTAGCAGACGATTCATAACCTCACACTTTTGACAGCCAGCCTGACATATGAATTTATTTCAAAGTTGAGGTTAGGGAGCTATCGATTTGTTGGACAACAATCTGAATAATAAGAATACATTGTTGAAGTGACGTAGTCACGTATGCTAGCAGACGAGACATAACCTCACACTTTTGACAGCTAGCCTGACATATGAATTTATTTCAAAGTTGAGGTTAGGGAGCTATCGATCCGTTGGACAAAGATCTGAATAATAAAAATACATCGAAGTGACGTATGCTAGCAGACGAGACATAACCTCACACTTTTGACAGCCAGCCTGACATATGAATTTATTTCAAAGTTGAGGTTAGGGAGCTATCGATTTGTTGGACAACAATCTGAATAATAAGAATACATTGTTGAAGTGACGTAGTCACGTATGCTAGCAGACGAGACATAACCTCACACTTTTGACAGCTAGCCTGACATATGAATTTATTTCACAGTTGAGGTTAGGGAGCTATCGATCCGTTGGACAAAGATCTGAATAATAAAAATACATTGAAGTGACGTATGCTAGCAGACGAGACATAACCTCACACTTTTGACAACCAGCCTGACATATGAATTTATTTCAAAGTTGAGGTTAGGGAGCTATCGATTTGTTGGACAACAATCTGAATAATAAGAATACATTGTTGAAGTGACGTAGTCACGTATGCTAGCAGACGAGACATAACCTCACACTTTTGACAGCTAGCCTGACATAGGAATTTATTTCTGATTTGAGGTTAGGGAGCTATCGATCTGTTGGACAACAATCCGAATAATAAGAATACATTGTTGAAGTGACGTATGCCAGCAGACGAGCAGACGAGCCAGCAGACGAGAAAAAAGATAAATGCTACCGTACGATGTACGATACCTACGATGATTCCAAACATCAAGAACAAATAGTGTTATAACGTGTAATCGTGAAATAATTTCTCAGAAATATCGTTTTTTTTTTTACACTTGGAAATGTACTATAATTTTGTCCTGGGTACGATAATTTTTACGCCCTTGGTATGATCAGCGCCACCTTTCAGGTTCGCAACGCTGATGACAGCCGGTACTAGAATCATGGAAACACGAGATAACTCAAGATTCGTTGTTGGAAATCGCGTTCGGTACAACGACCATGATATAACTGTCGGAAAATCATTGAATGACAGGTATCCGCGAACTACAGGTGCGCGAGTACACCTCGCTATTATTGCCAACAATTTCATTTATATTCACAAGCGTGATTCTAGTAAACTCCTTCCTAACCTCAAACATGAGTGCCAATACGAAACTGAGATTTTTTTTTCGATATGTAGAGTAGTGTTCGATATGATTCTGACGGAATTATGTATTGTGTTGTGGCCTACATTAAAATGTTGATTGATCAACTTCGAGCCAAACTTTGGCTGCTTGTCTGCTCTACTAATGGTCGATGGACACCTAACGAATACAGGTTATCGATTTATAGATTATATACCTAGTCATAGATCCTGCATCAAGAAATGTTTTTCTTGCAGTGTCTCCTATGGAGAGCAACTCGACTATTTGTCGATAGAATCCAAACGGATTTAGAATATTGATTTATAGATTATATACCTAGTTATAGAACCTGTATAAATTAATATTTTTTTTTCAGCCTCTCCTATGGAGAGCGACTCGACTATTTCTCGATAGAATCCAAACGGATTTAGAATATTGATTTATAGATTATATACCTAGTCATAGAACCTGCATAAAGAAATGTTTTTCTTGCAGTGTCTCCTATGGAGAGCAACTCGACTATTTGTCGATAGAATCCAAACGGATTCAGAATATTGATTTATAGATTATATACCTAGTTATAGAACCTGTATAAATTAATATTTTTTTTTCAGCCTCTCCTATGGAGAGCGACTCGACTATTTGTCGATAGAATCCAAACGGATTTAGAATATTGATTTATAGATTATATACCTAGTTATAGAACCTGCATAAAGAAATGTTTTTCTTGCAGTGTCTCCTATGGAGAGCAACTCGACTATTTGTCGATAGAATCCAAACGGATTTAGAATATTGATTTATAGATTATATACCTAGTCATAGAACCTGCATGAAGAAATGTTTTTCTTGCAGTGTCTCCTATGGAGAGTGACTCGACTATTTGTCGATAGAATCCAAACGGATTGAATACATTATAGTGAACTAGTTTCACTCTTATCAACCGCTCTGCACAAGAGCGAGGGAAACAACTAAGGTTTGCTTGTCATACCGATGGGGTTTCGAAACAGGGATTTTTTTCTGTATTTATTAAACATGTCTAATTTCATGTTATAAATATAGTAAACTAGTTTTACTTTTATTAACCGCTCTGCACAAGAGCGAGGGGAACAATCAACCGCTCTGCACAAGAGCGAGGGGAACAACCAAGGTTTGCTTGTCACACCGATGGGGTTTTCGAACTGGGATTTGCTCTGTATATATGAATCATGTCTAATTTCATGTTATAAATATAGTGAACTAGTTTTACTTTATCAACCGCTCTGCACAAGAGCGAGGGAAACAACCAAGGTTTGCTTGTCATACCGATGGGGTTTCGAAACAGGGATTTTCTCTGTATTTATTAATGATGTCTCTCCAGCGGAGAGCCACTCGACTGATTGTCGAAGGAATCCTAACGGATTAAATAGATTACAGTGAATTAGTTTTCACGCATATCTTTCGCTCTGCACCAGAGCGAGGGACAACTACGGTTGCTTGTCATACCGATAAGAATTCTGACCAGGAATTTTCTCTGAATTCATCATGTCTAACTCTTTGTTAGAAATATCATAGTTGATTAGTTTCAACTTTTATCAATCGCTCTGCACCAGAGCGAGAACAGGCCACTTCTGTTGCTTTACACTGCGACGTTTGTCCAACTCAGTGTTAGTACACATGATGTACATAAATAATGCTCGATTTGTTCGGGTTAATATTTGATGCAATTATTTGCATGCCTTGCAGTGTTTATAAACACTGCCGCGAAATAATCGCGAGCATTAGAGTAGGTATATACTGGCGTAGCAAGCATCGGAAGATGCGAGCTGCGCCATACAGCGGTAGGCAGAGGTACCAAACGTACGGTAACTGCGCCATCTAGCGGTGGCCAGAGGTACCAAACGTTCGGTATCTCTGTTTTACCGCGGTGAAAGGCACCCGGCCGTGGCCTTGAAACGTTTCACTTCACCTTAAGTTACCGTTAGTTTTATTGATAGTTTTAGTTCTACCGTAGTTTTGTTTGTTCATTATCTTATCGTAATCCCCTGTTTAGTTATTACCGTCCCGAACCTATTAATGTTTCTTCTTGTATTACCATATTGACCATAGTTCCTACTATTGATAAGAGAAAAGCCTCAGAAGGCAACTTTAGTTTAACCTCCCCTACTTATAATGAAAGGATGAGGTGTACCCTTCTTAAAACCATGTGGAGAGAAAAGGAGCCGTTGGCTTCAAAGAGTCATTAGGTGTAATAAAAACACCATATACCAGTCTCAGGGAGTCTCTGAAAAATCCCTTCCCCTTAGAGTTAACCCCTTCCGGTTGTATTGAGTATTTATTGATGAATGATTTATCTATGATGTTAGTCGAAAATGATCTTTGACACTTGAGCTAACGCATGAAAATTCGGTGGAGTAGAGAATTGCTAATTCAGATTAACTTTCAAAGAAAAGAAATCAATCGAAGAGAGTTGATGGTTTTAGAAGCTTTGTAGGTCTCGCTAGGAGACCACACGCTTCGTCTGGGGGGGGGGGGGGGGGGGGGGGGTTGTAACGAGGCAAAATAGTAGACCTCGTAAATGAACCATCTCCTCCTCTGAACGAAGTGACCACCTTATTTAAAAATTAGAACCAAAGCAAGAAGTCCCAGCTCAAGTGTCCAAGGTTCCTAGTTGTAATTATAAGTTCATGTACTAATGCTTTTTTCCCGTTACCCCCCTATCTTATATTCCCGTACCGTTCCGGCTTGACAACACCGAGGGAGATCATCTCTAAATCCAATCCGACCTGGCGGGCCAACCGGCTTTCGAGTGATTAACCAGGGGACAACGAGTCCTCGTATCCAGAGATATGCCTGGAAGAGCGCTGCATAACGAATATCTAACAAGGAGTAGCTTCCTCCTTCTAATCACCTGTCCCGTACCGGCTTGGTCCACCGGTCCAAATGCAGAAATTCCGCCTCCCAGGATATCAAGAACATGAAGAGCCATCTGACAAGCCCCTGGCCAAAGATCGAAGTGTCAAAAGGCCCTGCCAGGTCTGCGACAAAACCCAGCAGAAGAAGAATACGCCCATTGATTTTATGCGTAGATCCTATACCTCCCCCAAAATTGCATCTGCATAGCGACAAGCCTAGGAGCCTCACTTCTTGCTTGGATCGAGTATTGCAAAGATCGAGTGCTAAATATATTTTAGTTTTCTTCCAATTCATCTCAGTAAATCGTAAATTCCTGTAATATCTGTAACTTCCGTTTGTGTCGTTTGTGCTTCGATTACGGTGAGATTCCAATCCTAAACGACCCTCCGATTGATATTGAATTGATTGAAAGAAATTCGTTTCTAATTGCGTAGTTGTGCATAATAGAGCTGTCCGTAAAAATTCATCAGAATCCGAATCGGACGACTCACACAAACACGTCAGAACTCAGAGGTGCAGTTCGAAATCGTCCGAGCTATCACGAGCAAGCAATCCTTCTTTGTCATCGTTTCCCGAACCTCTAATGGGCGGGTTAGCTGTTGGGAATGAACGCACTTTCAATGACAATGTGTCAAGCATGACACAACCAGGGCCGTCTTAAGCATGATAGGGGCCCAAGGGCCTGGACTAATTGAGGGGCCCTCTTTAATAGATAATTAATGCTATAAATAATGTAGGAGACCAAATATGATTCATATGGATCATCTTTATTCGCTAAAAACTAACATAACCTCACATCTATAATAGACTTTTTATGATTCAAATAGAACAAATATTTTTTTATACAAAACAAAATTGCACCGACGCCATAAGGTCTTGACAAAATCACCATATCTTGATCAAAAAATTAGTAATGGAAAACATATTACCATGGATATCTGTAACGGTGGAACGATCCGTGCGACTGGGGGCAGGCAATTGAAGATACACCTCATTGTTATAACATGGAGTTTGTCTTCAATTGCCTGCCCAGAGGCGCACAAATCGGTCTACCGTTACAGAAATTTATGATATAAGTTAATTGTGATAGAAAGTTTGCATAATTTGGTGCAACAATATGAGGAATTATTAGGAATGAAGGAAAATTAACATAGAGGTAAATTATATCTTGTTCGTAAATATATGATGATGTCTTTCGTATCAAACATTTAGTATTGGCTTCTTTCTTGATTTGCTATGAGCAAAATCTTCAATCACGTCCTCAAAGTTCAACTCCATTAGTATATCGTTTTCGATACTCATCAAAGATAAATAGTTCAATCTTTCCTGAAGCATAGTGCTCCTGATCTCATTTTTTATTCGGCTTAGCTTCGAAAAAGAGCGTTCACCACTGCAATTGGTTATCATTAGCGAAAGGAAAATTCTGAGCGATATTGTAACATTAGGAAAAGTGTCTTCAATTTCGTCATTTCGAAGAAGTTTGTATAATTCTGAAATACGTAATTCTCCATTTTCACCAGTCTGAATATAATCTTTTTTCAAATATTGAGCTAAATGTAGACATTCCAACTCGAGTTCTTCTGGATTGACATCGTCGTGATAAACTTCAGCAAATTCTTTACAACTGTTTGCAGCTCAAGTGGATTAATACTTTTTAAATGAGATAGAAAACCGAATCGTTGGTGGATCTCGTTGTATAAAGCTGATCGTTGCCGTAATTGCGTAATTAAGACGTCAACTATCGGTAGATAAGTTTCCACTTTAAATTTTTCTTTACCAGTGAGGCTCACATTTCCTGATGGTCCATCAAAGAAAGCAATACGCGAGCTCCGAGTTCTCGCACGCTGAGATATATCTTTATAGTCAGTGTCTGGAAACTTCTCTTTAGCAATAGATTCGTACTGGTCAAACTCATTCCTCATGTTACGCAGAAAATCACCGAGGGAAGCTAACAATTTCGTCGCAACATCCATAGTTAGCGTCTCTTTCTGAAGGGTAAGGCTTGTTTTGTTAATTCTTGATAATATGCTGTTCCACATCTCCGTTAAAATGATAATTTCCAGTTTTTCCATTTTTTTGGACAAACTAAGAGCTTTACTTCTGGTTTCTGTAGGTTGATTTATATCTCGAGCAACTAATATCAAGGCTTTTAAAATTTGTTCGTAACCATTTTGTAAGGCACAGACTGCGTCAGCACGAGCGGACCACCTGGTATCAGAAAGGCATTTAAGAATTTTATTTGAACCCAAGCATTGTTTCATAATTTCCCATCGGCGAGTGGAAGCAGAAAAAAAATTGTACAATTTTTGAACGAACTGGAAGAAACTAGTAGCACCTTCGACACATCCTGCAGCATGAACGCCCACTAAATTCAAAGAATGTCCTGCACATGGTACGAAAATAGCGAATTTGCATTTCTCTTTAATTCTTGCCTCCAGACCCGAGTACTGTCCTGCCATATTCGACGCATTGTCGTAACTCTGTCCACGACAATCGCTCAACGGAATTCCGTACTTTTCTAAAAATGTTAAAATCACGTCTCTGTTAAATATTGTGCTTTGTGCTCCTTTATAGGTATGAACTCTAGAAACCTTTCGACTGGTGTTCCGTCTTTTATGTATCGAACGATGAAAGTCATCTGATCTACATGCGAATAGTCGGGAGTTGAATCAACACTAATTGAATAGTATTTAGCGGTTTTTAGTTCAGCTAGAATTTTCATTAGAACTTGTTTTCCCATAACACTAATAAATTCATTGCAAACATTAGCTGATAGGTATGAAGGATTTCCTTGTCCCGCGTTCCCATATTTCTTTATATGTTCTGAAAGAAAAGGATCGAACTGGCTCAATAATTCTAAACATCCCAAATAATTTCCATTGTTTTGCGATCCAATAGTTTGATTATCGCCACGAAATGCAAGCCCTCTTGATGCCAAAAATTTCACAGTGCTAACAATCCTTTTTAATACGTCCTTCCAATATCCAACCTCTGTAGCATATTGAGAACGCAAATCACTATCCACTGTACCGATATTTTTGCTTCTTGTGATGTAAGTCATCATAGACTGCCTATGCCCTAAGCTATTTTCATGCTCCAAAGTGAGGTGTTTTATATGCTTCCAGTCATTACATCTATCTGCTGAACTAAAACTTGTGCTCGAAGCAGTGAAAAGGCAGCAGGAAAAACAATATACTGACTTTTTCAAAGGAGAATATACGAGCCATTTTCTGTTAACTCTTTGACCATTCTGTAGAGTGCGGATGAAAGCTGACTTATTTAGATTTCTTACTCTTATTTTACCATTTGCATCAGCGTAACTCCTGGCAGTCTCTGTAAAATCACTATCTTGATTTTGGAAAAACTCAGGTCCTTTCCGAATCCAAAATAAACGCATCTCTTCAGTAAGTGGAGTGACCCAATCGCCAGGATCGTGTGAAGCCTTTTTTGGTGAAGATTGGGTTTGTTCTATCGTTGTCAAATTATCCAAAAGTTGTGATTCAGCAGTCGATGATCCTGTGTTTACAGTATCCACATCGTCGTGTTTTTCCAATGGAGCTAATAACTGTGGTGTGATATTAGAGCCAGGTTCTAAAAATTCATCTACGGAACAGAGTGATGAGGTTGAGGGGTTCAATTGATCTCCGGATGGAAAAAACGAAGTTAATTTTGGCAACTTGTCGACGATTTCCTTTCGACGGGCTGCTTTTTTTCTCTTCAATGCGCCACTGGGATATAAACGTTGTGACATGATTGCTTTTCTCACTGACTTAGGTCTTCCGCAAAAATTTTAAGAGCTGCAACTGATACAAACTAACGACGCTCTCAGAGAATAAACAATTGGTCAATGTTACAATCTTGCTGTCGACAAACGAGCAGCCGTGGCGCTGCGATAGTATTCAGATGCCCAAATTCATCAACGTCTGTTAATTGTTTAACCGCCGTAATATCGATAAAATCCGTTAAAATCTTTTGTTTCATATATACAGGGTGAGTCTCTTCAAAAGTCCAAAATGTGTGGTACTTACTTGCGGCAAAGGCACGCCGTGATTCGTGATTACCAACCTATTAGCATTACCAGATTAACCTATTATCTACCCCAAATGGTTAAAGAAACAGATCTGCAAAAGCTGTGGCCTGTAAGTTAACGGCGAGGGGTGCCGGCAATAAGCAAATATCGCAAAGAAATTCTGAACGCTAACAAACGAACTGTTGTAAAAAATTAAACATATTACATTTAATAATTGTGTTATAGGTGTACGTTGTTGGAACAATTTTCCATCAATAAATTCGAAAGAATGGCCTTCTTCTGCATCTAATATTTTAATCAACTACCCTTGAAATCCGACTGCCTAATCATGTGTTTTTGGTAAATCCTTAAATTCTAACATATTTAATTGATCATTCCAATAATTCTGAATGATTATGACGATAATTGAACAGTTTGTGAGAAAAAATGCCTCATAAATGGAAAAAAAACATCGCTGCAGCATAAAATGCCTTTTTTCGAACATTTCGTGCTCGCCGGCACCACTTGCCGTTGACTTACAGGCCACATCTTTGTCAGATCTTTTTTCCAACCATTTGGGGTAGAACTGATACGTTAATTTGTAAAAAAAATGTCAACCCAAAACCCTAATTTATATAGATAGATATACTTGATACATATGAAATAAAAGAATTAAACGGGCCGTTAAATACATATACAGGGTGTCTCAAAATTCGCGGACCATCTGCATACCAGCGGATTCCTTGCGAAAAATGGAGACGGAAGTTACCTATGCAAGAAAATCCGCGGGGGCTTAGTTTTCCCGTAAAACGCACTTAATAACGAACCATTCAGCGTCCGTCTTTAGAAAAGACTGTCTAAATCCGCAATGCCGTCCGCCCCACTACGGAGAATAAGACAATAATGTGTGGTGTTCCCCGCTCCGCCCGCCGCGCTTGAAGCCACCGTGAGCGATTGACATTAGACAGTCGGTTCACGCAATGAAAATTCCAGAGTACGGATTCTTGTGGATTTTAGACAGTCTTTCCTATCGACGAATGCTAATTGGATCGTTATTAAGTGCGTTTTACGGGAAAACTAAGTCCCCGCGGATTTTCTTGCACAGGTAACTTTCGTCTCCATTTTTCGCAAGGAATCCGCTGGTATACAGATGGTCCGCGAATTTTGAGACACCCTGTATCTCCGGTCAAACGTTTAGGGGACGTTGATAAATTCGGGCATGAGTTTGTCAAATTTAAAAAAAAATTAATTAATACAGCGTCAATTATTCGAATTTAACGGACATCGACAGTCTGCTGGCTCACCAGTGGGGGCTCCCAAGAACCCGGGGCCCTGGGCTCGGGCCCACCGAGCCCATGCTTAAAGACGGCACTGGACACAACAGGCTCAAAAACAGCAGCCTGTTGTTATCGCTACATTCGATTCACCTATTATCAATGAACAGCAATTCGAGAATAACCGTGTGGATACAATAGATTGTTCCATAGACCATGATAAAAATATATTGCAAACTGAACCCGCTCAAAGAAAAAAACAGCTCAGCTGCCAACGATTAGCATATACTCCCACAATGGATTCAGATGCAGGTACTTGAATAAAAGTATAGTGAATAATAATTTAATGTCAAACAGTCTCGCAGCTTCGAAAATTAACCAAAAGCATTTGTAACTATTTCAGAATTTCACAAAGAAGTCATATACAAATTGAATAAGCTACTGCTCGACGTTAAAGTCATCAAACAAACTCTTCGCACATTGAAATCTGACGAAAAGGTAATCGAAACTGCTGTTGATTTTAAAGTCATGAAAAACCTACCTCTGACCACTTCTGAACAGCTACAAGAGATTGAAATCAAACTGAAGGATGGCACGTTCTTCCAAGGATTGGTGTGTATCATATTCAATCCATATTATATAAAAGTGGTGAGTCTAGGGGTTGATAAATTATCAGCAGTACATAATTTCAGATAGTTAGGACAGTTGTGATTCAAGATTCAGTAAATTTTCATTACACTGCCTATAAAACTCACGAATGAACCTTGATTTTGTGGTTTAAATAAAAATGTTAGCATATGAAGTATCCGTTACTCTTCGTTAAGGTCAAAATGCTTTCTGGCCTCGGTGGATATGATGCAAATAATATCACCACAAACATACTGCAAAAACTGTTATCGAATGCCTTAGCAGAAGAATACAGCTTTTTGGGTAAAAAAAAAAAAAATCCTTCGCTAATCTTGGATTGATGAAGGTTGTGGTTGGTATGTCAAGATAAACATCAATAACACTTATTTTTTTGATATGTATAAGTCCCTACTTATTGTGAGAGATTTCATATATTCTTCAGAAACAGTTCGAGTTCATGATAAAGATGTTACTGAATCAACTATTGCGCAGTACGTTGGGCGATGGCTAGTTCAGGCCACGCAACGACACGATAGGGAGTGGTATGTATCTGTTGACTGATATCATGTTATGTGACTTTATATTCTATAGATATGACCATATTTCTGACCTTGAATTTCGATTATAGGGAAAAATTGCAGAAGAAAGATGCTGTTACAATCGATGAATAGAGACGTTGCGATTATAAAAATAAGATACGATATACAGGAGAAACCGTATGTATCCGAGATTTAAGTTGAATTCACGACAATTATCGATATAATATTTTATAGCTTTAAGTTAACTGCAATTATGCGAGGCAGTGTTTTTGTTATAAGAGAAGCAGAGTCTATAACCACAGCTGTGATAGCCAGAAAAAAAAAACATTTTGACTCATTATAATGATAAAAAAGGCGATTTTTTTTAACGGCATCGTTTACATGTTATGTTGCCAAAATAAGTTACGTTGTGTTACAAGTTTATTACTTTTAGTTTTTCATGCTCCTATAAGCAAAATTTTGTGTATGATTATTTAATTATTTTGACATTTTCATAAATATATAATCTGTAATATGATTTTATTATTTTTAGTTCTTCATGCTCCTAAAAGCAAAATTTTGAGTATGATTATTTTATTTTACAATTTTCATAAGTATATATAATCTGTAATATGATTTTATTATGTTTAATTTTTCATGCTCGGAAAAGCAAAATTTTGAGTATGATTATTTTATTTTGACATTTTCATTTATATATAATCTGTTATATATGATATTTCGTTATAGAATTAAAAAAAAATGTTCGTGCAAAATATATGGCTATATATTGTGACGTGGATTTTTATTGATCCTCGGATCTGGACCGGATAGCCAGCATCCGAGATCAACCCAGTCGACAATTAGCCTGAAAATTAATCTTTATATACGATGTTGGGCGCCTGGCGGATAATCGCCTATTTCAAAAATCTAAACAAACTATACTGAAGCGTCGGCTAGCTACAGTACCGCGGAGAGGGGTCAGGATAAATTGAAGGATCAGCTGGGCGTTAAGTAACGACTCGAAGTTTTGAATTTAATAAGAAAAAAATAGAATTTATTCAATAAACGAAATATGAAAAATATAATTAACAAATCGTGTACCCGGGGGTACTTCCCCGCGGGTATAAAACGGCTACAGGTCGTGTAAAGGCAACCTGGCCGCGATTTGCGAGTTGTACAATACTAAGTAAACTACTAGCTTCCACGTAGGAGAGCAATAACAATGAAAAATGAATCAAAAAGCAAGAACTCGACAAATCAAGTCCTCGTGTGACAATAAATTAGCTAAGACACTAATTACTTCCACGAGGAAAATTCATTTACAAATAATTAACAAACTTACAACTAACGGAAGGACAGTCTTTGACTCAAAACAATAAATAGAGTAACAAATTCGGGAGGCTCGCAGCCTATCTCCACAATACAATAACGATACTCGCAGCCTATGACGTCACCAGCCGTTGAAGACGGCTGGCTCGCCTCCGAGAGACGAAACCTCCCGTTTAATGGACTGCCTGGATAAATTATTATTTACAATTTTTACTAAAACTAACTTAACCTAACTCTGCGCCTAACGCAATTAATAATTTAAACAATAACCCGAACAATACGAAATTTTGACTCGAACGCGAAATAAACAAACAGCTCTCAGCTAAGCCTCGAGCTTCGACTTCTCCTCGCAGGAGGAAGAGAGAGCGACAGTGACCGACTATCTATCTCGATCGCACTCAGATACGACGAGTATCGACCCGGTTCACTTTAGATCACACAATAATTTACTATAAAATATTGACTCGAACTCTAACTTAGATGCAGTGGGACACTGGTGACGGCCTACCCTTCGGAGATCGGCTTAATTCGATTCTCAAAGATACTAAAGAGCCTCGTGGCTGAATTAAGGCAAGATGGCAGACGGCCGTTGCCGATTTCGAATTAGTATGAGTAAGAATGGCTAACGCTTACCGTCTTCCAGCCACCTGAGGAGAAGGATTTTCTCCCTCCCGAAATCCATACTGGACTCGCGAGTGTTTCTTTTAACTAATTCCCTCGAAGGATCTCCTCACTCACTCACAAGACGTGTATTTTAACTGACCCACGGGGCTCGAACGCAAAAAAGTAACTAGAATAATATTCTCAAAGACGCAACGAAAAGACGACACTCGTGTGCTGAGGACGCTAGTCTAACGCAGAGTGACTAGACCGCATGGCGCCGGTACTCAGCGCCCTCATTATGCGCTGAAATATTGATTTTTGGTATCGAGCGCAAGATCCTTAAATATGGCGACCTATTGTCGCAATGCGCGAAATTTCGAAATTCGCTACGGTGATTTTAAATCGGAGGAACACGGGTTGCAGGCTCTTCTTGGTGGCGGGAATCTCTTCCACCACCGATATCCCGCGTTGTAGAGTGCCCTCGGCACTCCCCCGTGTCCTCTCGGCCTCGTCGTTGGAGGTAGCATGGCCACTACTATCCTCCGGAGCTTTTTAGGTGGCGTTCGTTGAAACAGGACCTCAACAGTCGATTTTGGGCGTCATGCGTCCGTCGAGTGGCGTATTGGTCTGAGTAACAAGCCGTCGGATGAGCCTCGACTCCCACATGTCATAGAAAAGTCGTAAAACAAACAAAAGAATAAATAATATGATCTATGGTTTTTTTGTCGGTCACGGTCGCCTCTCGGAATGATGGTCAGACCTGGGGGTCACTCTACTCATTTATTCGTAATCATACACTCCGCTAAGGTCGTTCAAGGGGTAAGGAGTCTGCTGTAACATGCAATGTTACAATACATGCACATTATAATTACGTGGAAGATATAATGTATATTAATATGTAGTGTACAATATTCATTAAGGGGGGCCTATACTGAAAACGAAAACTTCTACAATTCTAATTCAAATGAATTGCTATTTACACAGAATGTTCACTATTGTAATGGGAAATATTGTACCAAATATAAACTCATTCCAAATGATAATGCCAAAGTTACGCTGGCTTACTCATATTTATCGAGCGAAGAATACCAAATTTCAAAATGCTCCTTGCGTTACAAATATGAAGTTATCCAATTCAAACTTCCTTGGCTTATTGATGGACACTACCTCAAGAAAATAACGTAGGGTTTTTGAAATCCGATTACTATTAGTCACAGTACACAATTTTTTTTTTTTTATATTCATTTTCTCAGGGATTTGGTCAATTTTGTGCGAAAAATAGACTACAGTTCCAGTTTCTCTCGCTCTAGAGTAAAAACCCTACGTTATTTTGTGGGCAAGGTATCTGTGAATGTGCTCACCAAATTCCAAGTCAATCCGACTCAAGTTGTAACGCAAGGGACTTTTTCAAGAAGTAAAAATGTAGTTTTGAGATAACAGCACTTTTGTGAAAACTTGAAAAATATTTAGTTCTGCATGTTTGAATAACTTCTGGATGGTTCAGGAAGTGATGGAAAAGTGGAGGAAGGGGGGGCCACCCACTTCCCCCTTTCCTCCAAGGGTCTGCTCGATGCGTGGTCGTCTCGTCATTACTTGTCGAGTCAGTTAGGATACAGTTGGATATTATTATGAAATACCATTATAATTTCAGGATGTCAAGATAGTTTAATATTCTACAACAAGGTCAATTTGCATCATATACATTGAATTAAAAATAAATTACAAAAACACAAGGTAACAAATATTCACTGTAAAAATAATTTTCTTGTCTGTAGCTTTGGCTATCGTTGCCAGCATCTTCAAGTGTGCGTTATGTGTTTTAGGAGTTATCAAATTGATCCCCATAGTCATGCAGAAATTTTCCATCGCAGCGTGTCCTGTTCCGATACCAATAAATGAATCCACTATTCTTCGGTTGACCTGAAATGGAGACTTGTTACTTTTTTAATCTGTATGTGGACTGCTGTAAGCTTCACCATATCAGAGGTCGCAGCACTCGCATTCCAAAACTAATTTGACAACAAACCCTTTCCTGTTTCTCATCTGGACCCGAATAGCCTTTTCACCGCAGTCACTACAGGACAAATTTTTCATTAAATCTTGCATCGCTTTGCAATGTATCAAAATATAATCCGGATCATAGTTAGCATTACTAGGAGACATTGGTACCTGAAAAGCACTGAACTTTCTATCAGTGGCTGATGATGGTCGCTCCGGGACATCCATAGGGAGTGGCAATGCTCGTTGTAGTCTGGATGGACCTTTTCTTTAGGGGCCGCCAACGACCAGAAAATTTATCCATGACTTACCTGTATCAAGTAGCAAACTGAAACACAATCGAAAACTAGCCTCTAAATGCAGATACTAGTATTTTACATAAAGTTACACAGACGCACTTGTTGACACTACTCTCAGATTTTGTTCTGAAAAATACGAGTCCGTCAGATTTCTGTGAAAAAGAATACTACTCAGGAGCTCCGAGCTCTAAGCTCCGAAGCTGTGGCCACGTAAAAATATTCGCAAACAGGCTAGAATAAAAACAAACGTATAAACAACAGTATTGTTCTGATAAGAACAGGTATTTTTTTAAATTAAGCTTTTTAGATATAGTAATAAAGTGTTCTAATAAGACCAGGTTTTCAAACTCAAGAAAAAAGTGTGCACAGGCAAAGTTTTCATCTTGCGTAAACCAAGCGTCAAAGCAATTGTCGTTTGATGTGATTTGTCGTCTGCTAACATGTGCGCGTGAAGTTGATGGCGCGGTTTGCATATGCCGGCATAGATAGCGCTGCTAAACCTCCAAAAATGATCAGACGGGCAAATCACTTCACCAAAAGTTGCGGAACTTTTTGAAGTATTATTTAAGACAAAAAACCAAAAATCGATTTATTTTATGTTTTTGATTAAATCATCTGTATAGGCCCCCCTTAAGGTGCTGATCCCTATACCCAATTCCACCAGATTTCCCTGCACGCGTTTATCCCAATGTTTTTGGGTCTGGTGGAATTGGGACGTAGGGAAGCACCTTATAAGGACATAATACACGAGTATATATTATATTATTATCAATATCGTTATCAGTGCAATAAGTATTATAAAAATGTACCTGACAGAGAAAAGTGAGAATAAATAGTAAAAATACACCAATTTTGACTCCTTAAGGAGCAATATAATTATATATTGCTTCAAAAAAAACATGCAGTAAATGGAAAATAGAAATCCGCGATGAGTGACCTCTAAATATTAATATTAAGAGCTCCGCTTTTAACAGGCATCTCTTTTCAACCCCCCGAAAGTATTTCAATGCGAAAATTGAAAAAAAAACAATGTCGATTTTTTTGAACCGGTCTAATGTATATTTATATACATGCATGCGCGCGTGCCTACACGCACACGTACACAGAAGTACAACCACACCGACACATATTTGTAGACGAAGTTCGAGATAGGTATCTGAGAGGTAACAAACATGTCGTATATCTACCATCCACATTACTCCGTGATATTTCGGGAACCTTACTCCGTAACGTAACAATAGGCGGACATTTGCACATTCCTGTGAACTAAACTGGAAGATCCCTGTAATGTTTCGGACTTCAGAGCAACGTTGTAATGTTTCGAATGAAATACAATTGGAACATCTATGTGATGTAACTGTGCTACGGGGGAAGGGTTACGCAATTGGAAAAAGCAAAAGAGATATCTACATATCACGCCACCTTAAAATATCATTTAAAGGCAACAGAAATGGCTGAAAACTTCCTCTCAATTTACGATGGCAAAAAACGGAACATTCGAGAAGTAATTAGTTCTGAATTTGCCAAAAGATCACAAGAGAATCGAGCCAAATTATTTTCCATTGTAAAAACTATTATTTCATGCGGTCGTCAAGAACTACCCTTGCGAGGCACATCCGATCATGGAAATGTTTTGGAGGAAAAAAAGGTGAATGGCGGTACATTTCGTGCCCTCTTGAGATTTAGAGTCGACGCGGGAGATGACACGCTGAAGTCGCATTTAAAAAGTGGCAACAGAAATGCTCAATACATCAGCGCTTCTGTGCAAAATGAAATCATAAATATCTGCGGGGACATCGTCAAGGAATCCATTGTGAAAATAGTCAATCGCTCCTCAGTTTTTTCAGTTCTGAGTGATGAAACAATAGACATCTCTAGAACTGAACAAATATCGTTTTGTCTCAGATACATAGATCCTGATAACGCAACAAGTTTTGAAGGGGAGTTTACGGTGTGGCGAGCGAAGTGGTCAAAAATAGATGCTGCGCAATCGCCCACCACACCCCTAGAAGCGCTGGACAACTGTAACGCGGTAATGTTCCCCATGATTCACAAGCTACTCTCAATACTCGTGACGCTACCTGTGTCGACGGCGACACCAGAGCGTACTTTTTCCTTGTTGAGGAGGCTGAAAACATTCTTGAGAAACAGCATGGGACAGTCACGACTGACCGGATTGGCCTTGATGAGTGTTCATCATGATGTCGAGATTAATCCAGAGATCGTTGTCACGCGCTTTATTTCTGATGATCATCCACGTCGGTTGCTTTTTAATGAAATTTGTATTTATGTAACATTATAATATATGCTTATCTTAAAATGAAGTTGTTACATATTGTGTCTGATCCTGAGCTCGATCCCCCCCCCCCCCTCCCCCGAAGTGAATTCCTGGCTACGGCCTTGGTTGGGATGGCTTGTACTTCTCCGACTTACCTGCCTGGACCGGCCGGAACATGTATGGCAATATACGAAGAGCGAGTACTTCATGTGCCGTATTCACTGAAATAATATTCTATAAACACACAAGCTCAGAAAGTAATTTTAAGGGGGGGGAGTGTAGGGTAGACCGGGGTCAGTTGTAACAGGGGTCAGTTGTAACATTGCGAATATCTCGAAAACTACGGTGAGGATATTCATATACCTCCACTACGTGATGTGTGTGGGGGGGGGGGGGGGGGGGGGGGGGGGTCCGAAGTAGTACATCAGTTGGCGGTGATCCTCCGCGCAAATCTCAAGTGTGTGGCAGGGGTCATTGATATTTCCGGGCCAAAAGTAAGTTTTTACAATCTCAGTTAAACGTTGATAACTAGATTCCTATTCAATAAATGTCAGTTTTTCTTTTTTCATATGATTCCTTGGTCAATTCTGCGTCAGTATTCATAGTCGTTTTAGGTTTTGGTTCAAGCGAATAAACCAAATTTTGGTTTTGAAGTAGAAAAAGTGGTCCGGGGTCAGTTGTAACAATTTTTCCGGGGCAGTTGTAACAGTCCGTCCGGGGACATTTCAACGATTTTTTGGCGGATAATTCCAGTTAATATGACAATCCTTCTTCTATTATTTATATCCCATCGTAGTTTATTACAAAATAAAACAGTGAGAAAAATAAAAATAATAATAAAAAAAAAAAGAAAAAAAAAACATTGCAGCTAACTTTAACCTGAAATGTTTTTTTCGTGTTTCCGCGTATTAGAATGCCTCGAAGTCGACCAAGAAAAACACAACGAGCAAACAGCAGCGACTCGACCTATGCAGAAGCTTATGAAGAAGTCAAGAAAAGGAAATCTGTTCGTGCAGCAGCAAGAGATTTTGGTCTGTGTCACGTGTCTCTAACAAGATACAAAAGAAAAAAAGAAGCTGCTGATACTGAAAAAGGCTCTTCGACTCCTGTTACTATGGGATACAGAGCACCAAACAGAGTTTTCTCAGACGATCAGGAATCAAAAATGGTAAAATATATTTTGAAAGCAGCAGATATATACTACGGCAGAGTTGGGCACCACTAATTACAAATTGTAATTAATTACATTGAAATTACTAATTACATTCGTAATTTGTAATTAGAAAAAAATCAATTACTAATTACATTTGTAATTTGTAATTAGAAAAAATTTAATTACTAATTACATTTGTAATTTGTAATTAGAAGAAGTTCAATTACTAATTACATTTGTAATTTGTAATTAGAAAAAATTCAATTACTAATTACATTTGTAATTTGTAATTAGAAAAAATTCAATTACTAATTACATTTGTAATTTGTAATTAGGAAAATTTTAGTTACTAATTACATTTGTAATTTGTAATTAGAAAAAAATCAACTACTAATTACATCTGTAATTTGTAATTAGGAAAATTTTAGTTACTAATTACATTTGTAATTTGTAATTAGAAGAAGTTCAATTACTAATTAAATTTGTAATTTGTAATTAGAAGAAGTTCAATTACTAATTACATTTGTAATTTGTAATTAGAAAAATTTTAGTTAATAATTACATTTGTAATTTGTAATTAGAAAAAGTTTAGATACTAATTACATTTGTAATTTGTAATTAGAAATAAATCAATCCCTAATTACAATTGCGGAAAGTAATTAGCAGCTATTTTTCTTCTAATTACATTTATTCAAAGTAATTAGAAGAATTATTCAATCCATTTACAGTTGTTAGATGTAATTATATCTCGGTATATACTCTTAATCTGGGTATATACAACCATATAGCGACATATTCAGGTATATCTCGGTATATACCGACATATCTAGGAATATATGGCTGTATATCAACGAAATCAGGTATATCTCGGTATATACCCCTATATCTGGGTATATACAACTATATAGCGACATATTCAGGTTATATCTCGGTATATACCGACATATCTAGGAATATATGGCTGTATATCAACGAAATCAGGTATATCTCGGTATATTTCCCTATATCTAGGTATATACAACTATATGGCGACATATTCGGGTATATCTCGGTATATACCGACATATGACATATCTAGGTATATATGACTGTATATCAACGAAATCAGGTATATCTCGGTATATACCCCTATATCTGGGTATATACAACTATATAGCGACATATTCAGGTTATATCTCGGTATATACCGACATATCTAGGAATATATGGCTGTATATCAACGAAATCAGGTATATCTCGGTATATACCCCTATATCTGGGTATATACAACTATATAGCGACATATTCAGGTTATATCTCGGTATATACCGACATATCTAGGAATATATGGCTGTATATCAACGAAATCAGGTATATCTCGGTATATTTCCCTATATCTAGGTATATACAACTATATGGCGACATATTTGGGTATATCTCGGTATATACCGACATATCTAGGTATATATGACTATATATCAACGCAATCAGGTATATCTCGGTATATACCCCTATATCTCGGTATATACAACTATATCGCGACATATTCGGGTATATCTCGGTATATACTGACATATCTACGCATATATGACTATATATCAACAAAATCAGGTATTTCTCGGTATATACCCCTATATCTTGGTATATACAACTATATAGCGACATATTCAGGTTATATCTTGGTATATACCGACATATCTAGGAATATATGGCTGTATATCAACGAAATCAGGTATATCTCGGTATATTTCCCTATATCTAGGTATATACAACTATATGGCGACATATTCGGGTATATCCAGGTATATATGACTGTATATCAACGAAATCAGGTATATCTCGGTATATACCCCTATATCTGGGTATATACAACTATATAGCGACCTGTTCGGGTATATCTCGGTATATATTGACATATCTAGGTATATATGACTATACATCAACAAAATCAGGTATATCTCGGCATATACCCCTATATCTTGGTATATACAACTATATGGCGACATATTCGGGTATATCTCGGTATATACCGACATATCTAGGTAAATATGACTATATATCAACGAAATCAGGTATATCTCGGTATATGCCCCTATATCTGGGTATATACAACTATATAGCAACATATCCGGGTATATCCCGGTACATACCGACATATCTAGGTATATATGGCTGTATATCAACAGAATCAGGTATATCTCGGTATATACCCCTATATCTTGGTATATACAACTATATGGCGACATATTCGGGTATATCTTGGTATATACCGACATATATAGGTATATATGGCTGTATATCAACGAAATCAGGTATCTCTCGGTATATACTCCTATATCTGGGTACCCGGGAAAAAAACTTTTTATATAATTATATATAATTTTATAAAATTATATATATTGCGTCATATATAATTATATAAACTTATATCTCAGATTTGACCTGATATAATCATATATAATTTTATATATCTTTATATAATTATATATAACTTTATATAATTTTATATAGAGTCATATATAATTATATAAAAATATATAAAATTATATATAAATATATTTATTTTAAAATGATTATTTTCATGCATATCATCATATATACTTATATATATTAATATATAATTATATATGGGTATATGACGATATATGGTTATGGGTGGTATATTTTTAAAAAATTGTGAATATTATTAATACGTATTAATATTTATTGACAGACTCATTAGGAAAAATTACATTTAAATATCATATGAAATATCGCATTTTATAATCTGCAAGGAACTATGACTTATCTTAAAATCTAGTGACCAGACTCATCTTAAAATCTAGTGACCATAAACTGTTAGTATAGTGTACTTATTTCTAAGTCATCAACACATTTTAAAAGCAAGGAACTATAGAGGCATTTTTGAAAATCCAACGATAAAAGTGTGAGTCTTTTATTTATAGCTATAGAGACTCTTTATATATTTTCGTGAAAACTACTCGTAGGTACTGTGATTTTTAATGGCTATAAAGAAAGCATATATTCACTCATTTCGCTTTTCGAATTTCTCGTTTGATTTCACCTATTCTCTGTGTCAATACTCCCTGTAAGACACGTCGTGACTGCTTAGTCCAACCCTTCAGCTTTGCGTAGTCCCGAGAATACTCTGTGAATTAAATTAAAATAAAAATTAGCAGTTATGAGTCTATATAAGTCTATTGCCGGCAATCCTTTGATCAGTGTTTGGTTCTACTGAAAAAATCGTTTTCGAGGATTGACCCTCCATTTTGAGGATACATACCAATTATAGCCTCCTTTGCCTTTTCATTTAAGCATCTTATTTTTCCTTGGTTTTCTTGTTTATGTTTCCTTGATGCTTGGCCAGTAAGTGTACAGTTCAGGATTGCGTCATCTTTAATCACACCCCTTATCAGCTGTCTTGCTAGATGGGAAGCTTTGTGTGAGCGACCCCGTGCAGCGTCAAGTACTTGTTTCTTGCAATAAACTCCATCTTTCAAGTGCGTCATCTGTAAAAAAGCGAAGTTCACATGTTATTTTTCAATTTATTAAGAATTACCAATTCAACATTTAGTATGTCTTTATTGCAATTAAATAAGTCTTCTACAGAGCTACATACCTTTTCATTCCAAAAGCGACCATAAAGTTGGTCATCCTCATCGCTTTCATCCAGAGTAGATGATTCTCGATTTTGACCAGCCTGTGGTAATGACTGGCGATTCACAGAAGCTCGTGATTGTGGACTTGCAGCAGTTGCTGTGCGATGATTTTCAAGTATTGGCGATTGTTGGTCCGCAGAAGCTGGTGTCTGAGGATTGGTAGGAGTTAGCGATCTACGATTTTCAGCGAACTGCAACTCGTAAACTCCAGCAGTTGAGGACTGCGGACTGGAAGTTGTTAATTCACAATTCACAGCAGATGATGAACTTTGATTGTCTCTGAGCTTTGCTCTATTGTTCTCCTTTTCTGATTCTCTATTCGTTTCATGGTCACTTTCTTCAAAAAATCTCTGGAGGTCTTCAACAGCCTTTGGTCGAGAATCAGATAGTTCATCTTGTCCAGCTATGATGAATGAGGGAAGAATATAATTTTTGAAAATTGCATTCTAATACTATTTAAATTTGAAATAGGTTAAATAAGTGCAAAGATTTTAAAATAGATTGTGACTTGTTGTATTCCATACCACAGGCTTTGTTGAGTCGTGCAAGTGCTTCCTGTAACTTAATTTTTAATTCCTCTTTAGTTGGACTATGGCGACCAGAAACCTTATCTGTAGAACTGTTAATTTCATCATTGCCTGATGCCTGAATGCCCGATGCAACTCTACTTTTACTTTGCTTTCTCAGCGAAGATTCTTCAGTTTCTGTAGTTTTATGTGGTGTATTATCTCGACTTGAAGCCTTACTCTTGCTTTGTTCAATCAGTTTTGAGACATTCTGATCTTTTAATTGATCCAGATTATTAGCCTACAAATGTATGTATACAGTTGTATTTAACGAGATTCTGTGATCAAAAATTGAGTCTAATATTTGTGTGAATACCACTAACCTGGTGTTTCACATTCGCTGCGCTCAGTTTTGTCTTCTTAGCTATTTGTTCAATAATCGGTTGCTGCCTTTTCGTACAGGATCTTTTATCTCTCACGACTAAACTTTCTTTTTTTCCACTTGTATCTTCATTACTGGGTTTTGATTTTTTCATCCTGGCCGCACGTTGCAACTGCTTAAACGTTTCTTCCAAACTTTCCACGTCATCTGTTAATAAGAAAATCTAAGTGTAGATTCCCATAAAAATGCTGAAGGCTGATAGCTGGTGCATTAAGGGGAGACTCCGGTGAAATTTTGAAAATCGCTATTAGAGGTCGTATAAAAAATCCTTCCAGCAGATTTGAGTATAATGTCAGTATAGGATGTGAAAAAAAAATTCAGCCTCTCGCGATGAAAGTGTAAGCGCAAGGAACCTTGCGAATAAGATTTTGCCCACCGCTGCCAAAAATTCCTTGCGTCTACACTTTCATCGCAGGAAGCTGACATTATTTTTCACAGCCCATACTACCATTATTCAAAAACTACTTTAAGGATTTTTTCATACACCTCATTTTGTTATTGTAAGAATGAAAAAACATGTCTTTGCCCAAAATTTCACCGAAGTCTCCCCTCAAGATTCCATGTGCGAGATTTTCCATGATAAGTGTAGGTTCAACAGAATGGACGTCCTTTCGATACGAATCAGTAATTCTTCGTATAATTAAACGGATAATAACAACAAAATTAGCTTACCGGAATGTTTGTGAACTCTTCCTTGGTATTTTTTGTTGGAATACATCACAGTTACTTCATCTCCTTCACTAACATTATCCTTGTCGTAAATGACAGCTTTGTCTTCGACCAAGCAGTAGGACTTATCTTGATAGCAATATATGATAAACATTTTTCTATCAAAAGCAGGAAAAGTTTTTAGAAAACAGTTAAGAACGCCGGTAGTTCTACACACGTGGTCACTTGCACTCAGCACGTGCTAATCCCACAAAGAAACTCAACGGGAAATGGCGCCTACGTGTGGCGGCGGTAGAGGCGCTTTGTTTATCAACTTATTTCTTCTACCACATGACAACAATGGGGAGCGGTACTTTTAAATGCTGAATTATTGTCAGTTAAGACATTCTTCATCAGAGTAATAAATCTGAAGCGCTTTCATGTATGAAATATAAAAATTATAGCAATGAGGTTCAAAGAAGTTAAATATGAAAAAATGACTCACGCAATGCAATTTACTCATAAGAAATATAACAAATAATGAAAGGGGTTACAATATAGTAAAGGGAATAAATGTGTACGTGTTATTGATTGACTGATGGATTAGTACAGACTTGCATAAGAGTGTCTCTTTCTAACTCCTGAAGATTTATCGGGGCTTTGGCTAATCGCCAGGGTATAGGTAGACCCTCGGTATATACAAAGCTTCGAGCACAGCGTTTATCAAAAGGCAGTTTACAATATACTCATACTGCGGACCGGTATACAGCAAATTTTATCCAGTGAAATCAGTGATTGTGGAACATTACAATTGCTGGTATTGTCCTCTTCATTACGGAAAATATTAACAGTCAATCTTGACGTCGCAGAATAAATTCGTGTGGTGCTATTCAGAAGACTATTATGAACACATTTGCAGTAAGCGATTATTGAACAATGTCAGAAAATGATGAGTCACCGCCAAAGAAAAAATATAAACTGTGGGAAAGGAATGAAAGCATCCCGGTGAGTGAGAAATGTACAGGATGATTTAGAATTCGTAACGAATATTTTACGGGGAATTAACACTTATCGAAATTGGAATTTTTAATTCCTTGGACATTTTTTTTAATTCCTAAAAAAGAAAACCCTCATTCAATTTCGTGAATTTCTTTTCCCAAAAAATACAACACCTTGATTTCGTTATATATATTAGTGTTATTGCAGGTACCCGTCAGAACACGAGAAAGATGGGGAAAAAATATAAACGAAAATATCGACGTAAATGATGAATTGGTAGCAGCTGCATTAAGTGATCCACCTGTTGAGGATGGTGAAATGGTGAATGTTAGTTGCAACTCTGAGATTTTCAATGATGAAGAAGTTGTCAATAATGAGGCAGACGAAGAAGTGTGCGTACGCTCTGTATCATCGGAAAATGAAAATTCAATTAGCGAAATCGGTATTTCGGAAGAGGATTCTACAATATATACCAACGTCAGCGCAGATAATGAAGCTGATCAATCGATCACTTCTGATTCAAGTGAAAATCAGTGCGGTCTAGACAATTACAGCAATGATGATACGGAGGAATCTGACAATGATAATGATTTAGTCGAAAGTATTGAAGGAGATATTGTTCTATTTGAAGGTAGTCAATCAACAACTGATAAATGTGTCCTACGTATAATGGAACTGTATATAAAGCACAAGATGACGAAACACAATTTGAGCGATATGTTGAAGATGATGAACGGTATGCTGCCGCAACCTAATAATATGCCTAAAACGGTCTACAAATTATTCTCGTACGTAGAAGAGTTGGCTCAGCCATGTGCAGTTACACGACATTATTATTGTCGAAATTGTCTGTTATATAATGGCCCAATGGATAACGGAATGAATGATTGCGCAGCTTGCTCGAAAAATTGTGGACGGTCTTTTTTCTTTGAATTCGATCTTCTTACCCAAATAAGCAATATGTTTGAATACAGAAATTTAGCGAATATTTTGAAAACGTACGATAACTCGCGAGATCCGAATTTGATAGAAGATATTACGGATGGAACTGAATATATTCGAGTGAATTCTCGACAAGGGAGAGGAAAGTACGACCTTACTTTAATGCTCAATACTGATGGCATTTCGCTATCAAAAAGTTCCAAAAGTCATTGTTGGCCACTAATGTTCATGATTGCTGAAGTACCGGAACACCTCCGGGAATCTTTTCTCGTCATCACCGGTCTATGGTATGATCAACAGAAACCCTCAATGAATACTTTTTTACAACCGTTTTGTTTGAAAATTCAACAGTGTTTTCATGAAGGTGTTAAGTGGAACAATCCGAATACCAACGAAACGTGTAGCTCTGTTATCACAGCTCCTGTAATTATTGCGGATGCGCCAGCAAGGGCTCAGATTCAAAATATTTTGCAATTCAATGGGAAATACGGTTGCAATGTTTGCGAAATCGAGACCAAACCTTGTACTGTAGTGGAAGGCCAAAAAACCGTTAACATTTATCCGTTTATTGATCCTGATGACATTACTTTAAGAACAGGCGACACAATCGAAAATCAAGGCAAAGAAGCAATTGACAGGAATATGATCATCAAAGGTGTTAAGGGACCGACTATAATTTCATGCATTCCTGGCATCGACGTTGGCACTTGCTTGCTTCCAGAATACATGCATGCTGTTTTGTATGGGCCTGGAAAACAGTTTCTGAAAACTTGGGTGGAGAAACCAGGAGATTGGAGTATCAAACCATTTTTAAATGAAATAGACAGTTTTATATGCAACATCTTACCGCCAAATACATTCGGACGAATGCCTAGAGGAATCGCCCATGCAAGCATATACAAAGCCTCAGAATACTACAATTGGATTTTGTACTACTCACTTCCTGCCTTAGTGAACTACTTGCCTGAGAAGTATTTTCAGCATTGGCTTTTGTTTGTCATTGCGATATTCAAGTTGTTGAAAAGAAATATTCATGTGAAAAACGACGTCGAAGATGCGGAACGGTTGTTAGCATTATTTGTAAAAGGAGTTGAAAGCCTCTACGGTGACAGACAGCTTACTTACAACGTACATCAGCTACTACACTTAGGACTATGTGTGAGGCGTTGGGGCCCTTTATGGGCTACCTCAGCTTTCCCGTTCGAGAATTATAATGGTGTACTTGCCAACTTCGTGCATGGCTCCAAGCACATTGGCCAGGAAATTGTCAATAATATGTCACTGCTTGAAGGTACACACATTCTTAAGTATAAAGTAGACGCATTTAAAATTACTGCTTCAAAGGAAAAGGTATATGATACAGTTATTGGCAAAGAAATTCAGATAACCTTTAATGACATGGAATGTGAGTTATCGCGAGAATTAAATAAATCTAATGGTTTCGTTTATGCTAGGGCTGCCATAAATAACGAAATTTATACTTCAGGAAGTTATAAAAAAAATAAGACGAATAGTTACACTGTTCAAATTGAATACAGAAACGGAACGAGTAAGATTAGAAATTATGGGTCGATTAAATTCTTCGTTCGGCTAGAAGATGATTTCGCAGTAGCACTCAAACCCTTTAAGGTTATACATACAAAAATGTTCTACCACCAAGAAAGAAGAAAACAAGTTGAGCATATTGTGCCTATAAGTGAAGAAGATAATAGACTAATATTAATCAGACGAAAACATATAAGTCACATAAGTAAAGTTATAAGAGTAGGAGAGTACATATGCAAACCACCAAATCTGTTCCATAAAAACATGTGAACTGCATTCACAGTACGTCACTATAATATTATGAGATATATATGTATATTGCAGTTATATGATTTCAATATACTATTTATTTATCTATTTATTTATTTATTTATATTTATATCACGGGGCAAGATACTATATAATACATAAATTATTCAAAGTATAAAAGATCGCATGTGTCTCGTATAATGATAATTATAGGGAAATTAAGAATTATACGAATTGTTGAAAATCATTTAGCGCGTGAAGAAATTATTATTATATCACGTTTCCGATGTAATTCCCCGGAAAACCCAAAAGTATACCTCGATTTTAAGAAATACATATGTACATACACCTGCATAATAATGTAAAATATATATTTTTCATCAATTCACTACTATCTATACACCCAGATAAAAAGTTTTTATATAATTATATAAAATTATATATAGTTATATAAAATTATATATAGTTATATATAGTTATATATATAACATAATGTAAGAATGTGAGATTGATTTGTGTTTCATATATAGTCATATATAGTCATACATAATCATATATGGGTTTATATAATTATATATATTTATATATAATATTATATATAAATATATATGGCTTTATTTGACTATACGTAGATATTTGTATGGTTATATATAATCATATATATTCATATATAATTATATATAACCATATGAACCTATGTATGGTTTTAGTTTTTTGTCAGATATAATTATATATGAATATATATATATATATATGCAACTATATATAATGATATAAAATTCTATCTAAACTGATATAATTTTATAAAATTTTATCTGTCATCATATAAAACTTTATAAAATTTTATAAGATTTTGTAAAATTATATATAATTTTATATAATTATATAAAAACTTTTTTTCCCGGGTATATACAACCATATAGCGACATATTCGGGTATATCTCGGTATATATTGACATATCTAGGTATATATGACTATACCGTGAGGATTCGTGGAGGCGCACCATAGGACGCCTGCATATAGGCAACTCAGAAGTCAAGCGATTCGATTCTATGCGTGCCCATTGGCTACGTGGGAACAAAACCTAATCGCTTGATGTTTGAGTTGCCTGCATGCAGGCGTCCTATGGTGCGCCTCCACGAATCCTCACGGTATAGTCATATATACCTAGATATGTCAATATATACCGAGATATACCCGAATATGTCGCTATATGGTTGTATATACCCAGATATAGGAGTATATACCGAGATATACCTGATTTCGTTGATATATAGTCATATATACCTAGATATGTCGGTATATACCGATATATACCCGAATATGTCGCTATATAGTTGTATATACCCAGATATAGGGGTATATACCGATATATACGTGATTTTGTTATTATATTGTCATATATACTGTAACGTGGCAGATTTTATATCTGCCACTGACCGTGCCTCCACCCGCGAATGTGAGCGACCGTACCGCTGCCGTACCGCAAATTCTTCACCGAAGCGCAAGTCCTACCTATATCTTTTAGAACACTTGTCTGCTGTAAGTTTCTTTATTGTAAATACAGGTGCAAGGACCACGAGGGATGCATTTTCGTCGCTGGAGCATCGGGGGGATGTTCTGGAAGCCTCGGCATTAGTACCCGCACCTAGGTCATCGTCTACGTCTCTGCAGCCTCGTCACCTGCCAGCCGGGAGAGGGCTGCACCTCCCAGCCTGATGAGCCGCAAATCCTTCCTCCCGGCCCAAAATTCGAAAAGCCAGCCGTTAGGTGCGGCGAACATGCCGTGTGCGGAAAGGCTTCCCCCACCCTTTTTCGATTTCGACGAGGAATTTTGCGAATCACTCCGTTGCCGACCAGCATACGTCAACGTGGAGATATCGTTTTGCGCTTAAGTTTAAGTTACCGTTACGTTTTTTTTTTTTGCATTATATTTTGGGGGTTTTTCGTAGTTTTCTTTAGCATTATCTTTATCTTTCCTTTTGGGCTTTTTCTTTAGTTTTTGTGGGGTTTGCTTTATTATTTTTGAGTGTGTGCTTTTCTTTTGGAGCCGCCTGGGTTGCGTCCCGACTAAAGGTAGGCTCTTCTTTTCGTACAGACCTCGACCATCCGTCTAGCGATTTCGAAACACCACCGATTCACGGTTTACCTACTAGCTTCCGCTATAGACGAATAGTCGTGGTCTATATTCTCTTTAGGCTATTTTAGCATAATTAAGTTTATTTGCTATTTTTTTGGACTTGCGCTGCTCGGGGAAGAATCCCGGTGCCGTGCAGTATCGCCTACGTTGCCTACGAATATCTTTTCTTTTGCGTGCGTTCAATTTTCGCTAGATAATAATTAGCATGTTTATTTGAATATCTTTTGTTTTGATAACTTTCTCTTTTGCGGCCTAACCGCCATATAACTTTTGCTGCGACGCCGGAATCAAATTCCGCCGCAAACTTTTTTTTTGTATTTTTTTTGTGCGCATTCTTTTGGGTTTTACCTACCTCTACGTTTAAAAATTATACGTGTGACCTCACTGGTCCTGCCGGCCTGTTTCTTTATTTATTATTTTTTTTTTGTATCGCCGCATTTGATTTGAAATTATATTTTCGTTACGTCTACTTGTATTGAGCTAAGTGTGTTATTTCACCGCCCCCACGTTCCCCTCTCCGTCTAACTAGTCGGTTATCTTTGCGATTTCTTGGATTTGGTTATTATTTGCTGCGTTTAGCTATCTTTATATCTGGCACATTCGTGTGCCTGGCGCCCAACATTTTCTTTCGTTTAGTTTCTTTTTGTATCGTACCGTTCGTAGCTTTTCGCGTGAGAACCGTTGGCGCTTCTTTGTGCGGGATTTACTTTCCTATTCATTTCCTCCGGGTAGGAAACTTGCTCGTTACAATACCTAGATATGTCAGTATATACCGAGATATACCCGAATAGGTCGCTATATAGTTGTATATACCCAGATATAGGAGTATATACCGAGATATACCTGATTCCGTTGATATATAGCCATATATACCTAGATATGTCGGTATATACCGAGATATACCCGAATATGTCGCTATATAGTTGTATATACCCAGATATAGGGGTATATAACGAGATATACCTGATTCCTACTGATACCTGAGCGCTATTAGATTCATCTTTGATTTGCGTCGTGAAGAACACGTCACTCCTTACCGCAGGCAGCTGGGATGGCTTTCAGTGAGGATGAGGCGCCAGTATTTTCTAGGGATAATGGTATACAACGTCTTGCTGGGTGTGGTGCCGCCCTACTTGTCTGAGTTTTTTACACGCTACACGCCAGGTAGCTCTCGTCCCTCTCGCCGGGCTGTTACTGCGGTTTTCCACACACCGGCTCATCGGACTTGTATATACAGAAACTCTTTTCTCCTCACTGCTATTTACTTCTGGCATTCTATACCGGCTGATATTGCCTCCGCTCCTTCCATTGGCACCTTCAAAAGACGCCTGTTTGAGTACTTATTTTCCCTAGATACCGAGTCCTCCTAACGCCTTCCTGGCTGGCTGCATTGAGGGTATTCCCACTTTTCTCTCATTTTTATTCTCTTTATTTTCATTCTCTCATTATTTCACGGTTCCATTACTGACGCTCGCGTACGCTTGGCACACTACTTTTAATCAATTCAAACCACCTATATTAACTATTGTAGCCTATTTTATTTATTTTATTTTATGTATCTCATTTATATTTTATTATTTTTATCTATTTTTATTTTTACTTTATTTTTATTTTTACACTTTGTTTTATCTAACTTTTACTTCTTATATTTTATCTATTTTCTTTTGTAATTTTATTATATTGATTATCTCATTTTACATTCTATTTTTGTAATCTTTCTTTGTATTAATATTCCATATCGCATGCTCTACGCTTCCATTATTCTATCTCTGTAAATTTGCCTCAAGGTCTACCAAGGCATAAATATATATCTATCTATCTATCTATCTATTCCGTTGATATATAGTCATATATACCTAGATACGTCGGTATATACCGACATGTACCCGAATATGTCGCTATATAATTGTATATACCGGGATATAGGGGTATTTACCGAGATATACCTGATTTTGTTGATATACAGCCATATATACCTAGACTGCCGTGCTAAGCACAACTGTGGTATCTCGCATTTTGGCCATCTTGAGATATTGACAGTTTTCAATTTTCAATTTTTACAGTCATTAAGAATTATATTCATAGTCGAACGATTTTAAAATTTGGTTTGAATGCAAAAGATAAAAGGTTATATCACTCGTTACTGTTGTATTAATATTATTGATAAATACGGTTAATTGTTCTAGTAATTGACAACTTTAACGAAGATAGCGCAACTTTAATAGAGTGATTTTATTATGGAAAAATGGACTAGATCGGTTCGTAATATAATGAAAATATTTATTGATCGTTATTATACCATCTTGGAGTCATAACTCGTTTTTGACAAAAAAGTCAGTTACCACATGTGTGCTTAGCACGGCAGTAGATATGTCGGTATATACCGAGATATACCTGAATATGTCGCTATATGGTTGTATATACCCAGATTAGGAGTATATACCGAGATATAATTCCATCTAGCAACTGTAAATAGATTGAATAATTCTTCTAATTACTTTGGAAAATTGTAATTAGTAGAAGAATAGCTGCTAATTACTTTGTCAGAATGTAATTAAAAGGAAAATAACTGGTAATTACTTTCCGCAATTGTAATTAGGGATTGAAGTTTTTCTAATTACAAATTACAAATGTAATTAGTAATTTATTTTTTTCTAATTACAAATTACAAATGTAATTAGTAATTTATTTTTTTCTAATTACAAATTACAAATGTAATTAGTAATTTATTTGTTTCTAATTACAAATCACAAATGTAATTAGTAACTAAAATTTTCCTAATTACAAATTACAAATGTAATTAGTAACTCAAATTTTCCTAATTACAAATTACAAATGTAATTAGTAATTGAATTTTTTCTAATTACAAATCACAAATGTAATTAGTAACTAAAATTTTCTCAATCCCGATTAAAAAAGATTATATATGATTATATATAATTATATATAAAATGTTTATATATAATTATATATGAAAAATGGCCCGATATAAATATATATAAATATATATAAATATATATGATTATATATGATTATATATGATTATATATAGAGATATATATAATAAAATATCTATAATAATATAATATCCATATATATATATGACAAATGACCCGATATAAATACCCGGGAAATTTTTTTTTTATATAATTATAAAAAATTATATATAGATGACTATATAACTTTAGACAGTTTCATATAGGTTTAAAGACTAATTTTCCTTTTTTAATTCATGTGGGTCACCCATCCAAATTCTGCCCGCAGTTGAAATTGCTTAACTTCGTTGATCGGCTAACGTCCGGTTTTCATCTTGATCTAATTGTTGACTGTCACAGTTCTTAACACTTTTTGATTCAATAGGTAAACTTTGATTTGTGAGGATTTACATCAATATGTACTTAAAAAAAATAAAATATGATAGCAAAATTTCACGGTCACTTCGAAGATTTCTGATGATTAAATAGTATATTATTCTTTTATTCGATTGCATAGAAACATTCTTTACTTGAACATCTGAGTTCCAAATATCTTTTTAATTTAATTACTTTCCTAGAGATCCAAAAGTTCTCACTCAGTGTAACGCTTGCACCAAGTATGTAATAATATAGATAAAAATCTAGTCTCTGTTACTATTTTCAGTGGGTTAGCAAATTGACGTCAAAATAATGGTTGATATAAGGACGTATAATAATCAAGTCCATTTAAACAGATGAGTGAAGTTAAATAGTTAGTTAATCTGCAATAGAAAATGAAGTTCCGTCAACTAGATATACAACTATATATAATTTTATATAAACAATTATATATAACTATATAAAATTAGATATCATTATATAAACTTATATATGATTATATATGATTATATATAACCATATACAATTATACATGAATCTTTTTGCAATTATGTATAATTATATATAACATTACGTGATTATATATGATTATATATAACCATATATAATTATACATGAATCTTTTTGCAATTATATATATAATTATGTATAATTATATATAACATTACATGATTATACATGATTATATATAACCATATACAATTATACATGAACCTTTTTGCAATCATATATATAATTATGTATAATTATATATAACATTACATAATTATATATGATTATATATAACCATATATAATTATACATGAACCTTTTTGCAATTATATATATAATTATGTATAATTATATATAATTATATATATAATATATATAATTATATATATAATATATATAATTATATATAGATTATATATAATCATATATAATCTTTTTTAATCGGGATTACAAATTACAAATGTAATTAGTAATTGAATTTTCTCTAATTACAAATTACAAATGTAATTAGTAATTGAATTTTTCCTAATTACAAATTACAAATGTAATTAGTAATTAAATTTCTTCTCATTACAAATTTGCCCAACACTGTACTACGGCCTGTCGCCTAAAGAAATTCGAAGACTCGCTTACGAATTGGCATGCAAATACGACTTGAAGAAACCTGACAAATGGGACAAAAACCAAATAGCAGGAGATGATTGGTTTTCTGCCTTTATGCGAAGACATCCAGAATTGTCTATCAGATGTGCACAAGCTACAAGTCTCTCCAGAGCTACGAGCTTCAATATGACGAATGTTAATGCATTCTTCGATAATTTAGCCAAAGTGATGGATCGTGACAAGTTCGAAGCCAAAGATATTTATAATGTGGATGAAACTGGGGTCACCACAGTCCAAAAACCGGACAAAGTTGTGGCCAAAAGAGGAAGTCGACAAGTGGGTGCCTTAACATCTGGTGAACGCGGCACTCTTGTGACAGTTACTGTAGCAGTAAGTGCCATTGGCACTTCTATCCCTCCAATGTTTCTGTTCCCTCGCCTACGATATCAAGATCATTTCGTCAGAGACGGTCCAATCGGGTGCATTGGTGCTGGAAATGCTTCTGGATGGATGCAAGAAAAGGAGTTCCTCATATTTTTGAAACACTTTCAAAAACATACCAACTCGTCTCCTGCTAAGAAAGTATTGCTTCTGCTGGACAACCATTCTTCACATACAACGATTGAATCATTGAGCTTTTGCAAGGACCACGGGATCATCCTTCTATCATTTCCTCCCCATTGCTCGCATAAATTGCAGCCACTTGACCGTTCAGTTTTTGGACCTTTCAAGAAAGCAGTGAACAACGCCTGCGATGCCTGGATGCGTAATGATCCGGGACAGCCTATGACCATTTATCATATACCAGGTATCGTGGCCACCACATTGCCTTTGGCATTGACCCTGAGTAACATCCAAGCTGGATTCAAGAGTACCGGAATCTATCCTTTTAACAGAGATAAATTTACCGATGTGGACTTTGCTCCCTCTTATGTTACGGACAGACCAAATCCAGGCCCAGAAGCCCAAAGTTTAATTGGAAATGGCCTACAGAAGTCGAACGAGAACCCTTCTTCTTCTACAACTGAAAATGCTTCAGTCGTGACTTCTGCGTTAACGTCTAAAGTTGAGTCAGAACTGTCAAACGTTAATAAACCGTCAACTTCTGAAGACCATTCAACTGGAATACGACCGATGATGGACACACAAGAACCGTTTTTGCCAGAGGCCGTAAGACCGTTTCCCAAGGCACCACTAAGGAAAATGACGAACAGAGGGAGAAAAAAGCGAAAAACGTGTGTTTACACCGACACTCCGGAAAAGGAAGAAATAAGACAAGAAGCAGAAGAAAAAGAGAGGAAAAAATCAGCACAGCTTGCTAAAAGAAAACTGAAGGATATCAAAGCTGAAAAGCTTACAGAAAAAAAGCTGGCTAGGAAAAAATGTTAAGATTTTAGTACCTATAACTGTTTAACTAACACACCTACATTTCTATATTTTTATTTTATTATCGTACAATACCGTACATTCGAATATTATTCAACTGAGTATATAAATGTAACAGAGCGAGAGTCAGATTTTAAGTTTTTTCTCAATTAAAGTTTATTAGATATTTTTGTATTGTTTTTGTTGTTATAAGAGTATTTCTAGTTCGATCAAAAAGCTTAGCACTTTAACTATGATATATAATATATATAGAACATTATTTATTGTCAATAAAGTGGAAACATTTAGCTTTATAAGACTTTATTCAAACGAAAATGTGAAAAGTATGAATCTGTGGTAAAAAGTGAAAATTAACTCATTTTTATATTTCCCAATATGTGAAAACATTGTTCCTCGATGATATCTGTGATAATAATTATCGAAACCCCAATAAATAATCTAATTCTGTGATAAAATCTTGTGTTACAACTGACCCCATCCACTGTTACAACTGCCCCGGGGTCCGGGGCAGTTGTAACACTTTTCCGATTTTTTTTGAAAGGCTCATACTTTTTTTCCATTTATGCTAGAAAGTCCTACCAAGCGCCATTTTGTCAGCAATTGAATGCTCTTTGCTATGGTATTTGGAACATTCATGCGATCATTGTAGTTTGAGCTTGGTAAGGGAAAAACCACAAATTGTTACAACTGACCCCGGTCTACCCTACGTTGGGTGATCAGATCTGCAACATGATTTGTAGTTTTTCCAAAACTATGCAACAGTTTTGAATGAAACTTTGGGGAATTGTTGCATTATCTCTGCAGAAAGTGCCAGAGTATTTGATTTTTTCTGAATTCTTTGAAAATTTTGATGTTGGATCATGATTTTTCAGAATTTCGACAAATTAAATACTACTCAAATGATGCACTTCGTCTTTCATTGTTTTGAAAAAACTACAAATCACGTATTCGAACTGATCACCGAACAAACAATACACTGAAAAAAAAGTTTTTTTCCTACTAGTAAATTTTTCTCTCGAATAAGGAAACTGGTATTCTTGGAGTAAGAATACCTAAATTTCCTTCCCATAGGAATATGCATACTGACGGTAAGAAGACTTGGTATTCCTCTGAGCAAAATACCAAAATGACGACTTAGCAGATTTAACCTAAGCTAGCTAACACAGATTTAAATATGTTTATAATAATTAACTTTTATATTATAATTAATTATTTATAAATTATTAATCATTAATAGATTGAAATTAAAATATGGTTTAAAATGGTTTTAATATATTGGATCAAAATTAAAATAATTAATAAAAGTATAGTCATTGTTATTATGTATTTGTCCACTTATAAATAATTAAGTCGATAACGATTAATAAATAAATTGTGAGGCTTATAAAAATATTATAGTGTTTATCAATAAAAGTGAACATTAAAAATATAAAGTAAATTATAATAATTAAAAGCAATTACGCAATACGATATAATATTTTTCAGCTTTTGATGTTAAACTTAAAGGTTTAAAATAAAATAAATTATCATAGCTTATAATAAAACAAACTGGCGAGATATCAATCACTTCATACACATATTCATGATCTCGGAAGACCGTTTGTAAGTTTTGGTAAATAAAAAATGGCGTTTCATCGCGAATAAAAATATGTTTAATGAGTCCAAATAATGGCTCATCATTATTTTCACTGGTACATAACACCATTTCTGGTTTGTACGTACTACCATTTTTATCAACCCAATTAACTTTGTGTATGATGGTATTTCGAAAATTCGGCACGTTAATCAAACTGTTATCGAACGTTACTGACAACTCGCTCAATTTACAAGAGGACGAAGGCCCTTCTGCAAAAGTAGGATGAATTTTCATAGAATAAATTTGAGAGGCGAATTTGAATTGATGTTTAGTCACAATTGTTTGAGCAATATTTCTTTTACAATTACTCACTGATGCTGATACAGTCGACTCTCTATGCTTCCCTTCTAACCGCATACACCAAAAATTTATTGGAGGTCCAGATTCAGCCATTATAGCGGGTAAATGAGTTAAGAAGTGATCTTTGGGTTTCAGGGTTCTATTTAATAAACTGCGAACTAATGAATGGTGCTCTTGAATGAGGACTCGTAATATCAAGTGGCATCCAATCTGTAGAGATGGTGACGTAATTAAATTAATAATTTGCCGCAGGATAAGATAGATTCGCCAAACTGGATCATCTTCAGGTACTAAATCCCCTACCAATAAGCCAAAATGTCGAACAAAGGTATACATCTCTGCAGCAGACATCCGTAAATGTTCATTTTTAAAATCATTTTCAAATATACCTAATGGAATACTGCTCAATCCAACAATGAATATTTATCGGGTGATTTAATTGAGATAATAAAAAATATTTTTTCACTAGAACGTAATGTTTAATTAAGGCTGCCATATCAAATATACAAACTCCCTCAAAAATATCGTGCATAATATCAGATGAAAAATTATCAGTAACGTGAAAATCCTTTAAACGGTGGAAAGCACTTTCTTCTTTGATACCAGTCACAGAAACATCGCTGAGAATTAAGTCTTTTGCGTATGTAGTTTGAGTCCTCATATAAACTGAGTCTTCTAGAGATGCCATGGATCTTTGCTCCTTATCCATTTTACAGAAGCGGCACGCATAATTGGCATAAAAGCTTTCTACAAAGCCTAATATGGAGTGAAGACCTAAGTTATCGCCCACAATCAAACCCAATTTAAGGGGGGAAACCACATTAGGAGGTTGGTTTTCAGGCGTTTTTTATGAATTTTTTTAAGTGTGAAGATATGATTGGAATTTGATCTAACTTTGTCATTATTTCATTGATATTTTGAATTCCAAATACAAATTTTTTCAAGTCATTTCGGCTGAAAATGTCGAAGTTATTGGCTGTTGTCCACTAAAGGTCGTCGTCCGAGTTCTTTGTTTGCGGGAAATGTGGAGGTCGCAATTTTCATCCGAATGCGAAATGGTTTTTTTTTTACATCATCAACATGTTTCCTAAGAATATGAACCTCAGTGCGGGTCAAAATTGTAAAAATTGAAGTGTTGACAGGTGTTTGAAAAAAATTTCTCGATTTTCACCATTTTTTTCACTTATTTTGCAATAAAAAAATCTCTTCAAATTATAATATCATCCCAAATGTTGGTTCATATTCTTCGCAATTTTATAAAGAAACACACTTTTAACTTTCATAAAGATCGGTCCATAACTTTTCGAGCTAGAATTCCCGCAAATAAAAAAAATATAGTTTCGAGAAAAACGCGTTTGAAAAAAAAATTCCAGAAAACGAGAAATTTTTGAAAGAATAGAAATAAGAATAGAAATGATAAAGAAAGAGAAAAAAAACGAAAAAAAAAAAAAACGGAAAAAAAAAAAAAAAATTTTAAATAAGAATAGAATCGGAACAAATTTGAATTTCGCTTCGAAATTTTGGCAACGTATTCTTAAATAGTTATACTAAAAATTTATATAATAAAAAGAAATCCGATTTTTTGAAAAGCCCAATGTGGTTTCCCCCCTTAAAATAAACTGTAACTTTTCCGTGCGATAAATCAAGCTCCAAACCATTTGTTTCTAAATTATTTAACTCATCAATTAAAAGTCTAAAGACAGCAGTATTTCCAAACTGTAGTCGGTCTTTGGAGTAAAGAAGAAGAGCATGAAAGATTGTATCCAATGTTGACTGATAATGTAGAGGGAAACACGGTAATGTTATGTAGCATCCACATAATTTATTAGATCCTGAGTGACTACCAAGAGCGTTTCCAGTTTCATAATCGTCAGAAAACAATATTATAGGAAAAACTCTTTTTGGCCCAAAATTTCGTATTTTCCTTTTCCACAATTTAGATTGAATAAAATTTGAAATCACTGATGTTTCTTTCTCCAATTGTTGTACATATGTTAGAACCATATTATATACCTCCGGCAATTCAAAAAAAATTTTCAGCATAATTTTAAGGGGAAATTGAAAAGCGTATGCCTCCGCGGATTCTTGTTTTATAGTACCATCCAAAGAACGTTTACAACCCTTAGATTTTTTACCAATCAAAAACTTTTCCGACTCAAAATACAAGTTTTTATCTTTGAGTATCTTGATTCGTTTGTGTTCTGTATCAAGATCATCGAATGCATTAGAAAACGAATCGAATAAATCCGTTACAGGTTTTAAATTCATCTGACAAGACGAATCAGAATTCAAATCTAATAATTCTTTTTTAATCGTGTTTAACCCATTGTCCACTATCGTTTTGGTCAATGTCAAAAACTGCTGTACTTGTTTACGTGACACTGCAGGAGTATTGTACATTTTTAAGCTAGCACTTAATATATCTTCTTTGATGTTTTTAGAAACTTTTAATTTTTTATTTGTGATTTGTTTTTCATTTGACGACGGACCTGCTATAGAACAGTTGTTGAGATAAAAATCATCAAAGTTTTTTTGTTCGCATTTGTTGAGATTGTTTTCTGCTTGATGGCTAGCAGGTGAAATGACGGGGAGTTTTGAATAATTAATCTGGAGCAAATCAGGTTTCGATTCAGATTTTGACATTGAGTCAATTTTTAAGCTATGTTTTGAGTCCCAATGCCGTTGAAAGGACAAAAAATTGTTGTAAGATCTGGTACAAGAAATTTCTCCACAATTATATTTTTTTACTTCATATTGATTATAATGAGTAGATTCCAAATGACTTCTTAAAAGACTCATGTCAACATTTTGCCGGCAAATAAAACAAATAGGCATTTTTTTTTTAATTATAAAAAAGATAAATTTAAACCTTACAATTATTCAGATCAGTTATAAAAGTTAAAGTACTAGGTAACACGACGCCATCTTTTTCACCCTTAACGTCATAAATTTTTCTTTGAATGACCATCCAGGGATATTCTGATTATTTGGGATACAACAACTGGAACGCATAAAAACTTTTAAAAGCTGTATCAACTGCTTGCAGTACTGAAGACAATTGATAACTTATATTGTTAATGTGGACAGTACACGATTCTACTTTATAAGTCCCTACAACCGCTACAATTGGCTGTTCAGTTAGACCAAATTTCTTTAAATTTTCTCTTCGTTTCTTGAGTTCAGCTTTTAATTTTGCGTCATCTTCAACATGAAGTATAAAGCCCTGTTGAACTTTTTCTTTGCCAGGCTTCCATAGTGGTATGATGCTCTGTACACTTTGAAAAGGTCCGGGGAGTGGTAGTACTAGTGGCAACAGTTTTAGCACACAAATTTTTTTCTGTTCTGGATTAATAATAAGAAAAATATAATTATTATCACAAGAAAATCAAATTAAAACTATAACTTCAATAGTTTCGAAAATTTTCAATTTTCAAAGAAAGAAGTTCATGGAAATATTGATGTAATTGATTCATACCTGCAGAATTAAGATCCTTACTTTGGTCCAACGAAGAGATTTGCTGTAAGAGAAGTTGTAGTGCTGCCGATTTTCTTTTTTTTTTTAGTGCAGTAAGAAACTACTTGTTTCTCAAACGTATCGAAATTATTAAATAAATTCAATTTTTTGTTTGGATAAATCGTGGAAAATCGATGTCGATCTAATAAAAAATTATAAATATTATTAAAAATATATAAATACAGCAATGAATAACAATTATATAAATTACTAAAAACTAACCAATACAGGTCCATTAGTTAAATGTTTGAGTATTACAAAGGATTCGATGTAATTTGTTATATACGTATCTGTAATCAAATTATATAGTACATTGTGTGACAAGTGCGTAAAGCAGGTGATTTTCGATGAGTGTGAATTTTATCGCCCGAGCGAAGCGAGGGCGATGATCACACGAGTCGAATATTACCTGCTTCGCACGCGTTGCACATACTATTTTTTTGAACCGAGTCGTGAGAAGTTCGACCTAAAGATAGTGGTTTCGTGTCGATATCCGAAATCGGTGGACGGGTCCAGGGCGGAGCCCTGGTCGGGGTGCGGGGGCGAAGCCCCTGCTGGGGGTGCAGGGGGCGAAGCCCCCGCTGGGGGGGGTGGGGGGCGAAGCCCCCCACAAAAACAAATAACCAAGTTCCAAAATAATTAAAGGTAAATTTATTACGTATATAACGATGTGTACGGTTGACCAGCAGAAGGTCTACTGCACACAGCGTCTAGACTACATTCTGCAGTGGAGATAGACCAAAAGGTGTTAAAAAAAAAAAATCACAGCGTCTGCTGTTTGATACATTGGCCCAGCCGTCCGAGCACCGCCAAGTGTAATTGTTAGTAAACAACTGATTACTTTGAGTCTATAAGTCGTGAAGCTGTAACCCTGTGCGAATAGCAAAGATTTTCTTCCAATCACTGTGCTCAAAGCTAAATGCTTTACGCACGGCGTGCGAGAAGCAAATTGCTTTACGCACGCTCAATAAGAGTGCGTGAATCGGGTGTTTCTCAAACGCTCTCCATGCATGAGAAGTCGAACTTCTCACACCGCGTTTCGAAAAATCCTTTTTTTCGAGGTATCAGACCACAATTTTTCAACTTTACACCATGGGTCTATATTTGACTTAAGCCAACTCAATTTTTCAGCAAATTCTTCTTCAGATATGTCTACTTGTAAGTCACTAGTAAAACCTAAATGCACAGATCCAGTAATTTCAGTTACTTTTCGCTTAGACCCAGTTTTTTTAACCACTCCACTCGTCAACAAACGGGCTCGAAAAAAATTGTTATATTTTGAAAATAACTTTCCCTTTGGTAATATTTTTAACTTATTGGCTTTTCATACTTATAGGGAATGTAATAAGTTTCTACAATTTCCGTGGGAAAAGCATCCACAATCAAATCAGCCAATTTAATTAATCTTCCTAGGGTTATCCTGTAAGTAATAGAAAATATATTTTTAAAACTGACATAGAACAAAAGAACATTAGCTCAAATGAATAAAATAAATTTTTTAAAAGAAATACGAAGTTCAATAAAACGTAGATCAATTAAAAAAAAAAAAACATTTCTGATAATAGTTAAGCTTACACAAGATCGGGAGTCGTACGGATTTCTACATCAATTAGAATTTCGACTAACACAGTCCGATGTTCATCAGTCAAAGTTCTGTGCGATTTATAATAATGTAAGATACATATTCCGAGCGCTGAACTCCTCAACGTAGCAATAACATCAGTAACAGGATTAGTCAACTCAAAATTAAGATCCGCGTTATCAATTCGACTAAAATCGAACTTTCAGGTCTAGGTGTAGAAGTGGCACGATCATCAGAGAATATTTCTTGGTTAGAAACTAAAATATTCAAAAGAATAAAGAAAAATATTTGATAATCATTAATAATCTACATTAACTTCAAGTATGCAGCATCAATAAGTATTATAGAATCAATAAGATCGATATGAGTATATACCTGACGGACTTAAATCGCTTTCATTTTGTGGTTGATGATTATTGAAATGTTCTTCTGTAACCTGCACAATGAATTGAATAAATATGAGGAAAATGAAAAATTTTGAAAATATCGCGAAAGTTTGGTGATGATAAATAATAAAAAATCCTACATGTTCAATAACTGTCCCAAATTCTCTCTTCCACCTAGTAAGGAACTTTACACGAGGACCAGTTTTGCGAATTAAGTTTTGAATTACTTCTTCGTTTAAATTTCTAAACGCGGCTTCATCCACTTCTTCATCTATAATTAAAAAAAATGATGTTATGATTCTAACGTTCAATTGAATACAAGTGTAATCAATTTATAACCATAATTTCGTTACGTTTTTTTTTTTTTAATAATTTCCTAATTTTAAGTAAAATTCAACCCGCTGAGCTACATCTGGGTCACCAGTGACCCGGTGGAATTCTTAAAAAAAGAGGTACGTTTCGAATAATTACGCGCCGCCTCGTTTTCTTTTTCAAATAACTTTTTATAAAATGAAGATATCATCATCGTTCTTGCACAGTCTTACTCCAGACATTCTAACGATTCCATTTTACTATAAAACTTAAAAAAACAAATATCCTGGATCACTTTTATAAAGGGTAGAACTTTCGGGTCGCTGGTGACCCAGGGTGTACTTCAACGTGGCGACGGAAAATGGTGTAGCCCAGCGGGTTAATGGCATTCATCAATTCAGCTGAAGTTTGACAATTTTTAGAATTTTTATATAACTAGTAAGTTTTTATAAAAAAATCTTTTTAAAGTAATTCTATCGTTAATTTTTTTTTAATTTCACGATATAGAATTTAGAAACATTTTTTTTTTATAAAAATTTACGGGTTAAAAAAAATTCCAAAAATTTTCAAACGTTTGCTGAATTCAAGTCATGAAATTTTATAAAAATTGATAATTATTGAAAGATGGATAAAAAAACACTTGAAGGTTAAACAGTAAAAAGATGTAAAATATTATTCAAGTACAATAATTACCTTCAAAAATTTGTTGCAGAGATGCCAAGTCCCATTCGAGCAACTTTTTTTCGACCCAAGAATCCATACAACAATTTTTATCAATTATATATAGAACACTTAAAGAAGACACATAAACAAAACAATTTCTCATGAAATAAACAAACAGTACGCCATCAATCTAAAAATAGCGGGAAATCAAAGAATTAATGGCGCTACTGCTGCGGTTGCTATGGTAACACAGCTTGTGGTTTTCGCCTCAGAATAATATTTGGTATTCTTGTGGGGATAATACCAGTTTTCTTACCATAAGAATACGTATACTTACTGCAAGAAAACTGAGTTTGAAATACTTTGTATTTTAGTAGGAAAAAAACTTTTTTTCAGTGTACTCAGTCAACTATTCGTTACTTCGAGACTATTGATTTTACCATTATCTACGGTGATGGCCCGAGCTGTAGATTTTTAGGTTGCCAACTTGATCAATTTGGCTGCAACCGATGGCCAATTTTCGGTAAATTTTTGAAAGCTATCTGGTTGCTCTAGAGCATAGTCAATTTAAAGCTGTAATAATAGAAGTGATGTATTATATTCAAAGATAACACAACCAAAATGAGATGATCCTAAATTTTCAGCATTTTTCACTTTTACAAAGATTATCATGAATATAGAGTCAAATTCTGATGGGAAATAAAATTGATTTGCATCCTATATTGAATACCAAGGTTGATCCAAGAGGGGTCTTCAACACTGGATACTCTTCGTAATAGTCGAAGATGCTCAAATTATGATTCCGTGCAAAACTAGTTTTCTCTCACAAAATTTTGATTGTCGCGTCGTCATCCAGCGATGCTGATTTCAGCTCAGCGTGATATTTTTTATCATCTTCAGTCTCGCTGGTTGTCGTAGCAAATCTCTTGAACGCATTAGATACTTTGCAATGCTTGAGCCTGCATTTTATATTTGTGTATTTATCCCATAATTTTCCTCGTGCCAATACTTTGTTAGTCCCGCCTTGGTAAGGGACAAAGTAAGTACCAGGCTTCTCCGTAGGCCACATAACTTTTACTTCTTTAGACCAGAATATAAACTGTTTTTTCGTGATTCTATATGTACTAGAAGTCTCGATAATACACGTGTTTTGGTGGACCCATGTACGTCCGACCCGCCGGTGCGGGTAATACACGGACGCAAGTACGGGTATTATAAATACCCGTGTAACGGGTAATCAAAGTCAAATATTATTTGATCTTTAACTAAATTCTGACGATATTATAACGATGGTTGTGATATTAAATTATCCAAGAACGATATTAAACATTACTGAACCATACTAGATTTTACATACGGTAATAAATTATACGAAAGTGACCATAATTGACTCAATTAACAAATTATTAATAAACTTAACTGTTAAATCTTTTGAGGAAAAATTAATACAATAGGTTCTGAAAACTATATCGGCTTTATTGATTTTTGAAAGTTAACGCTACGGTGCTTGCTTACAGACTAAAAGCTAAACACAAGAACATACACAGGATTATGGTATCCCCACTCTATCTGTTGATGTATGAGTATCTACAGTATTTAAATCATTTAATCTCAACACTCCCTCTCGATTTATACTGTAGCTGTATGACCTTACATTAGTATTATATTAGTATATTCCATAACAAATTCTGAATCCTTGAAACTTTGTATTTACTAGCGCTTTTGTTAATGTATCTGCTAATTGGTTCTTTGTTGGAATATATTGTACGTCAATTTCTCCACTTTTCTGTTTCTCACATGTAAAGAAAAATTGTACCTCAATGTGCTTAGTACTTTTGATCGATTCTGGAGTTTTAACTATTGTTATCGCTCGCTGATTGTCACAGTACAATACAGTTTTCTCTTTCTGCTTACAATATATATCCCCTAATAACCGTCTTAGCCAGATTACTTCTTTTGTGACTGAGCAAAGAGCAATAAATTCTGCTTCAGTCGTAGACGTTGCGGTTACACTTTGTTTCTTTGAGCTCCAACTAACTGGACCCGAATTCAAAAAACATACCCATCCTGTCGTGCTTCTTCTATCATTCAAATCTCCTGCAAAGTCTGCATCGCTATAGGCACTTAGTATTGTGTTTTCTGAACCCAAATCGTAAGTGATTCCATAATTAGACGTACCCTTCAAATACTTAAAAACTCTTTGTACTCCATGCCAATGTTCAATCATTGGGTTTTCTAAGAATCTACTCAAAACCCCGATGATATAACAGATATCAGGTCTTGTAGTTATCATAAGGTACATCAAGGATCCTATAGCTTGCCTATAGGGGAAAACATTTTTATCTTTTGAGTTTTCAGTATTTTTGGTAAACTTGGTTCCTGGATCGGCAGGAGTGGAGACAGGACAGCAATTTTCGTGATTGAATCTTTTCAATATTTCATTTGTATAACTTTGCTGGTGTATTTTCATTTTTCCGTTGTCTCCACTTCTCTCAATCTGTAGACCAACGAAAAATTCTGCTTTGGAATGAGTTATCTGAAACTCCTTATTTAAACTATCTAGCAAAACACTCATTTCAAGCTCATTCTTTCCACACAACAACCCATCATCGACATAAATTGCTAAGAACAAATCTTTCACTTTATCTACAAAAACGCATGGGTCAGCCTTCGACTGCTGAAAACCTCGATGTACTAAGAAATCAACAATTTTTTTATTCCACTGTCGTGACGCTTGTTTAAGTCCATAAAGACTTTTCTTTAATAAGCACACACACTCACTTGTCTCGAAACCACTGGGCTGCTCCATGTATATCTCTTCTTCGAGGTCTCCGTGCAGGAACGCCGTGTTGACATCAAACTGATACACTTCTAGGTTGTTGGCTGCTGCGATGGATAGCATGACGCGAACTGAACTGAATTTAACGACAGGGGAAAACGTTTCAGTGTACTCTGTACCTGCTGTTTGTGAACATCCCCTGGCCACCAAACGTGCCTTATGCTTGTCAATCTCGCCATTTGCCTTCAACTTCCTCTTAAAAACCCATCGATTCGTGATTACATTTTTCTCCTTTGGCCTCGGCACAAGAATCCATGTCTTATTTTTTTCGAGCGATTTCAGCTCGGCATCAATAGCTTGCAACCATTTATCTCTGTCGATGTTCTTCATAGCTTCTTCAATGTTGGTTGGTTCACTGCAGATCATGTATGCTTCTGCAATCTCTGCCTGTTCATCCCCTTGATCCCCATCTGGTCTATTCCTTCTTGGATATGGTGACCTTGGAATTGGAATTCGAGGATTTTTGTACTTTCTCTGCACATGTTCTGTTAAAACCGGTGGATTTATGTCATTGTTCATTTCTTCTCCCTCTGGTGTCAATATTGCTTGTTTTTCAGAGGGTTGAATTTGACCTTGGACGTTTGTCATATCCTTGATTTCAATAATCTCATTGTTTTGTCTAGTTTCGTGAAAAATGACATCTCTTCTTATCATCACTTTTCTTGTAGTCGGATTGTACACTCTGTACGCCTTATTTCCATCACTGTAGCCTATCATTTGGCATTTCACCGAGTTAACTTCCCATTTCGTTCGCTGTTCCTTGGGCACGTGGACATAACAATCGCATCCGAAAATCCTTAAATGCGATACCGAGGGTTTCTTCCCAAACCATTTCTCATAAGGAGTTGATCCATTTAAAGTCTCTGACGCCGTCCTATTCTTAATGTATACAGCTGTGTTTGTAGCTTCCGCCCACATGTGTATAGGCAAGCCTCGTGCATGAAGCATTGCTTTCGCCGACTCAACCTCTGTCCTGTTTTGACGCTCTATATAGCCATTCTGCTCAGGTGCTCGAGGTGTTGTCGTCTCGTGCTTAATGCCTCTAGAGAGGAGGAGCTTCCTTACTGCTTCATTACAGAATTCCTTGCCACCGTCTGTCCTCAGCCTCTTTATGTGATTACCATCTGCCTGGACCTCTGCATAAAATAACTCAAGATTTTCCAAGACATCAGACTTCTTCTTCAAGAAATAGACATAACAATATCGGGAAAAATCATCCTTAAGCAAAAGAAAATAGTTCGCACCCCCGAATGATTGAGTGCTCATTTTTCCACATATGTCTGCATGAAAAAGTTCACCTGGTTTTGTTGCTCTCGTAGCAGTCTTTGGAAACGACTTTCTATGTTGTTTTGCATACACACAACTCTCACAAAATAAGTCACTCTGTGTATCATTGAACTTCAAGTCACCAACAACACACTTGTCACGCATTTGTCTGAGCGTTTTGTAATTGACGTGTCCCAGTCTCTGATGCCACACTTCTATTGAATCACCAAAGGCTATGTTTACTTCCGACACTTTAATTGATCTCAAGTTCAATTTGTATAAATTATTCTGTTTCACACCACTCAGAACAAGTTCGCCATCTTTCTTGAACACTACATTGTTACCACCTTCTTCAAAAATCACTTGCATCCCTCTTAGCGTAGATTTAGCGATTGATAAGAGGTTTTTCTGAATGTCTGGTACGTATAGTACATTTTTGATTGTGTGTATAACTTCACTTTTACCGGCACTGACACACACATCAATATCACCTCTTCCTTTAGCATCGATGAGCGCTCCATCACCAACCCTTACTGTGTAGCTTCGCTCAGGGTATGATATATAATTTTTAAACCACTCCTTGCGAAAACACATGTGCTCAGTTGCACCTGAATCAGCATACCAACTGTCTTCGTCACTCATACTTGACTGTTTGGTGTCAGCTGAAAAGAGATGAGCCTGGTCCGAGGTTGCTTGGTTCGTCGTATGTGTTCCTTGTGTATTCGAATCTCGTGGGTGCGGACCTTCTGCGACATTCGATTGCATTGAATTCTTATTATCGCGTTCCTTCTTCCTACACTCTCTTGCCCAATGTCCAAAAAAACCACAATAATTACATTTACCATTTCGTCGAGGCGCCCTGCCTTCGTTGTAACTTGCTTTGTTTCCAGCCCTCTGTTTGTTTTCGTAACGCCTGCCTCCCCGCGCACTGTATGCCTCGGAGTTATGACTGTCCTTATCTCCTGTACGCATATTCAAGAGGGCCTCTTCGTTTACCAAATGATCGGTCAACTTCTCTATACTCTGCTCCGCCTTGGGTACTGCATACCATGCAGTTCTCACATGGTCGAATTTTTGTGGCAGACTGCCCATTATTTTGGCTATTATCATTGGCGTTTTCTGCTCGAGATCCATTTCCTTCAGCCGTTGAGCCAGTGACGTCACCCTTGCCACAAAATCAGACATCTTCTCATCGTCCGCCATTTTGGCGTTGATGAATCTATCTAGGAGAATTTGCGCCGATTGATCACTTTTTTCTGCGTGAACTGTTTTCAAGCGAGACCACATTTGAGCTGCCGTTGTGCAGTCTGTCATATATTTTAGTTGATCTAGCTCCAGGCCACGCATCAGGAAGGCTTTTGCCTGTATATTCTTCTTATCCCACTCAGATGCATTCTGAGCTGTGCGAGGGATTGTTCCTAGGATGTAGCCTCCCAACTCATTCTCTGCCATAAAGATTTCCATTTGCATCTTCCATAATTGATAGTCATTCCCATTAAACTTATGGATGTGATATGCTTTCACTTCCGCCATATCAGGCGCAGCACTGTTTTCAACTTCTTGTGCTTGCTCGAACGACTCAGCCGATTCACTATCACTCGAAAGATTCAAGGTGTTCCCGATTAACGAATCATCAGACACGATCACAATTGGCTCAGCCATGCGGTGCTTACCAAGAATAACTTCGATGATTTGAAAAAAAAAATGCGCTAAAATATGTCACCTGGGCCCATAACCTGTTAAATCTTTTGAGGAAAAATTAATACAATAGGTTCTGAAAACTATATCGGCTTTATTGATTTTTGAAAGTTAACGCTACGGTGCTTGCTTACAGACTAAAAGCTAAACACAAGAACATACACAGGATTATGGTATCCCCACTCTATCTGTTGATGTATGAGTATCTACAGTATTTAAATCATTTAATCTCAACATTAACGATAAAAACTAAACTGTAACGCCAGGCCTAAGCCTTAGTGGCTAACTTCGCTCAGGGTACTCCAGGAAAGGTAATTTTCTACAGTATTTCATGCACAAGATAAATTTAACATACTAAATCAGAAACAAAGCCATACGAGAAGCGATAGCAATAAATTATAGCCAAAAACAGTAAAGATCTACGTAACTCAGCCAGACTCGAGGTTGTTCGATAAATTAATAGAGATAGACGAAAGACGAGCTTCTCAGCTCAATAGACAAAAACGAGCCTCGTGACTCAATAACCAGAATAATTAACAGACTTTTATCCGAACTACCTCGTGCCTTCACAGAAAGAATTAAGACCTTACCTTAAGTTGATTTCAGATGTAACACAACACTATTTAAATAATACTCGATATAGCACTATTGATGACGATAATATACGATAGATGAACGATAGGTGATACGATAGGTGATACGATATACGATAGATGACGATAGGTGAGACGATAGCTGGTACGATAGGTGAGTCGTAGACTGGAGCGAAGAATAGGCCGAATAGCCCGTGTGTCCTCCTTATATAGTATCGGTATTCTCTTCCACCCGCTCATCCTTCGGGTTTAGCGTAATCACGTGACGTATCGGTCCGCTAATTGGTCCGCGTAACGATAGTTGTACCGACGTAAAATAGGAGAAATCTATCTCATCCCTGCCGCTGCTCATACCGCTCCTATTCCCGCCTTCCTTTTGAATCCCCAGATTATGAAGCAACGATGGGGCCTCATTCGTCCGGCTACCCGGTATTTCTCCTAGGTCCTGGCCTCATTCGCCGATCCACAAGGAGATTGGTGGTAGTTTCGTGTTTCGGCATACGAGAGCTTCACCCACGAAAGAATTCTCTAGGTTGGAACGCTGATCCGGGGGTCGACTGGACCAACCACGGCCGCGGTAACAGTTTTGGAGACAGCGTCGATTTTATTTGCGCTGACTGCTTGCTCATCAGGTGGGAGGTTTTGGGGTGCGCCTGCACTTAACCCTGTACGCCACCCTCACAGCAGCAGTGCATTTTCCCATAGGCGGTAGCTTCCCCAGATGACGGGAGGATTTGTTGTACTTCTCGTACATCCCTGTACGCCGTCAATCCGGTAGTTTGGAGGTAGTAGATTCCCCACTTGAGTGGAGGCGCTAACCTTCGGGTCGACTGGACCAACCATGGCTTGCGCGCCGACAGATTCGTCCTTGACGATAGTGGAGGTTTCGTTACGTTCGGTAGAGTCGATTTTCCATCCGTAGTTCCCACGACGGCAGACGTCTCGTGGAGTATCGAGCTCGAGATTACATAATTTACAAAAAATACAATAGTGTTAGTTAATCCTAATCATTTTTCCCTAATTTTTCCTTTTCCTGGAGTCCCTGTCTACGCCACGCATCGTCATGTCATTGATCGTATCACCTTGTGGCGGGGAATTTAAAATACCACGTCACACAATATAAGTATACTAAATCCATTTTTTTGTCATATTCCTATTCCTCACAACGTAACATTGGCGACGAGGTAAATATTGGTAAGATCGCGTGTGGTTAATGAAAGATAAAAGAAACAAGAAAAATCAGAGTCGTGAGGGTAAATTATACGCAAGAGAGCACATGGAGGAATCTGCGAAGAAGAGTTGGCAGAAGCAGGCGGAGGAATTAGCTACATTAAAGGCTAAGGCAACGAGAGAAATTCATGCTTGAGATGAAAGAATTCGGAGATTAGAAGAAAGAAATAATGAAGAAAAACTTGCACGTGAAATGGCTGAGCGGCGTGTTAGGACTTTGGAGCAACCTGGGCAGTCGGACGTTGCAAGTAATGTTCAACAAGTGGTAATGGTACCAACGACGTGTATTCGTTCAATTCAAGAATTCACAGAAGGCGGGGATGTTAATTTGTGGTTTGAGAGGTTTGAACAATATTTAGTTGCGAATAATGTAGATCATGAAGCAGAGTCTTCTTCTCACATTACTCGGAAAATGGGGTGTGTGATCCAACACTACCAGCCTCTTTACCTCTAGTGTCATTGAAAAATACCTTATCAAGACATCTTAAGCCTAAGCCAAATTTTTTAACAGAACGATATACATTCAAAGAATGCCGTCAAAAATCTGAAGAATCAATTAATCAATTCGTAGCCAATTTGAAGCAGATTGCAGCGCACTGTGAGTTTGGAGCAAATCTGGTCAGCAGTATGAGAGACCAATTTGTTTGGGGATTGAAGGATGATTCTATCAAAAGGAAATTACTAGGAGAAAGAGATGTGAGTTACGCAAGGGCAATTGAGATTGCCTGTGGAATGGAAGCTGCAAAACGTGATATGGGTGAGATGAATAAAAGCAGTTCACTGAATTTTATAAAAAACAATCGACGAAGAAGTTTTATTGACGTTAAACAATCAGATTTTCGGAAAAAGTTGAAATGTTTTTGCTGCGGGAAGGATGGACATAGTACAAATAATTTTCATTTCCGTAAATTTTCATATAATTATGGGCGGTTCCACGTCAGCTGTACCACTCCTGTCAGTCATAGTCATCAATTCTACCGAAATTTGGTGATCTTACTAGTTTGGTAGGAAAATGATTTCCGACCAAAGGATTTCGCGAAATTCGAAAAACTATAGAAGTTGCCCAATTCGGAACTTTTTGATCGTCAATTCTTTGAAAATTCATATCTCTGCAACCACTTATCGGATCGTGAATTTCCAGTCATGGTGTGACGTGGGAAAGTGTGCAGTTTAATCAAAAAAATACATCATTGATGCGAGTTGAAGAAATGAGCCTGTATTATGCAATACAATGTTGAAAATCGATTTTCAATCATGTTCTCTCACAATCTAAAATTTGAAAAAAATACAGGTTACTCCTTCCAAGCTTATCTACAATTTCACCCATTGTAAAGTTTGTAGTCGAATCTAGTTCGCGCGATATTAATTGTCAAAGTCCGTCATATGCGCTTTCGCCGCGCGGTACCCCAGCGATACGCAACTACCGCGAGGACCAGGTGAAAGACAATGGTCCGTCCGCCCAGACACCTAATATTTCGTATTTTCATGGAGATAGCCACTCGTAAGTCGTAGCGCTGAAAATCCCTAGGGTGATGCAACTCGGCAGCCATTGTTGATGGAAGCTGGCTGACTGCCAATACATCGCGGAAGGTAGACATGTGTGGTTATGTTCGTTTATTTGAAGCAGATGATAAATAAAGTGAATATAACCTATGTGAATAAATAAAGTGAATATAACCTATGTCTGTATATTTATCAAAAATTGATCAATCAGTTTTAAATGACTGTAACGAAGACTAATTTATTACAACATGACAATTATCCTTGTTATGTATTGAATGAACTTTTACTCAGCTTCAATAAAGTTTTTCTCCCTTACCTAGTTCAATTTATTGAAGCCTCAACCCCAGGATACAATTGATAATTTCGTTTAAATTGGTTCTTCTCGATGAACTCTTCAATTCTAATTAATTTCCGGTTACAGCTGAGGTTAATTCGTTAATAGATATCATTCAAAACTGATTGATCGATTTTTGATAAATATTCATAGCTTGTTCCCGAAGGTTTTATTCACTTCATTTATCATTTGCTTCAAATAAACGAACATAACCCCACACGTCTACCTTCTGCGATGTATTGACAGTCAGCCGGCTTCTATCAACAATGGCTGCCGAGTTGCATCGACCGCGCGCCAAAATCACCCTAGGGATTTTTCAGCGCAACGAGTGGCTATCCCCATGAAAATACGAAATATTAGGTGTCTGGGCGGACGGACCATTCTCTTTCACCTGGTCCTCGCGGTATACTGCTGCGGTAGGGCTTCGCGATTACAAATACTATCTGTTTGTTTACATTTATTTCTAGTCTTTTCATTGTCTTTCGTCGGGACGGAACAGTTTGACATTCTTATCATCGAAGGTGTGCGATCAGTCTTTCATATGTATGAAACACGCAGTGCTTGATTTACAGGTCTCACTTTTAACGCCCTGGAATGCCCGAGTTTTTTAAACGGATCGCAACAACTCTTTATTGGAGGCATGATGGCTAACAAACAGTTTTCTATGTTCGCGGAAGCACTCACCGACTAAGACTGATCACACACCTTCGATGATAAGAATGTCGAACTGTTTTGTCCCGAAGATAGACAAGGAAAGTACTAGAAATAAATGGAAACAAACAGATAGTATTTGTAATTGCGAAGCCCGACCGCAGCAGTGTAGTTGCGTATCGCTGGGGTACCACGCGGCGAAAGCGCACATGGCGGACTTTGACAATCAATATCGCGCGAACTAGATTCGACTCCAAACTTTACAATGGGTGAAATTGTAGATAAGCTTCGAAAGAGTATCCTGTGTTTTTTTCAAATTTCAGATTGTGAGAGAACATGATTGAAAATCGATTTTCAACATTGTATTGCATAATACAGGCACATTTCTTCAACTCGCATCAATGATGTATTTTTATAATTGAACTGCACACTTTCCCACGTCACACCATGACTGAAAATTCACGATCCGATAAGTGGTTGCAGAGATATGAATTTTCAACGAATGGACGATCAAAAAGTTCCGAATTGGGCAACTTCTATAGTTTTTCGAATTTCGCGAAATCCTTTGGTCAGAAATTATTTCCTTACCAAGCTAGTATAATCGACAAATTTAGGTAGAATCGATGACTATGACTGGCAGGAGTAGTACAGCTGACGTGGAACCGCCCCTATTGTGAAAGAGATGGACATTCAAGAGTATACGTTCTCGAAATGGATTGACGTACGAGAGTTGACCAACATTACATCAGGAACTACAATCAGTGTGTTCGAGGATTATTTTGCGACGTGGGGTATGTATTCCGGTGGTTTTGGTGACTGACAACGGTCCGAGTTTCACATCTAGAGAATTTGAAGATTTTATACGTCACTATGGAGTTGAGCATATTAGAACACCGCCATTTCACCCGGCATCGAATGGTGCGGCCGAAAACATAATTAAGATTTAAAAAAAAAAATTAAAAATATTAGTGAAAGCGGGAAGTTCAGCGACCAAAGCCCTCAAGATCTTTTTCATGCATTATCGAGCCACTGAGCATTGCACGACGGGGTTCACGCTAGCCGAATTGCAGTTGGGGCGTCGAATGAGAATCAAATTAGATATTCTTCGTCCAAACTTACGCGATAGAATTATTAAACAGCAAGCGAGGCAACAATTATATGCACCAGGCAGTAATCGTCGAGAGTTCGACATTGGCCAACAAGTCATGGCTGAAAACTATACGGGAAGCAACTTTGTGTTAGCGACAGTGGAAATTAAGTTATGACCCGTGATATATATGGTAAGAACGTCCGACGATCGTCTATGGAAGAGACATGCGGATCAACTGAAATCTTGTGCAATATCTCGGGAGGAAAACTAGATAAATAGTGGAGAGGAACGAAAAGAAAAGTCCAAGACTCCTGGGCTAATCGAAGAAGTAACTCCAGTATGGGAAAATGAACAGACGAAACAAAAACCAATTCAGACGAAGCAAAAACCAATACAGACACAACAAACCAATTTAGACGCAACGACCGAGGAGGCGAAGACTACGGATCCTGAGATTCCGTTAAAGAAAGTGAAAAACAAGAATCATTGACGAGAAACATTGCCAGAGGGTATTGAGACCAAGATCTCAATTCCGACATCTCCACCTAAAGAAAATATTCCATTACCGCTACGCAAATCGACGAGGATTCGTAAAACACTCGATAGACTAAATTTATAATTTATAGTATGTTGAATGAAAGTTTGAATAGTTATAGGATTGATGACGGGATTCTTTGCGGAACCGACCCTAGGATAATTAAATAGTATAGTATTAAGTATGGTGACACGATTAGCGCATATATATATGTATTGTAACGTGGCAGATTTTATATCTGCCACTGACCGTGCCTCCACCCGCGAACGTGAGCGACCATGCCGCTGCCGTACCGCGAATTCTTCGCCGAAGCGCAAGTCCTACCTATATCTTCTAGAATACGTTGTCTGCCTCAAGTTTCTTTCATTGTGAGACGCAGGTAACACGCCGCTAGGACATCGTGGGAGGCCTGCTTCGTCGCTGGATCGTCTGGGGGATGTTCCGGAAGCCTCGGCATTAGTACCCGCACCTAGGTCATCGCCTCCGTCTCTGCAGCCTCATCACCTGCCGGCCGGGAGAGAGCTGCACCTCCCAGCCTGTTATCGCCGCTAACTCTTCCTCCGGCCAAAATTCGAAAATGCCAAGCGTCAACGGTGCGGCGAACATGCCGTGTGTGGAAAGGCTTTCCCTACCATTTTTCGATTTTCGGACAGAAGATCTGAAAATCACTCCGTTGCCGACCAGCGTATGGAAAGCGTTGAGTTTACCGTATTGTGCGTTTAAGTTACCGCTACGTTTTACGTTATATTTATCTTTTGGGGGTTTTCTTAGTATTATCTTTATCTTTTCTTTTGGGCTTTTTCTCGTAGTTTTCTATTTTGGGGTTTTTCTTAGTTTTTGTGTTTTAGTGATTTTGAACGTGTGCTTTTCTTTTGGAGCCGCCTGGGTTGCGTCCCGATTGAAGGTAGGCCTTTTCTGTTCCAGACCTCGACCATCCGTCCAGCGATTTCACAGCGTTACCGATTCACGGTTTTAATTTACCTTCCGCTATAGACGAGTAGTCGTGGTCTATATCTCTCCTAGGCTAATTTAACATAATTAAGTCTATTTTCTATGTTTTCTGGACTTGCGCTGCTCGGAAAAGAATCCCGGTGCCGTGCAGTATCGCCTACATTACCTATGAATTTCGTTCTTTTACGTGCGTCAGTTTAATTTAGATATTATTTAGCGCTACGTTGTATGATATCTCCTTTTTGCCTTTTGTATCTTTCTCTTCTGCGGCCTAACCGCCATATCTTACCTGCTGCGACGCCGAAATCAAATTCCGCCGCAAGCCTTTATTGTTTTACCTAGCTCTAATCTAGTTGTGTTCGGCCTAACTGGCCCTGCCGGCCTGTTTATTTATTTATTATCTTTTTTTTGTATCGCTGCATTTGATTCGAAATCACATCTTCCGTTATGTTTACCTGTACCGAGTTGAGTGTGTTATTTCCACGCCCCCACGTCCCCCTCTCCGTCTAACTAGTCGGTTATCTTTTGCGGATTTAGTTATTGTTTATTGCGTTTAGTTACCTTTATCTGGCACATTCGTGTGCCTGGCGCCCAACATTATCTTTTGTTTAGTTTTTTTTTGGTATCGTATCGTCCGTAACTTTTCGCGTGAGAAACGTTGGTGCTTCTTTGAGCGGGATTTATTTTTCTATTCAGTTCCTCCGGGTAGGAAAATTGCTCGTTACAGTATATATCAGAGTATAACTTAGTATCTAACAATTTAGAAATAGCTAAGCGATGAAATACTGGAAATCATGTGAACATTCTGTTTCGCTTTGTCAGAATCCACGATGGTTTCTGTTTATTGATCGTGTAGCTTCATGGAAAAATTAAGACTGAATTGGTGTGCATTCCAATAAGAACACGATCCCCGATTAGACGTAGAAAAATACACACAACCAGACGTTGAAAATCTTTTTGACGTCAACGTTGAATAAATCAAAGAATGTCATAGCAGGTAGTAAAATTTATGAGGGTAACAGATATTCTGGATCTCAATGGATCTTCATTCTCTCCTCCCCCCTCCCCCAAACAGTTCTCACATGACTCAACTTCTACCGGTGGTACTTGCGAGGAACACATAATATCTCCTACATTATATCATATGTATCAACGGAGAGGATCTGGTCAAAGTTAACAGACTCACAGGTAGGTGAGCGACCGTGAAATATTTTCCAGTCTGCCGAGGATCCCCTACTATTTCATATATATGTATATATGGGTTGAAATGCTGGTAGATACCATAAAATGAAGTGATTAAGATGTGTTTCATTTTGGTTATGGCTGACAGAGACGAAAATATTAATAATAATAATGGGCAGGAAGGCCAGATGGTTGAGGCGGAGCCACAACAGCAGGCTGCGGTGCTGCCCCAAAATGTAGTATGTATCTAACACTTTTTTTTGTAAAATATTGGTAACGGATGTATTCTATTTTCTGAAATGTGTATATATGATTTGATACCATCTTTTATGATACTATGTGAAACTTTGCATCTATTTTACAGATGGATATGATTCAAGCGGCTGTCGAGCAATGTTTGGCAGCACAGGTGGGCCGAGGCAACCGGGGCGGCCAAGGATACCGCGGTGGCCGAGGATACCGCGGTGGCCGAGGATACCGTGGTGTCAATGTTATACAGCGAGGGGCCGGAGGAGGCCACGGAGGCCAAGAAGGCCGGGGTGGCCATCGCGGGGGCCAGAGAGGGCCCAGAGGAGGCCCGCGAGGGCCCAGAGGAGGCCCGCGAGGGCCCAGAGCGGGCCAGCAAAGGCCCAGAGGAGGCCGGGGAAACTCCTATGGCCGACGGGGCGGTAGAGGGGGCTCTGTCGTTGTCTATTTTTAAAATTAGTAAATTAGAACATATTTATAATCAAAATATATATTTTATTAATAAATACATTTTAAAGTAAACGTCACAGTTCAAAACAAATTATTCACAATCACCATTTCATTCCAATATTCCCGCAGGATTATGTATACAACACATGTCTACTTGCTATATTACTTCGTATAATACGAATTGTAAATTGTCTTCATCATTTTCCTATATCTGGCGCAACTTTCGATTCACTATAACCATGGAGAGGCTGATCGACAGATACATAAGGGACCGGGTACTGGCTGCAAGGCCGGTCTCTAGGGCCCAGCACGCATACCAAGCTGGCAAATCTACGGAGACGGCACTTCACCACCTCTACTCCGGCAGAGTGCAGCACTGTGCGTGTTCATGGACGTAGAAGGGGCGTTCGACAACACCTCCTTCAACGCAATATGCGATGCCGCGAAGAGATTCGGGATCAACAACGCGGTGGTGGACTGGATCAGGCAAATGCTGAGGTCCAGGACGGTCACCGCGAGTCTCGGCGAGACGGTGACCAGAGCTCAGGTCGACAGAGGTTGTCCACAGGGCGGGGTGCTGTCACCCCTGCTATGGACCCTTGTCGTAGATGGGCTCCTTGTCAGGCTCGAGGAGCTGGGGGTGACGACCGTGGGCTACGCGGATGACGTGGCACTGGTCGTCGCGGGCGACCACCCCCCGGTACATGTCGAGCAGGATGCAGAAGGCACTGAACATCGTACAAGAGTGGTGCACATCTCAGGCATTAAGGATAAACCCCAGTAAGACCGAGATGGTTGTATTCACGAAGAAACGACGCTTCGAGATAGGACCCGTCGAGGTCTTTGGTTCGAAGCTGGAACTATCCCACACGGTGCGCTACCTAGGCATCTCCCTGGACAGTAAGCTATTGTGGAAGGAACACGTGTCCAAGCAGGCAAGCAAGGCCACGGCCACATACTGGGCATGCAGGAGGATGGTAGGACAAACCTGGGGACTAAAACCCAGGGTGGTCAAGTGGATATACACAGCCATCATTATGCCCCAGTTATCATATGCATCCGTTGTGTGGTGGCCCGCCATGGACAAATCCACGCTACGGAAGACACTGGAAAAGGTGCACAGGATGGCATGCCTGGGAATAACGGGGGCGCTTGGAACCTCGCCCAAGCTCGCCCTAGGGGCTCTCTTGAACCTCCCGCCACCGCACTTAATAATAGTAGCGGAGGCCTGGAAGACAGCCCTGCGACTGGTGCACCAAGGACACTGGAAAAGAACGGGTGTGGGGCACACGGTGGTACTACTGAGGGAAGGGGCACCGCAGGTGAACCTTACCCAAGGTGGGGACCGATGTCCCAACCACTACCAGTTCGAGCAAGCCTACAAGGTAGAGATCCCGAGCAGACAGGCCTGGTCTGAAGAACGGGACAATCTGCTCTCACCACGGGGACTCGTATGGTATACGGATGGGTCCAAAACCAACACGGGGGCCGGGGCCGGAATCTGGAGCGAGGGACCAAAGACGAACGTATCGCTCGCGCTCGGGCCCACAGCTTCGGTTCTCCAGGCCGAAGTGTTTGCCATACTTTCCTGCGCCAGGAAGATCCAGGCAAGGGAATTCAAGGGCAAGCACATCTACATCTGCAGCGACAGCCTGACGGCGCTCAGATCTCTCAGCGCATGCGTTGTAAGATCGGGGCTAGTCAGAGAATGCGCGGAGATACTCACACAGATCTCCCGCGACAATCGCGTGAAGCTACTATGGGTGCCAGGTCACAGCGGCATACATGGTAACGAGGCGGCGCACTGCTTGGCTAAGGCAGGGGCCCTACGCAACAGGGTCGACGACGGGTGCCTCATAGGTCTACCCCCGACTCACGCCAAGGACCTAGCGAGTGTGTGGACTGAACACCGCCACGCAGACCTATGGTCACAGGCACCAGGCATGGCTCACACGAGGGCTCTTTTCCAAGGGCCCTCCCGTAAGCTGGGGGCCTCACTCATCGTCCTGGAAAGAACCAGACTCAGGCTTCTGGTGGGTCTCATCACTGGCCACTGGTTCACAGGTAAACACATGGTTCGGATGGGGCTCAGAGACGGGCCACTCTGTACCAGATGCGGGGAAGAAGACGAAACCCCGCTCCACCTAATATCACGCTGTAGGGGCCTAAAGGGACCTCGTAAGGAGACCCTCGGGGAAACCTACGACGCAGGTATGAAAATCGAGGACATGGGGGTAGGCAGGCTGCTACAATTTGCTCAAGCGGCATGCCTGACCCCAGCGCCTACAAGCTAAGGTTGCCCTAATGGGCCCGGGCACAATGGTCCAGATGGACTGAGCGCCCGGTCAACCGCTCGAGCCACCGAGCTTAGACATACATACATACTATAATTTACTGATATCGTATTGAGGTGAACAGACTATGGATATGAGATGATACTAATTTTTTAAATTCATATTCAACGATAAAACATTATTTCTTTATAATTATTTGATCAATTTCATACCCAATACTTTGTGATCTAATTTTATTGCAAAGTTTTAGTTGACATTAGAGCTGTACATGGATAATCCTTCAGGTTTCAGTTTAAACTTTTGCCAGATCATCAAAACTATCATTTTTAAAGTAAGATTATATGCACAAATAAATATTTTCACTACCCATATTATGACAAATCTATTGTATGTAAAGTGTTTTTATTGCCTGTCTTTCGACCTTACAATCTATTCATTACATCTTTCTTTATCTGCATGTTATTTTATGATATTTTTAACTCTAAATATATTTCTCCTATACTCTCCATACAATGTCTCTTATTTCTATCCTTACTATTTATTTATTTATTTCCTTATATATATATACATATCTATTTTATTTATTTATTTATTTATATTTCCTTTTTCTTGTACTGTTTTGTTCCGGATTATGCTCCGTTGGCCTTTTCTTCTTTCATTTTTTCCTTACCGTCCTTTCTTCTTTCTTCTTATTTCTCTTCGCTCTCTTCCCCGTCTTCCTTCTTTTCTTCTTTTCTTAGTTCGTCTAGTACTTCTGCTATCTTGTCTAGTAGTTCTCTCTTTTTCTGCCCGCCTTTGCTTTCTCTTTCTCTCATTGTTTCTTTTTCCTCCTTCTTGCTTCTTTCATTTTCACTTCTCTCCTTTCTTTCTATTTCTTTTGCATCTGCTCGTGTTTCTCTTTGCTGGTTCTCTCTCTCTCTCTCTTCGGCTGCCGCCTCTCCGCAGCCTCACGTGGGGGGGTCGACCCCTCGGCCCCTCGTGCGGCTTGAGGCGGTTTGCCCTCTCTTTCTTTCATTATATTCTGTATTGTTTTCCGTCTCTTGTCTCTCTGCTCGTTTTTGCCTTACTCTTGTGCTTCGTTTCTGTCTGCTGTTGCATGGGTCCATGTTTTCTTCTTTCCTCTCTCTTGTTCCTGTATTTCCTTGTCTCTTTCTGCTACTTTTTCTTTCATGTCTTCTCCTCTTTCCCTTCTGTTTTCTACGTCTTCCGCGCTGTAACCTCGCTCTTCGTAGAATTTTCTTCTTTCTTCCTCCCAGCTTGATCTGTTCTCCTTCTTTCCTGTCTTTATTTCGTTCCAGCATCTTCTGGCTAGTTCGTTACCTCCTCCGTCCCTCAGTTTTTCTTCGTATTTCATTGCTCTTTTTCCTGCTTTCGTCCTTATTTTGTATCTTTTCGTCTCTTCTCTGACCATGTATCCTGGTGTTCTTCCGTCTAGGCCTAGTGTCCATCTTATGTATTTCTCGTGCATTCTTTCCATTTCTTCTCTTTCCGTTCACCCCCATATCTCAGCACCATACATGGCAATGCTTTCGACTAGCGCTTCGAATATCCTCATCCTTTTGCGCCAGTCTCCTCCCATCATTCTCTTGCCTATCCCCCATACCTGGCCCATAGCTATCGTTGCTTTCTTTGCTCTCTCTCTCGCGTGTTCCTTCATGCTTCCGTTCTTTTGCAACGTGAATCCTAGGTATTTGAACGTCTTCACTTCTTCTATGGCGCTCCCTTTCCATTGCCAGCTTTCTTCTTTCTCTCTGCCTCCCCCTTTTCTGAATCTTATTATTTTGGTTTTTTCGGCGTTTAGCTCTAGTCCTTTCTTGTCTAGGTACCTTTCTGTTCTCTTCAGCATTTCCTTCATCCCTTTCTCGTCCTTCGCAAGCAGCACCACGTCATCTGCATAGGCTAGGGACCATATCTTCATCCCTCCTACTACAATTCCTCCATCTTGGCCTTTTCTCAGTGTTTCTTCCCAGTCTGCTAAGTAGATATTGAAGAGGTATGAACTTAGTGGGCATCCTTGCCTTACTCCTTTCACCGTCCAGAATTTCTCCCCTGTTTCGCTCCTCACTCTTACTCTGTTGCTCGTTTCGTTGTATATTTCTTTCACCCTGTCTCTTACTTGTTTTCCTATACTTTTTTTCTTCATTATCTTCCACATTTTGCGTCTATCTATTGAGTCGAATGCGGCTCTTAGGTCGATAAACGTTGCTATCACTTTTCCTCTTTTCTTCTTTGTTTCTCTTCCTATTGCGTGGTTCAGCACGTACATCGACTCTGTGGTCCCTCTTCCTTTTCTGAATCCCACTTGGTTCTCAGGTACTATGGCCTTCTCTTCCATCTCTTTTTCCAGCCTATTTGCTATTATCGCTGCATATATTTCATAAGCCGTCGGCATCAACGTTACTCCTCTGTAGTTTTTTACTTCCTCTCTTCTCCCCTTTTTGTGTATGGGTATTATTAGGCCTTCTTTCCACTCGTCAGGGAGTCCTTTTCCTCCCCAGACTTCATTCATTAGCTTTGTCACTTCTCTTATCATGTCTTTTCCTCCTAGCTTCCAGGCTTCATTTGCTATTCCGTCTGCGCCCGTTGCTTTCTTGCTTTTTAGTCTCATTATTACTTTTTCTACTTCTTCTTCTTTTATACTATCTGTAGTTTCTTCTTCCTCCTCGTTTTCTTCTTCCCTCTCTGCGTCATCTCTATTGTCTGTTCCTTGTAGTAGTATTTTGAAGTGCTTTGCCCATTCTTCCATTTTTATCTCTTCTGGGATCCTTGTTCTCTTGTTTCTTATTTTGTTTAGCACTTTCCACATTTCGCCTTCGGACTTTGTGTTCTTCATTTCCTCCACGATCTTGTCCGCTTCTTCCTCTTTTTTCTTTGTGCAGGTCTCTCTGAACTTTTTTCTTTCTTCTCTGTACTTCTCCACCTTTCCCTCTCCTCTTTTCCAGTCTTTTAGTGCTTTCCTTGCGGCTGCTTTTCTTTCTTTGCATTCCTCATCCCACCATTTGCTGTTTCGTGGTCCTTTACTTCCTTGTCTTTTCCATTTTGCTGCCTCCTTTATTTTTTCTTTCAGTTCTGCTAGTATTTCTTCTGGGCTTCCTCCTGTCGTTGTTACCCCTTGAATCTTCTCTCTGTATGCGTTTGCCCCTTCTGCCGACCAGTCCATTACTTCTCTGTGTCTCTCACTTTCTCTCTCTTCCCTCTCCTCATTTTCTTCTTCGTCTGTTTTTATCATGAGTACTACTGGGTGGTGATCCGATTCAATTCTACTTTTTACTTTTAATTTCTTCTTTCTTTCCCATGCCTCTGTATTGCCTATTATGTAGTCTATTACGGATTCTCCTCTTGGACCTACGTGCGTGATCTCCCCCTCTTCGTCTCCTTCGCACGTTCCATTGAATATTCCTAGCCCTTCTTCTTCTAGCCAGCTCATTAGTGCTTTACCCTCGCAGTTCAGTGTGTTGTCTTTCGATCTTCTTTCGTCTCTCGTTTCTTTCCGGTCTTCTTTTGTTTCTGTTATTCCTCCCTCTCTTGCTGTTCTTGCATTCAGGTCCCCGCCTATTATTATCGGGCTGTCCCTTCTTCCATTTTTGATCTTCTCCGATAACGCTCTTGTCTTCGTTTTTACTTCCTGGTTCGAGTACACTGTGAATACTCTCCATTCTCTTCCCTCTATTTCTATTGTTCTTTCCATTATTCCTTCTATTTCATTTTCGTTATCTCTTTTGTTTCTTATCATGTTTGCACCTGTTCTGACTCCCAGCGCCATCCCCCCACACGCTCTCCCTCTTCTGCTTTCTCTTCTTGCCCCTCGTAGTTTCCAGTCGTGGCTGCTTGGTAGTCTTGCCATTGTCTTTTCGCTGTCTTTGCTTTCTCCCCATGTTTCTGTGAGTCCTACCACGTCCCACCCTTTAATCTCGTCCCAGAATTCTTCGTCTTTACCTTTTATTCCTGCTATGTTCCAGAAGCCTATTTTTATCTCTTTTGTTTTTTCTTTATCCTATTCTGCTCCTCTTCCTCTTCCTCTTCCTCCTCTTCCTCTACCTCTTTCGGTCCCTCGAAATTGGCTTGCGTGCGCGTTGCTCTCTCTTCCGTTGCTGTAGTCTGGCTCTTCTCTGTGTCTCAGCTCCTCTGTCTCGTCGTCCCACGTCCATACTGTGCTTCCTATATCCTACTCTCGTTTGGTTTTGTTACGTGCGTAGATTTTAAAGATTTCGGTATATATTTTTCCTTTTGGGAAGTCAACCAGGATAGTTCCTAGAACTTCGGGTTTACCCTAATCCTGCTGACTTCTTTCTTTTACACATATATATATATATCCCGGAATCCTAAATTCCTTTTTCTTTCTTTGATTTTATAAATTCTTTGAACCTCAACAACTTGTTGTTTCATTTTTCGAACGTGACTTAGAGTATAAAAAGTAACCACATCGAAATATAATATTATTTCTATCGGATGTATATTCCCTTCTTAAAACGGCTATAAGTCACGTAGGTGCAGATAACGGCGAAGCAACACTGGAACCCCAGTCTTGCTGACCCCTCGATCTCACACTACTATAGGTTAGCGCGTAGATGTAATTTTTGCTCTCTCTCTAATTTCCAAAGAAATAAGGAAATTAAGCTAACTAGAAGTAGAATAATAAGATTTCAAAAGCAAGAATGATGGAAAACTAAAGAGCTATTTAACGGTTCATAATTCAAATATAAGTTCGGATTATTAACATAGTTTGAAGATATTCAAAATATGAGCTAGTGTGAGTAGACTATAGGTGAGGCATGGAGTAGCATGGGACCGCGTGACGTCACAAGGGACCAACGCCTACGCTAACTGCAAGTAGTCCCTCAAACCAATCAGGCGACAATTAGCCACTAAGCAAGGCCCTAATTGGCTAAGCCACGCGCGCAGTAATACATACATTGTTGCAACCGCGGGGACCTCGTCGCCTTTGAACTTAAACTAGCGTCTTTCTTCTGTTAAATCGCGAGGTGCGTGGACGTAAAGAACCGTGTGCTAAATAGAGCCAAGAGTTACACTCAATCTTTTCTTTTATAATTAAAGTGGTAGTGTAAAGGACTCAGTACTCGTCAACCCTAAGTAATAATCGTGACATAATCCACAGCGTGGTGGTCTGATTATTTAATACTAAATTCAGTGCAGAGACGCAATTTAATTATTATAATAACCGCTTTTGGACTTTTAACAAGAATAACTTCATTTTTCCGCCTTATACTCATTTAGAGTATTTGTAATATCTAAGACAACTATAAATCTTGCTATTCCAACTTTAAGTTAACATACAATACAGACTATTTCGAATCAGTGAATATTAACAATTTAATTAGGTTCAGTTCCGAACATTAAACGTGATAAATAAAATCTAAATTCTACGCTAATCAAAGGCTTCGAGGTTCTCAAGGTGAGGGAGGCTTATACCTAAATATCGAAAGTAGCCCCATGCTACGCCATCTCAGCCAAAGATAAGTAACCACGATCGCTCACACAAATTCGCTCATTTATAATCATATATTCGAAATCGTTAGACTGTTTTCCAGAATTCTTTAAATTTAATTATTTGCATGTTATAATATAATTTAATCACATGAGTAGTATAACCACGGGAATATCGTAACTAGTCAATACAAGAGGTATTTCGGGGTAAACCCTTCCTAGTAACGAGACCACCCGGCGAGCTTGAACTGCTACTCATACAACCTGCGTTATTTTCCTATTTTAATATAAATCGAGATTGGTATGAATATAAATTTTCAAGACCAAACAGGATAATTCACAGAATTTCGGGTTCCACCCTAATCCTGTTGGGTTACCTTTTTATTATAAAAGAGTTATCAAGATCCCACTATTACCCTCGATTTATATTACCATATTATTTTTAAACATATATAACTAAAGACATACGAAAATTAGTGGCATACACATTATAAATATAAATTCCTATATTGGGGAATTTTATTATTTACTATTATAGTGAATGAATCAAGATTGGGATAATTCTTAGCCCAACGAGCCGACCGGGGTAATTCATAGAATTTCGGGATTCACCCTAACCCCAGTACGAGGCTCCTTTGTGTCAATATAAATTATTAAACACATAATTACTGATCTTGATTCAATAACTATATGTATTTTATGTTATAAAAGCCATACATGATTTCTTTTTATTATTGAATACGATTCAGTATTATCACTAAAGAGAGAGAGATAGTGAAGCTTTTTCATAGAGAGTTCCAGTAGTTCCTTTTTGATTATTTCAGTATTTCATATTATATTCATTTCATCAACGCGTGTGAATCGTGAAGAGCCTTTATTAAATTCATTACTAATTTTTCATTAATAATAAATCTTATATAGTAACAACCCTTCACGATCCCCACGTCGGAGATCATTATATTACCTCGTTATTTCATTATCTTATGAATTAATATTTTATGTTATTCATTTGTTCGACCGGCAATCATTTGTTAGCCGCTTGAATTATATATTTCATATCCATTATCGTTCAAGAATATATATTTGATTTTACCAGTTAATTCTCATGATCATTGAATCACCTTTTATTTTATTTCTTTAATCATCCTAATATTCATTAGCCTCAACCATAGTTTAAACATTTCAATTGAGCCCTGTATAGGACTAGGCGGCAACGATCCTATTTACCGGTCTATCTCAAGATAGATCTTTTCTTTTAATTTTATTATTTTCGCGCATGTGACGGGTATCCTAATAGTCGACAGGTCCTCGCTTGTCAATAGAACCGTTCGGATCATCAACCACTCTACCCACACCGTCCGTCACAGTTTCCATTTCTTCTCTCTTCTCTTGCCCTGTCCCATATTCTGTCTTGTATTTCCATCTCTCTTCTGGTCAGGTCGGGCTCTATGACTATTTTGGTCCCTTTTAATTTCCCCTTCATTGACATTATATTCTTCTTGTCCTCCCATTCTTTGAGTTTTACTAGCACGCTTTTTTTGTCTCTTCCTATTTCCCTCACTTCTGCTATTGGTACCGTCGTCGTCGTCACTTTCTTTATTGCCTTTTTTATTGCGGCCTCCCATTCCTCTCCGTCTTCTCTTTCGAGCCCTCTTATCACTATGTTCATACTTCTTTCGGCTTTCTCTCTTTTTTCCAGTTCTATCTCCAGTCTTTTCAGTCTTCTTCTGCTTTCACTTCTGTCCTGTTCTATTCTTTCAGCTATTTCTTTTTCTCTCTGTTCTCTATATCTTTCTTCTTGTGCCCTTTTTCTTTCGCTTTCTGATTCTCTCGCTTGTCTTTCTCTTTCTATCCTTTCGATCATTTCTGCTAGTTTGCCTCTTTCCTCTTCTCCTCTGTTTTTTACTTCTATTATCTCTTTTCTCAGCGCCTCTCTCTCCTCTCTCTCTGTCTTTCTTCCTTCTTCGGCTTCTTCTCTCATCCTCTTCATCTCTTCGTTCATACTCTTCATTCCGCTCATTATATCGCTGAGCGTTTGCTTCAACCACTCCTCCTCTGGTCGTCCTTTTTCTTCTTCGTTCTCGCTCTCCATTGCTTGCGCCGGTTTCTGCTGCTCTTCGGATCTTTCTGCGTTTCCCCTTTTTTCTTGTGTCCTTTTTGTTTTATTACTCTTCTTGCGATTTCTTTCTTCCACTTCCTTCAGTCCTCCTTTTAATTCTTCGCCTGTCTCGTCTCCTTCTGCGTCTGGCTTTTTTCTCTTCCAGCACTGTAGGAGCGATCCGTCGGAGGCCGATCTCGCTCTCTCCCAGGTTTCCGCCTTTTGCGGTCTTCCTGCTTTTTCTTTTCTTTTCTCTATTTTTCCGCCTATCAGCGTCCCCCACACCTCCTTCTCTTCTTCTGCGGTTTTCTTTGCTGGGTTACTCTCTGCTCTTGGTCTTGTTCGACTTCAGCAAGGCGTTCGACTCGATTCCTCACGCCCTGCTGCTAGCCAAGCTCCATGATCTTGGCCTCTCCCAGCATGTCCTTCGGTGGGTCGCGTCTTAAGCCTGGCGCACAGACTTCTACGATACGGCGATCCGAACACGCTACACAGATAGGCGCACACACGTCTATTGGCCAATCAGGGCCGCATTTTGTAGTCGGCACGGACCGATCGTACCGTGCGACGATCCGTCCGACGCGAAGCTGGTGGCGCCACTACGCGCAGCGGTTGGAACGTTATTTGCGGCGTTGCCACGAAACGTTTCGTAGTCAGCTGTGTGTTCAGACTTTTCCATACTTTTTACGAACTTTCATTGAAGAAAACGACCAAGAAGACATCGTCGAAAATCATTCTCATAAAAGGTAAGTGCATACCGACGCATACTTTATCATTTATATCAGCATTCTCCATGATTCTGAATCTACATTGAAACTTTCACAACCTTCAAAATATATATTATTACATCGATCATAACCTCAATTCCCATGGCAAGTTGTCAAAATTTACATACTTACAGAGTAAGATATTCAACCTAAAAATATATTCAAGTTCCACTAGCGGAGATGAATCCAATTGACATGCAGGAAAATACTCCTCCAAACGCACAAGATGTTGAGGAAGGATTGCCAGCAATGGACTATGGTCTGCTCATAAATTTAGTTTCGAAATACCCAATTTTATATGATATGAGCTTGAAGGACTACAAGAACACACAATTAAAAGATAGTTGTTGGCAAACAATAGGCCAAATAATGGGCCAATCAGGTAACTTTTTTTGTGCCTTTTGTTTTGTCCCGCATCATACTTTAGATATAGTGAGGGTAATTTTCATTGAAAATAAGGCATGTAGACGAATTTAGAGAAGTAATAACTGTATAGTGTGTATTTACAAACTGATATTTGAAGTTGATAACCAAGGTTACGCATAATAATTTTTGTAGTTTGTAAGTTGATAGTTAGAGTATTTATAAGTTGAAGTCTATAGTTAGAGTAGTTTATCAGTTGATAGAGAATTTAGGCAAATATAGTGTGTTAGTTTGAAATAGATGTTTGTTTGACAGATTTGAAGACTTGATGACTTGGTAGAGTTAGTTGGATAGATGTTATAGATTCGAAGAGTGAGTCGTACTCGTTTCTTGTTAGATAGGTGTTGTCAATTTGAGGAGTAGATCTCTTTTTGTTCTAATGTTTTTGACAACATCCTTACTGAGCTTATTTGGTTTCTTCTGAATGAACCATGCTATTGCACATTTAAATGTTCAAGCTGCTGACTGCTCGGCTCGGTGGCAGAAACTGAAAGATTGTTATAGGCGAGAAAAAAATAAACGTGCTGCAGAAACAAAAAGCGGCAGTGGCGCAATACAGAGGAAAGGATTTGCTTTCTATCAGAGCATGTCTTTCATTGAGAATTGTCCAAACAAGAGAAAGTGAGACTTTTTATACAGCTGTTTTTTTTTATTTCGAATGATATGAAAACTTAGGTAGCTTGGCGTGTTTGATGTTGACCGGTATGAAGTTGCACCACAGTTTTCTGTCTCTTTCCTTGCCTATGTAACCAAGAAGCATAGAAGAAGACAGAAGATTGTGGTGCAACTTCATACCGGTCAACATCAAACACGCCAAGCGTACAAGTTTTATATTTAAAACTTTTTGCAATTTTGATAGGATTATAATTTATGAATGATCTAAATCTGTGTGATGTTTAATAGGAGTCACACCAATGTTTCATATTCCCGTACGCCTATGGGTGCAAAAAGGCAGTTTCATGGATATCAGATGCCGCGACCTTACTCATCAATGAGCACTCCCTCTTTCCTGTTGAATGATGCCAATGAACTGTTAATGCCGAGTCCTACCTCTGCTACACCCATCTCATCTTACGGTGCTGCAACACATACAACTAGACCCTTGTTGACAATTCCGAATGCTTCGCAAATAGTGGCGTCATTCTTTCAAAGTCCATCTATGATTTCTGCACCACCGGAGTTATGTTCGAGTCCGATAACAAATCTAAGTCCAGCCTCTTCAATATCACCCGCTGATCCACAAGATCAAGGTACGCCAACTCTTACATTGGCTGTAACATTACCAATTTCACTCACAAATAATATACAATTGTTATAGGTGCACCTCTTTTAACTACATCTGCTACGTTGCTATCTGAGACTGTAAGTGCACCAGCTCCAGGGCCAATTTCTGTGACACCGGTGTCGAGTTCAAATGGGACAATTTGTGAAACTTCTTACGAAATTGCAAATCCTTCTCTGACACCACCTGTTATAGAAACAATCAATCAAGATACAGCTCCTGCTATGTCCTTTGCCATACCTGAAGTATGTAGAGGATTACTAACACCTTTATCGGCACCTATTCCGAGCACACTGACAAATGCAGCACAAAGAAATTCGGACAGGGAAATATCGAGACCACCTCTGCCACTAACACCAAACTCGTCACGGACACCTACGCCAACATCAAATTATGAGTATTTCGAATTGCCGAGTGCATCGGTGTGTTCTACTCCGGGACCTACTTCACCGATGAGTTCATCTTCTTCCTCTGACTTTAGTACACCGAAATCTTGTTTTAATACATATGGTATGAAAACCAAAAAAATTGATCCTCTCGAGGCATCGTTTATGAACTTATCATCGGTAATGCAAAAACGATTACAAAATCCTGTACGCGTAGAAACCGAGAAAAATTTAACCTCTGATCAGATATTCGGAAACTTGATTGCCTCAGAACTGAACAACATGACACCAGATCAAAAACTAAAGAAAAAGAGTCGTATCTTGGAAATTTTGTTTTCAAAAGACTAAGACTGAAAAGTGATGGCTTCTTCTGACTAAATATTATAACATACATATCTCATTCTTTTTTGAGCATTGATGTGATTTCAATAATATCAAAGATGATAAGGTCATGTAAAATTGACGCTGAACCGAAGTTACCTATTGTCTATTGTATATGACATTGAAGTTTGCATCGTCGGAACGCAATGAAATTCGACGTAAATTCAAAAGAAATATACATATTATAAGAATGAGTTATTTCAAGTCGTGTTCACTTTTCAAACATATAGCAGGATCATTTTTAGTAAATTAATATATTTGAATTATTTTTTTTCGGATTTCGTTGCGTTCCAACGATGCAGACTTCAATCTCATTATTGTATTAAGTTGAGTGATATCTTTTTCGTCCGATTATTATTATTTACAGGATTCTCATAGGAATGGACTGTTATTGTTACGATTTAAACGAACAGCTGATTGTCCATTTCTATGTTTGTTGTTTTAGTGGATTAAGATTTTATTGAAGAAGTGGAGATCTTTATGTGATATTGGTTCGTATTTTATTCAGCACAGGGTAATTTGAAAACTAAACTATATGTTATAATTAATTATATTCCTATATTTTCAAATGTAATGGTAGTTTATATCGGTACGTGAGTCGAAGAGTATGACACCTCAGATTGACGCAAGAAACTATGACACCTCCATCTAACTTAACATGGAGGTGTCATAGTTTCTGGCGTTAATCTGAGGTGTCATACTCTTCGACTCACGTACCGATATATAGTATTGGAAAATTAAACAAAATGCGAAATATTATTCTGACCTTTTTTAATTTGTTACCAACAATCAGATATCAAGATTATCTTGAGGGACCCTAGTCAAATTTAAAAAAAAAAACCTAGTTTTCCAAATCAGCAAAACAGGTTTGAACAAAAAATGCATCCACAACTATTAGGTTCTGGCAGCCTGTGCTCTGCAACAAAAATTACAACGTTCTGCGATGAAAGTGTGGTCGTAGGGACTTACCACTTGCAAAATGTCTCCTACATCTAAATTTTCATCGTAGAAAATAGAAACTTTTTTTCAGAGCATGTGTTTTCTGTTCAGACCTGTTTTGTTCGTCATGAAAATTAAAATTGGTTTTATTGAAATTTGAGTCAGGTCTTCTGTGAATTTAAAAAAGTTTGAACTTGGGTACAATTATTTAATCTTCAACGACAGCTCTGCATCGGATGTGGTCAAACTGCCATGGTACAGCTCCTTCTGGCGTCATGAAGTACTCAGCTATTGAGTTTCTCAAACTAACAGCGTTCGCTGGAAGATTGTTTAATGGATCAGGCGGCAAATGTCGGAGACGACAATCTTCCTCTAGTCGCCATCTACCTAGTCGCACAATTCCATTCCTGTCTTCCGTATCAACAAAATTAGGTGGACAATATAATCTTCTTCCTGGTGCTAACACTTCATCTTTTGTCTTCAAATAATTGTGAAGGCAGATTGTTGCCAGGATTATTTTGTCGACGGAGTCTGGATGCAAAGCAATTGGTTTTCTAAAAACTCTCCATCTCGATGCTAATATTCCGAACGCATTTTCAATCACCCTGCGAGCTCTTGAAAGTCTATAATTGAATATTTTCTGCACTTCAGTTAAACCACGACCAGGATATGGCTTCAACATCGTCATAGACATGGGAAAAGCATCATCGCCAATAAAAAAACAAGGAGCCCGTATATTACTTCCCGGGAGCTCAGCAGTACCCTCTGGCAAATTGAGTTGGTGTTCTTTTATAAGATCGGAAATTAGACTATTTGCATATATCCCCGCATCACTGTTGCTTCCCATATCTCCGACTTGCACTAGGGTGAATTTATAATTGTGGTCGCATATAGCGAGTAAGACGATGCTAAATGCTTTTTTATAATTATAAAACAAACTCCCAGAGTTGGGCGGTGCTTGTATGGAAAAATGCTTTCCATCAACTGCGCCGACGCAATTGGGGAAGTTCCACTGTTCCAAAAATCCACCTGCAATATTTCTCCACTGTCCTTCGGTGGGATTTTGAAGATAAATTGGTTCAAGAATACGCACAATCACGTCGCAAACTTCTTTTATTATCATCCTTGCGGTTGACTCCCCAATTCTGTACGCAAGAGCTATAGATATTATTTGATCGCCTGTAGCTAAGTACCTGAAATGAGAAATCAATATGTTCCACTATTTTTTTCATTCAATCGGTGAAGTTGATATGTATATTTAACACACATTTTTTGTGCATAATACATAAAGAACCTAACATAATGTTCCAGGAGGTTTATTGAATTCCAGTGTTGACTTCATTTGAACATTCTGTTACTCGATATAACATATTCTCTATGGTTTTGACATTTAATTTGTGGTACAAGCTTTCATATTATTTGATACCTAATATGGATCGCCAGTACGAAATTTGATAAAATCAAGAATTGACAAAAATTCAATTGTACCTCTTCGAATACCTTGCTCTCGTTTCTAATATTATTCGTATACCTCAATGTTATTGCAAGCCGTAATTCTGGACGCAGGGCTCTGGGATGAGTCTTTATTAAATGCGGTTGAACCATATTCAATAAGTCATTGAATGTACGAACATCCATTCTCGTGTATTTGAAAAACATTGTTGCATCCTCTTTCAGCTCTTGGAACAATTGATTGTGATCGCCTAGAACTGTTCGATTTCTATTTATCGGCCTCACCCACCAACGTCGGTTTCTCCATCTATTAGGTCGCCTTCTTCTCATACGCAGGATTATGAACATCATCGTCCATAGAATTCCAAGCTCTAATAACTCATCATGGTCCATGAGTCCCCTGTTGTTAGCAATTTTGAAACGTTAATAATTACAAAGATACTGAATCCTTCATAAACAAGAAATTTCTTCATTGGCGTGTTTTATTTTAGGTACGTAGGATTTTTATAATCAGTTAGATGATTGATGTTTTCAAGGGTATAAAAATGGAAATCTCACGCGAATAATCAAACGCTTGTCTTCTTCGAATCCTGTTGCTTATACCCGAAAGTGGAGTGTCAAATCAAACGGTTGGTCACCTCAATAAAATTTCGTAAAAAGTATGGAAAAGTCTGAACACACAGCTGACTACGAAACGTTTCGTGGCAACGCCGCAAATAACGTTCCAACCGCTGCGCGTAGTGGCGCCACCAGCTTCGTGTCGGACGGATCGTCGCACGGTACGATCGGTCCGTGCCGACTACAAAATGCGGCCCTGATTGGCCAATAGACGTGTGTGCGCCTATCTGTGTAGCGTGTTCGGATCGCCGTATCGTAGAAGTCTGTGCGCCAGGATTTACTTGCAAGGCAGGTCGCAAGCGGTTGTCGGTTCGGGTGGTGAGCTCTCGTCCTGGGCCAATCTGGACTTAGGGGTCCCACAGGGCTCGGTTTTAGGTCCTCTGCTGTTCTCCCTATTCGTCAACAATATCTCCGGCGTTCTGAAACACTGTGATCATCTTGTGTACGCTGACGACCTCCAAATCTACCTGCGTTGTGCGCCAACCGATCTGCACGCCGCGATTGCCCGGGTGAACTCTGACGTGGAAGCGGTTCTGAACTGGTCGAGAGGCTCCTGTCTTCGACTCAACGTGGGCAAAACCCATGTCATGGTCCTTGGTAGTGGCCCCTACGTCTCGAGACTTGTTCTGGAGGACCTCCCGAGGGTGTCTCTTGATGGCTCGGCTTTGCCGTTTGTTAGCTCGGTGCGAGATCTTGGTCTTATGCTAGACTGCAGACTGTCCTGGACGGAGCACGTTATTTCAATCTCCAGCCGCGTGCATAGGACTCTCAGGCAGCTCTCCGCCTCTCGTCGCCTCCTTACTCCAGCTCTGCGTAGACAGCTTGTAGTGACGTTAGTCTTTCCGATCTTCGACTATTGCAGCGTAGTTCTTTCAAACCTCTCGGGCGTTCTTGAGCTTAAGCTGCAGCGTCTCCTTAATACCTGCGTTCGCTTCGTGTGTCGGGTTGCTCGGGATGAGCACATCACGCCGTTTCGTAGGGAGCTTGGTTGGCTTAAGGTGAAAGACAGGAGACTTTACCACCTTCTCTCCCTGTTTTACAGCATCACGCGCTCTGGCCGCCCTGCGTATCTGCGAGAGCTTGTTGTTGATCGCGCTCCCGTCGGTAGGCACTCGGCTCGAAGGCCGCTCGCTGACTTCGCGTTGCCGTTTGCTCGCACCGAAGCCTATAACAAGTCCTTTGCAGTTATGGGTGTCAAGGCTTGGGAATCTCTGCCCTCTGCTCTGCGGGAGGCTGCTACGTTGACATCTTTTAAGTTTGGGCTTTACAGGTACCTCCTCAACACAGAGGACGCGCGGCGCTGAGACTTTCTCTCTTTTCTCTGTCTTTGTTTTCGTCTCCTGTCCTATCTGCTAGTAGGTGAACTCTTACTCCCGGCTCGCTTATCATTCTTCTCTGTCTTTCTGCGCTTTCTCTAGTAGATAAGTAACTTTCTGTACCTAGTTGTTAAGGCTTATTGTATGTAGTTTTTAAGGTCTCTGTAATTCTCTCTCATAAGGGCGCAGAGCAATCCTTTTTTTGTAATGCTCTGTGTCGTTTTTTCTGTCTCTACTTGTCTAATATTGCCATAGACATAATAAACCAATATCTATCTATCTATCTATCTTTCTCTTCAGTCTTTTTCTCCATGCGTGTTTCTTCTTGTTGCCTGTGGCGCTCTCTTTGTGACGTCACTCTGCGTTACCGGCCGCGCCTTTCTCTTGGCTGCTCCGGTTGCGTTCGTCGCGGACTCGCCTTGACGCCGTCTCTACTCTTTCATGCGCGCTCCCTTCCTCTGACAGGCCGCCTTTCTGTGTGCTTGTCACGTGATCTTGCGTATTTTTCTTTTGCTTTTCTGCATTTATCTGCACTGATCTTTTATGCACTACCTTCCCACTTCGCGCACTTGTGTTCTATCACTTCGCGCACCTTTAGCACCCAACTTCGCCTTCACTTTCTGTCACTGTACTCGGAATTTTACTTTCTTTTCCTGCGATTGCAAAACTGTCGCTTGCCTGTCAGCAGGTACCGGAAGCCTCTCATGACAAATCTATTGTTATACATAATATATAACAATGGAGGAATGAGAAAAAGGTAATTCTCGTGGACTTTATTTTATTGCAACACGAATATGATTCCAACGAATGTATTATCGGCTGAACAAGCTCGTTGTGAGAAACGTAGAAGAATAAGTTGAACGAAGAGATTGAACAGAACAGTAATTTAAACTTAAATCATTTCTTCTGGAAGATGGGAGAGACAACACGGTTCTATAAGATCTTTCCCAGTTCTGCAATAATAATCTTGCTGCAGATTTTCTCTAAACAAGTCTTCCAGTAACCTATAGTCTTTTCCTGAATAAGCAACTATCAGTGCAACGGTTCCACGTGAGCGACATCGAAGATTGCTTGTCTTTCCCATCGAGTGTCTGAATAATACATGCCGATATGCATATGTATATCGATACCAACGTTCTCATATATCGTAACCCATAAAATTTCAGAAATTGATTTTTTTTTTTTAAATTGAATGATAATAATGTTGTGCAGCTTATGTTTCTAAGTTTTAGCGGTCAAATCGTTGATTTAATATTTTTAAATAAAATTTCTAATCCGTAAAATCCTATCTTCTCAATGGTAACAGTGAAGCGTTTCCATGGCTTCCTGAAGAATTTTCCAAATGTAGGTTTTACGACATATTAGAACGTGGGTATCGATTTATATTCATTTTGTCATTTCTGGAAATTCTCGAAATTTATCGTTTTTGAACTGTGTCAATCTCGGTATCAATAATAACAGTAGCTGCCAATATTGGCATGCTTGTGTTATGACTTGAATATCAAGACTAATTATGTGACAACGAATTATTAATCAATATATTGGCTTTTATGTAAAACAAATAGACAAATTAATAGGGGAAACAAATTTTAGACCAAACAACGGTACATCTTAATATTGTCCAATTAAAATTTTTTGATATGTATCATAAAGAATGTTATTGTACTGAATGATTTCCTCTTAGATTTCGTTTCACTCATTACTTTTCATCACCTATGTTGATGTAAGAAAAGTATTGGTTCAGGTCGAAAAGTGATTTTAGTTAATGCAATGAATCTTCATTGACCACATTTCATTGAGCATCATCATGAACCATATTTCCAAACTTTTAGATTTCGAAAATACGTTTTCAGAAAAATGTCAGTTTGCCTGTTGGTCTGTCGTTCTGTCTGTCCTGCGGTCTGTTAGCTCATTCAATGAATCCACGTGATGATCTTGGCAATGGCTCGATGAAACATTCTGAAATTTGGAGGACTTTATGTTGGAATGACCTGAATGAAAAACTGCCATATCCTATTTTTCAATGTTCGCTTCTATCGGCAATATATTGATTTTCAATAATACATGTGTATATTTTCACGGTTCATTATTCTTTCATATTTCTAGATCAAAATAATGTTTTTTTGAATTTTAACCAATGACTATATTCTGTATTCAGTACATAGGTATCTAAATTCTTACTTTTTGTCTTTTGATTTTCTTATTGCCTTCAAATTTAAGATAAAATCTTCACTCGAGTTTAAACCTGGCTGTTTGGAAGCCAATGATGACATGTTTCCATTTTAAAGTCTGGTGCAAAGTACTGTCGTTTTGAATCCAAGACCGAGGTATGTGACTTCTTATCCATTTTATCCAAGAATGAGATATTGAGTTCTGAGTTCAGCCAAAATGTATACTTGTCCAATAGTAATTGGGTGTGAAAAACCGATTCCACAGGCTACTGTAATAATAAGAAGAACGAAAAAATATAACGTATTGACTTTAATTAAAGTACAAGCAGTGGTTTAACGATTATCTATTTGCTTGTAATGTTCTTTTTAAAATAATAGAAGTGATTTCTATAATAATGATAATGAGGTTCATGACCTTGTACAGTATTATTCATTTCTAAGTTTTAAATTAGAAATTTTTTCTTGCAATTAGTCTTGAACTTACCTATAGTCGCTATGAAGCTATAGTCGCTCATACAGATTTGTATGCTGATGATCTACGATAGGGCTCGGCACATTCATCAGTCCAAAGAGCCAAAACTGTGAATTCATCTAACCCGTTCACTGGCACTAATCCTTCAAATGCCTTTTCTTGGATTTTGGTAGGTATGAGTGGGGATATGCAGGTATGAAAGGATCCGGATGGTTAGACGTAGTCTTTGCTGTCCCAAATAGACCACACACCCCTTAGTTGCTTTTATTTCTCCTGAACGCTGCCCCTACCATAGAAATTTACGGTAAGGAAAAGTGACCGATTTCAGGTAGACCAAGGGGACGTACGGCCATAGGAATTGACACTTGGAGCCAGGTTGGCGCTGAGCACACGACGGTGCCGCTCCCTGATCTACTATGAACACACTTTAGTTTGATTTGAGATCTTCCTCAAGTAATAGTGTTTTCGGTTAGGAAAAATTGTGCTGCACTGGTCTGCACTGGTGTAAACCAATGTACACCGTATCCTTAGTTTTGCACTGTGCCGTGGATTCGGTATACACCGGTGCACATCAGTACAGCACAATTTGGCTCAACCGAAACCGCTATAAGAGCAGTTTGCGTGCCACCTGCTCGTTGTTGTTAGCGATTGACTCTGGTGAAATTTGAAAAACTTGGTCATCCTTTTTACCGGTTGCTGTCTTTTATGTAACGTTGTCTTGATTGATAATTACTGTCTCATGGTTGATGCAACCAATAAACTCACTTTCTAATCAATATGTTTATTATGTTCTGTGCTTGCGTAATATTAATTAACATTATTGTATTCACAAAACACCAGTTTATGCTGCCGTAAATTGTAACTTAGCGGCGATCCGCTGCCGCCAATCTTGATAATAATTGATCTGAAAATGACGCACAATTTTTGGGCACACGACGAAAAAGGTGGTTGTTTGATCTGTATAAACGTTAGGTTACGACGACGAGGTTGACTCAGGTTCATATTAAATGAATGAAACTTATTTTTATTCTCGTACTTTAATCGGCACTTTGAGATACTTTTTTTTCTGCTTCGCGGCCTATACCTTATTACATGAGTTTGAGATTCTTTTTCTTCTTAATTCTTTTACGTGGCTATTGCTTGGGTTTTAGGTTATTAACTGTCATTGATTGATCGTGCATCGAGCATCGATTATATTATATAAATGAAATTATATTGAGTGACGCTGTCTTCTGACGTCACTAGTATTTGTCGCGTGCGCCGCCATGTGGCCATTATGCCGTACCAACCACTTCGTTATTTCAATTAAATCTACCAACTGAGAAAGAGTTCAGATCTTGCTCAAAATCAATAGGGGGCTGGGAAAAGACGGCGAATACCTACGCTTAAAATTTCTATGGTGTACATGCCACTGTTCGACGGATATCGTGGTCTTTGTCTGCGAAAAAAAGTGAAAGAAGAAGAAGAAGAAGATTAATTTTTTTGTGTTGTTTTGAACTTTTAAAGAATAATATCTCGAGATCCGTTGGACCGATTTCGTTAAGATTTGAACTACAAAGTCTACTTAGGTAGGTCTTTGAGCCGTGCAAATTATATCATGAAACTCCTTTCCCTTCCGGAGATATCATGCTAATCTTACATGCAATATCGTTATACCTGGATCCCCCGGGTAAATGATTCTTGGCTCGCGTTTCGCCTTACTTAGCTTTAACTTAGCGGCGATTCGCTGCCGCGAATCTTGGTAAATTATACCTGGATACCCCGGGTAAATGATTCTTGGCTCGCGTTTCGCCTTACTTACCTTTAACTTAGCGGCGATTCGCTGCCGCGAATCTTGGTAAATGGAGGCTAGATACTGATTACTGATAATGCTTTATTATAAAAAAGATGCGTGTCCCCTATGGACGTCATACAATCACTGGTACAAGCTTAGATTATACCCAATAAACACAAAGTGGTTGAAATCCCGTATAATAAACGTGTTCACTATACGTGTCAGAACCGTTGAAACAACCTTTTATACAATCATTAAATCAAAATTAAACCTATAGTACAATGAATTTCCAGGTCTGATGTCCGCCCGTACGTGGATCTACGATTAATTTATCCACGTGCACCAAATTTATGCAGCCGGCACGTTTTTTAAACGTCTATTAAACGGACCTGTGTTTATTGGGTATAGACCTCCTAGCCTGCTCAACTTATAGCGACGCTCTCTCGCGACAGTAGTGCCCTCTGGCGTATGTGACAATCCTCCCCCTTTATCTTTACAGGTCAAGGATATTCCTTGGTTTGATTTGCCGGCCTGAACGCATTGGTTCATTCACCTTTTGTTCAGTCTTATCAGTAGTTTCGGTGTCTATGCTATCAGCTACTGGAATGTTGCTTGGTATAGAGTACTTATTAACTAGTTGTTCTATTTCTATCTTATTACTAGTTACAGTATCCCTTATTTCTAAATTTTGGTTCGGATTCTCACTTACTTCTAAATTGCACTGTTTGAGTTGATCAATGTGGCGTTTCCACATTCGATTATCGTCTGTACGGATAGTATAAGTGACAGGGCTAAGCTGCTCCATCACTTTTGACTTCCTCCAATTATTATTAGCATAATGTTTGGCCATTACAGTTTCGTTTTTCTCAAGGTCCTTTTCTCTGTGGCCTCTGAAATACCGTTTTTGCTCTAGCTGTTTTAAGTTTACCTTTTCCCCAACTTTAACTTTCAGGAGATCCCATCGGGTTCTGAATTTCCTATTACACTGTAATTCTGCCGGGGTTACTCCGGTAGTGCAGTGTGGTGAGGACCTCCAGTGGAATAAGTATTTACACAATGCTTCGTGCTTTGTATTGCTGTCTTTCAATAATAATTTGAATTTTTCCTTAAAGGTTCTGACAGCGTTTTCTGCGGCTCCGTTGGATGCCGGGTGGTACGGAGCAGTTTTGATGTGTCTTATACCATTTCTTTGAATGAATTCCTGAAATGTTTTGGAGCAAAAACTAGGACCATTGTCCGTTACTAGTTTGAATGGTATACCCCACGTACAAAAGTACTCCCTAAATGCATTAATTGTTGTCTCGCTCGTTATGTCTTTCATTTCCTTAACATCTACCCACTTAGAATAAGCATCTACAATAATTAGATACATTTTTCCCTCTAGTGGGCCCAAGAAGTCGGCCTGTATTCTGTGATTTGGCCCATCCGGCCAATTCCAGGTATGTAATTCCGCTTTGGGTAGGTTGTTCGCACTTTGTAGACAATTTTCACATGACTTGCCAATTTTTTCAATTTCGCGGTCGATGTTCGGCCACCAAATATGTGATCGTGCAATTGTTTTCATGCGAACAATCCCCATGTGCGAGCTATGTAATTCATTAAGTAACTCTTTCCTCAAGGTTTGTGGGATTATTAATAGTCCAGTCAAATTAGCAAAAATAGAAAAATTAACCGGTAAAAAGCTATAAATTGCTGGAGACCTTCATTTTGGCATACTTTCGAACATACTAAAAGTCCTGAGCTCTAACTCCACGGCTCGATCCGCCATCTTGAAAAAAAGGTGCTCTAATCCAGTTTTTTCATCATATCTCGGTAATCGTTAATCCGATCGCGATGAAGGTTATTATAAAAAATAAAGCTTACAAAATTCTCTATAAAAAAGATCTCATCCATTTTATTCATATCTTGAATAGTTTTTCTGTTATACAAAGTTGATACATGCGTAATTGTATTTTATGTCTCCGGCTGTCGTGAAAATCACACTCTCGGTGTAGAACCTGTAAAATAAAATATTAATAAACCATAATTATCAAATTTGTGCGTGATATTTTTCATACACATGAAAATTTGGGAACTCTTACTATTTAATATTGTAGTACACGACTAGTACTAAGCAGTTTCCACAGGTTGTGAACTTGCGAACCTATGATCATCATCTTGATCTTCATCTTCCATCACGAAAAAATCATTCTCGTTAAGCTCCCTTTCAACGGAACTCTCCTTTTCCGTATCAAAAGTAGGTACCGAGTTCAGACAGGATGTACCATGACAGTAACCACATATAGCCGCACATTGGAGTCCCGCTTTTCTACACCCACAGGATGAAGTGCAGCCTTTTTTACAATTGCATGATATCAATGTCAATAATGATTCTGGAGCAGGTGCCTTGAGTGTCCGTACTGGTTGAAGACGGTCGTTGACTTTTTTCCAACCCCAAAGTTCAGGGCATTTCTCATTACCGCGCCACTTTTGCACTTGGAAATAAACGCGGTACGAGTGTTGCTGAGCTGCTGCAGCTGTAGGGGGCAGCGACGATAAATTCGGTTTACTCTTGTACGCTGACTTAGTGAAAAGATTGTACCGATGTCGATTCAGAGATGTCTCGCTCACAGGTGCACCGTAAATAGCCATGAAAAAACGTTCTCCAGCCTGAGTAATATCATCATGAGAAGCCCTGTCGTCATTAAATGTTGCAACGATTCCACGTAAATCTTCCCGCTGTCTCAATAGTCTGAAGCATTTTAGCTTGCCCTTTTGGAAGAGACACGATGTGGTATCACAACCACTGAAAGCGTGTGCGAAAAGAATTGTATCTTGAAGTCCTGCATTTGATTGTAAAGTACGAGAACAATAGATCTTTCGTTCGGCTTTTCCTCTTCCTGGTTTTACGAAATAAATACTCCGTTCTTGTGGAGCTAGAGCAGTCATTAAAACGAGGAGGTCTACGTCCTCACCAATAATCACAGTTTCTTCGAAAGGAGATACTTCTATCGCAGTTTTGACGATTAAAGTATCAGCATCGTCTGTAGCCTGTTTAACGGTAAAGCCCTCAGTCTCGAATTTTTCCGACAACATCGAAATCAGTCGCGCCTTATTTTTTGCGTTGCCCAGAAACTTTTCTTGTGTGACAGTGGCTGTCATTGTCTCATCGAAGAGTATGTCAGCGCTCGTATGTTTTATAGACCGTAGGCATTGCTCTGCTGTTTTGGTGCTGGAAACGCTGTTGTTATAACCATCGAATACAATTATGGCTGTTGTTCCGAAATGGTTTTTGACATAGTTTATGTACGTATCGCATATTAATCGGTATGTCTGATTTGTATGCCAAATTACACGGTGCAAGAGATACCCACCATCAATGACATGCCTACAATCATTGACGTTCACGCGATCGGATGTCTCTTCAAGAATATCGTAGAGCGCAGATTTTTTAGTTTTCCGCATACCCGCATCATTGAATAGAGAAAGCGGATATGGTGCTAATTCGTATTCGAGGTAATCGACTAACTGTTCATCATCTTTCTTTGCAATGATAATTCTTTGAAAAAGCACGAGAGGATCAATTGGTACTGTCATGTCTCGAATTTTGATAGCAGAGTTGACTGTAGCCAGAGGATGAACTCTATCAAGACGCTTGAACTTGACATCCTTGAAATTATTGCCGATAATTTTTTTAATTCCGAGTATTCCAATTTCCAACGCATTATAGCAATCTATGGTGCTATCGCCAACAACTCCAGTACTAATTGAAAAAATTCCATCAGTGACTGGGAAAGGATCATGAGAAAACAGCCAGTTCTGTAGTCGCTTCACGTCTTCGTTGTCTCGTTCCATTCGTGACTCCCTTGAATCAACGTGCTGCTCACCACTGACGAAGGATAAATCACAAAATTGTTCTAACCTGTCACAGATATCCAGATGAGCAGGCATTGCCAAAGTCCATTTGCCGAGAATACTATCCGTAAAACCTCGACCAGTGAGACCGCCAACAACTTTCATGCTCCTCATCAAGGTTTGTTCAATGACCATGTCCGACCACGTTCCAGACCAAAATTTGTCAGTCCTTCTAATTGTGAAGAACCCTTGATCGACAAATTTAATATATTCTTCAGTATCCATATGCGTTTCCAAATTGAGCATATCTTGAAGGTACAGATGACATGCCTTAGCATAAAGGAAGTGGCCACTAGCATGAAAGAATGGCAGCATATTTTGTACAATCTGCAAATGGGTTGTCCAATCACCTTCTCTCTCAGATTGTATAAATTGCTTGACCAAGGTCACCATGTGAAAATATTGAGTCCATAATTTTGCTGTAGGACTCTTGTTTTCTGTCTTTTTCAATTGTAGTGTGAATTTTTCTCGAATCTGTCCAATTGAAGGCTCTGCCGCAATTGATGTTAATGTCGGAGGGTTATGACTGAAGTTATGCAAAACATCTCTAATAGCCTCACGCTCTTCGGCATTTAGATCTATTTCTTGCAAAATAATTTTTGCTAAAGCTAATTGGACTAATAAGTGCCCTCTAATTGCTCGTGCATAAGCATGCCCTGACAGCATTTTTTCGACCGACAGTGGCGCATATATCACACTCAATAAATCTTTTAGGCCGCTACCTGCCATAATGAAACCGATGCAGCCGAGAAATGACATTAAAAGATGGAATCCTCCGAGCCTAGGTACGACATTACCCAAGTCTGAATCTTTACCCATCGCCGCAACTATATCCCGTGCTTTCACGTAAAGGGGTTGATCGAAAGTGACGAACGTGGTTTTTATGCCCAATCTCCGGGATTCTTCGACAGCTGCATATAATACAGTATAAATAGTATCATAGCTGCTCGGTGGTGAATTTACAAAAGGTAAACAAATTACTTTTGACCGCTCAAACTTTTGCTCAATGTTCAACGTTTCCATGAACCCCCTCCATCCAGGGATGTCAGGAATCTCGCCGAATTTTCCACACATCCAAAGCACGTCTGATAGTGATGGCAGTTGAACGTTTTCCTCCAGATATTCTAAGCATGGCAGATTACCGATGAGAATATCTTTCAGCCCTTTTCCATCTACATTTTCGAATGACTTCAATGAGATCACGCCCTGCTTTCCAAAATCCGCGGCCTTTGGAATTTTCGTAAGTTTGGTGATCGCTGGCTTAGGAAGAATTGCTTCACTAGGAGTAACACATTTGATCCCCCCCATACTGTGGAATGTGTTCAATCCGTCAATGGTGCAAATATTGAAGTCTGCATTGTCGAACACGAATTGGCAGAATCCCCCTATCGACATTTCAGCGTCGGGTTGTAAACTTGCCGAAGCTTCCAGTAATTGTGCCTCATTATACGATGCGCTAAAGCCCAAGCTAGAAAGTAGCGTCACTAAATTTTTGGAGCCAAACTTTCTGTACACAAAAGCAGCGACGCTAATCAAAAGTGGTGACAAGAAAGATCTTGGCCTGGTCGCCAATATAATAGCATGCGCTATTGAAATGCATTTTCGTTCGAGTGGTTGCGACTGGCATTTCCTTCCTTTCGCTATAACGTTTTCCAGGAATACATCGAGGGATTCCGGTATGCAATCTTTGACATCTTTCAAAAAATCATCGCTTGAAGGATATGCAGAGGTATCGTTCATTTGTGAGCGGATATCTTCTCGAATTATGGCTGCAGCTGCAGTAACTACTCGAAGACGTTCTTCCCGTTCATCGACTTTTTTGTGCTCATACCAATTACTGGATAAAATTTGATACCCTGTGTTTCGAAAACATATGGTAGTAATTTTCTTCTTACTTGTCGCTATAATAATTTCGTCACCGTATTTTTCTTTTAATTTTTTTTTTATTGTTTGTTCGGTTGGAACGTAGTCTTTCAGTTGGTTGAGCAGGTCGGGCATAGAAAACTGACAGTCGTCACTATTTTCAATGAAATCGAAAATCAGTTGCATAGCTGACGTTACATCACTAACATGAGGGCGTCCACCCTTCGCCCCGGTATGCGGTTTTTTGAAAAAATTCACCGAACAACGTTCGTGATATATTGCTTCAACAGCGACCAAGTCCAAAATACCTTGTAACCGCTGCTTCACTTCTCGAGCCCATTTGTCTTCTCTTTTTTCAGCTGCTTGTATAATGCTGCCTTTAACTTGAATCGTCTGGACACGATGCACTTTTGAACGTTTACTAACCTCCTTCTTTTTTTCTCTTTCATGAAATGCCGCATCTATGGCTTCTGTACAATATAAGCAAGCGTTTTTAAAATCGAAGCTTGGGATCGACGACCTGAGCTTATCCTTTATCGGAGAACTAGTTGAGGCCTCACTTTCCGTGTTGATTTTCAACGCAGCCTTAATACTATCTTCCCGGGTGTAATCTTTTCGACACGACACATGTACAACCACGGAACTTAGTCCTTTCAGAATTTCAGATTTACCATCCTTCCTACTTTCACTTGATTTTATTAACGTATTCAGTCCTTTTTGTTTCACACTAACAGTTTTTCCAACAGAAAGATTTTCGTCGCAGAGAAGACAATTAACGGCGTCACCCATTTTTCTACAAACACGAGACTGATATTTTTTTGGCTAGCACACAACCGCACGACGCTTCGATACGAACTGAGGGTTATAAGAGCAGCTGTCCCTCGTATTTCTCGCTCAAACAGACCCGTTGAAACTTGTGTGCACAAGAATTGACCTGGAAGGCCGAGGGTCCCTCGACGTCCCCCCCTTATATCGCTACGCAGCAGGTTCAGGTATAATGCAGAGTAGAAGTAAAAATTATTTTTGTATTTACCGGTGTATAATAGAAAAACTATTCAAGATACGAATAAAATGGATAAGATCTTTTTTATAGAGAATTTTGTAAGCTTTATTTTTTATAATAACCTTCATCGCGATCGGATCAACGATTACCGAGATATGATGAAAAAACTGGATTAGAGCACCTTTTTTTCAAGATGGCGGATCGAGCCGTGGAGTTAGAGCTCAGGACTTTTAGTATGTTCGAAAGTATGCCAAAATGAAGGTCTCCAGCAATTTATAGCTTTTTACCGGTTATTTTTTCTATTTGCCTCATTTTAATCTAATTTGACTGGACTATAAGCGATGACCCCACATGATACAGTCGTTTTCTAGCGACAGCCCATTTTCGCGTGATGTGAACGGTATCAATTCATCTACCGTCTCCTTGGGCCAACCATTTAACATGCAGTTTTTTACAGCTTTTGGGGTATTATCTTTATCTGTTTCTTCAGCTACTACTTCTGCTGATATAACCTTTACATTTTCTGTCACGAAGTTAAGGTAAGTATATTCATCCGTAACTTCTTCTGTCTCTTTTCCCGTTTCAGTGATTGGGAACCTCGACAAGTAATCTGCGCTACCATTATCTTTTCCTGCTACATGCTTTATTTCGTACTCGTATCCTGACAGAAAAACACCCCATCTTAACACGCGGCTCGCAGCCATTTGTGGTAGACCTTTTTTTGTACCAAATATAAGGGGCATTCCATGACATTGCGATCAAGATCTGGCGGTGACATTTTAGATTTGCTTAATAATTTATTATTTCAAACTATTTTTAAAAAAATGCATACACAATTTTTTACAGATTTTTCCAAGCGTCGGTACCTGAGATACGATTTTCGAAGTGAAAAAAAAAACACCCACATTCTAAAATCTGAAAAAAATCAGGAAAATCTGAAAAAATATTACAAAATTTTCGAGCACTATTAGAAGATGGAGGTTTCATTACGGGGAAAGGTGAAGTTGAAAAATGCCGAAAAAAAATATTTAAAAAATCGGAATGTATTTTCGACATATGAACGAACAAAAAGTCCTCTATCATATGGGTCTGAAAAATTATATTTTCAGAGTTAGGTACAGGAATCGAACATATAATATCTATATTACAATATTGTAGTTATATGTAACGTGTGATTCCTCGCTTACATCGCAGTGATTTGGGTAGTAGATCGTCAGGTATAGTCAGCATGAAAAACTATCTGTGATCGTAGCCGCGGAGTTCTATAGCACCGATCGATGACGCTCTTCAGTCTTGACAGCTATGGTAAAGTGAGTGTCATATTATTACGGAAAAGAATTATGACACCTACAAAATGTGCTTTGTGCACCGAATGACCGTTATCCAGGGGATTGCGACTGATTGGGGATGGATAACTAAGTAAAACTAGTTTTCACAATTACGAGTGCATCTGTAAGAGCGTAACCTCGAAACGGCAAGTAACCTCAAGGACAAGTGACCGTTTTCAGGTAGGCCAAGGGGCTTTACGGTCCTAGTAATTGACACTCAGAGCCAGCGTGGCTCTGAGAGACCGGGCGTGCCGACCATGACACTACATGACCCAGAACTGGCCGAAGTCAAAAGTTCAACCTCTTCCTTGCCACTGTTCCACATCTGGAGCAATTTAAAAAAACTCTACTGCACTAAAGTTTGTTACGGGTATCCGATAAATTTAAAAAAATTTTAGCAACACGTTTTTTTTCACAGACTGACTGACCCGTTGCATCTCTTCGACAAGTAGGGTTACGAACAAAGCGATGTGGATATAATTCATCGAGCAATATAATATATACAATATTGTGTAATTGAATTGTAATATCGTTTATAATACAACGGTATACGATAGTATTCCATAAATAAGTAGTGATGAATTGTTAAATTGATTGCAGATGTCATTTTCTGTTTATTTCAAACATTATTAGGTTATAAATAACTATCTAGGTGAAATTTACACATCTGATAGTGTTGAAGTTAATAAGTCAATAGCATACGATATCGATTCATAAGTATTATTTTAAGTCTTCTTGTAGTGTCTCGAATCAAACGATAAGAGAAAAATCATCATCTCGTCTTGAGTCTCAACACCTCTCATCTTGTCTTGTTTCGTTTTTCTCGTATCTTGCGGCAACACTATTCTCTTTGAAATTGAAAGGTGAATGGTTAGGTGATCTGGCATTAAATGGATGAACATGGTACATCTCAGAACATGCTAGCTTAGGATGTTACTCGTGTCTATTGGTATGCAGTGGAAAATGCCCCTACTCGTTAGCATTGTGCAACCGACGTCCCAGCTTAATGTCCTTCTTGTTAAACAGTGTATTAGCTGTTCCTGCATACACCCCGTAGAATGATTTGGCAGCATTAAGCACCTTCACACCCTGTGCTAGTACGAATCTAGCTATGAGGATGCCAGGTCAAGAAAAATCCGAGGCTGCTGCATGCTCTCTGAAATAATAACTTCTAATGATTTCTTTGCAAACCCGTAAAAAAATTTAGTGCGAAAATTACAGAAAATTGTTAATAATTCCTAAAGCGCGCAGCTATATTTAATATAAAAAAAAAAAAACACAAGAAAAAATATAAAAAGTAAAAGTAAAAGTAAAAGTAGAACTTTTGACTTCGGCCAGTTCTGGGTCATGTAGTGTCATGGTCGGCACGCCCGGTCTCTCAGAGCCACGCTGGCTCTAAGTGTCAATTACTAGGACCGTAAAGCCCCTTGGCCTACCTGAAAACGGTCACTTGTCCTTGAGGTTACTTGCCGTTTTGAGGTTACGCTCTTACAGATGCACTCGTAATTGTGAAAACTAGTTTTACTTAGTTATCCATCCCCAATCAGTCGCAATCCCCTGGATAACGATCATTCGGTGCACAAAGAACATTTTGTGAGTGTAATAATTCTTTTCCGTAATAATATGACACTCACATTGCCATAGCTGTCAAGACTGAAGAGCGTCATCGACCGGTGCTATAGAACTCCGCGGCTACGATCACAGATAATTTTTCATGCTGACTATACCTGACGATCTACTACCCAAATCACTGCGATGTAAGCGAGGAATCACACGGTAGGTGTTTTTTTTTTAACTTCGAAAATCGTATCTCAGGTACCGACGCTTGGAAAAATCTGTAAAAAATTGTGTATGCATTTTTTGAAAAATAGTTTGAAATAATAAATTATCAAGCAAATCTAAAATATCACCGCCAGATCTTGATCGCGATGTCATGGAATGCCCCATATATATGAGTGGTCGATGGTCAGTTTCTAACACGAACTGCCTACCATACACATATTGGTGGAAGGCCTTAACCGAAAATACTATAGCTAATGCTTCCTTATCTAGCTGCGAATATCCTATTTCCGCTTTAGTTAAAACTCTCGATGTGTATGCTACCGGTCTTTCAGTACCGTCCTCCAACATGTGCGATAGTACGGCTCCTATCCCTACCGGTGATGCATCTGTTGTTATTTTTACTGGTAATCGTGTGTCATAATGCATCAATACTTCGTGTGATATTAAGTTATTTTTGGCTTCTTGCCATGCCTTTTCGCAATCTTTACTCCAGTTCCATTTACAGTCTTTTTGTAATAATTTATACAACGGGTGTACAATACTGGCATGATTCTTGATGAACCTGGAGTAATAATTAATCATACCCAAGAATTCCTGTAGCCCTAGGACGCTTCCTGGTCTTTTACTATTTATGATTGCTTTAATTTTATCATCCGCAGCGTGTACTCCCTCTTTGTTTAGTGTGAAACCTAAGAACTGTACTTTATCTTTTGCTAATTCGCATTTCTCTTTCTTTAACTTAAGTCCAGCCTCGGCTAATCTTTTAAGTACTTGTCTAAGTCGTGCATCATGTTCTTCAATGCTTGATCCACTAATGAAAATGTCGTCAAAGAAGAAACATGTACCCTCTGTACCCGCCAATACTTTTTCTAACTCTCTTTGAAATAGACCTGGTGTTGAAGCAACACCGTAGGGTAGCCTTTTATACATAAATAGCCCCTTATGGTTTGAAATTGTAGTTAACGGTCGACTTTTTTCATCTAGTTCTACTTGTTGATATGCTTGTGTCAAATCTAACTTAGAAAAAACTGTTCCTCTACTTTGAGTCGCAAGCAAGTCTTGGACTCTCGGTATGGGATATCTATCTATTTTCATGTGTGGATTTATAGTGACTCGGTAGTCCCCACATAGCCTGATATTCCCATTAACTCTTAATGACAGGGACAATGGGAGTACCCCATTTGCTACTCTCTACAGGTATTAAGATACCTTCCTTGACTAGTTTGTCCGACTCTGTTTCGACCATAGTCCGCATTGCGTACGGTACTGGCCTAGGTCTGTGAAATACTGGTTCAGTGTTTTCTTTCAAATTCAGCTCAAATTGACCCCTTGTATACGTACACATTCCTTCAGCGAATAGTGTTTCAAACTCTTTCACTTTCTCTACTGCTTTGCTTTTTTGTACGCTTTCTACCTTTTTAATGCTTTCCCCGCAATTCTTTCCTTGATCCTGAAATAGACCCAGGTTCACGAGCCAATCTCTGCCTACGATGGGTCGCCCATTCCCTGGTAAGACAAAAAGCTCTCCTTTTATCTCTTTTGAGTTATGGCTTACGGAAATATCAAGGGTGCCAACTGGAATTATTCGATCTCCTGTAAAACTTTTAAACTGTCTATTAGTTTCCTTCAACGGCAACGACTTTAATTCTGATTCTTTATAATATTCGAATGATATTGCTGTGATTGGTGACCCTGTGTCTATTTCACATTTCATTTTAATTTTCTGAACCCGCAATCCAACTTCAAATGGTCTTATGTTATGTAACGGGTTTTTCCTGGGCTCGGGTAACCGAGGAAGATAAGCCGAATACAAACCTGGGGCCAACGGGCAGGTAGGGGATGCTGTTGGGCGCCAGACTTCCTTAGAAGTCCTCTCTCTCTCTCTCTGGGACCCTCCGACTAACTACTACGATAGAGGGATTTCGTAGGGGCGAGGAATAAAGACACCAATATATTTGATTTGAAAATACTTATTTATTTGAAAAAAAAGAAAAAAAGAAAAGGTGGCGAATTTGGGTTTACGCCCGCTACCTGGCGTTGATACGAAATTAGAAAAATATTAACGTGACTCTACTCTACTCTACTCTACTATCATACGTTATTAAATAAATTAGGAAAAGAAAAAGCAAAACTGAAAATTGACTAGAATACTAAAAACAAAAGAACTATAAACTACTAGTTTGCACTACCGTGCTCGTAAGATAGACGGTAGGGAGGACCAAGTCGACTCGACCTACGGTCTACCTCTCTCGCTCTGGCTACGTGACAGCCAGCTGTCACCGTAGCGAGATTGCGTGCCTCTCTCGACGTCTCTCGCTATACTGTCGCTGCGCGCGGTATAGCGGCGGCGGAGAAGTGGAGGGGCAGGCAGCGGTTCAGGAGAAGCGACAGAGCTCTGACACGCCGCAGCTGAGTGCGTAGCGTGACGTCAGCAGGTCTGTGGCTAATATGGCGTCGAACTGAATTCGGTCGCGATCGGCGCAGCGGTGACCAATCTTGGCACGGCTACGCGCAACGAAAACAGGCGTACCGGTGTGTTGTATTTTTGAATCCAACGGTTCGCGGGGAACGATTGGGATTCAGACACGCGGTTTTCGAGGCCTAGGGAATAATACGGGGTGCGGGTTTGTACTAGGATGGATATGATTCTGAATCGGATTGATCCTACCTGGTCTGGACGATCTTACTGCCTCGGTTGCGACGGTATAACTGGGTACGGTCGGAGAGCCGGGTGGATGCAGGGGTCGTCAATAGCCAACACGTAGTCCAATATTCCACAATCCAAATTCGATATCCAAAACAAGCCGGGTCGATATATCACAGAAACACACAAAACCACTCCAAGACTCTCCCAAAACTCACTCCCACAACTCTCTACTCTCACTCTAAACTCTCGCTCTCTCTCTCTCGACTTCCAAACTTAGCTTTATCAAAACTTCTAAAAACGTCGAATTACACGAGGTGTACTCTAAGGTTTCCAAAGATGGAAGTGAGTTCTCTTCCGTTATTAGTACCAACCGGCATCACCCGGCCTGCGGGCGCTGGCGGCGACCGCGTCGCCATAAGCGAGGGTCTGCGGCCAATAGGCTCCGCAGGGAAGTCGGGCGGCGCGATTTAAATCGGGCGGCCGGACTTCGGCACGACCGTAGTTCGGTTCAGCGGAGGTCTAAACGTTGCCACGTTACAGTTATTGATAACCTCGCTTTGTATTTCGCTAATGTGACCTAGCTTTTCGTCTTCCTCAACCAGGTAATTTTGTTTCTGTACCTTTTTTGCGCTTGTCGCGTTCTTATTATAACTATTTTGTGATTTTGCTTTACAGACCGCAGCCAGATGACCTACCTTTTTTGCATACGCCGCAACTATACTCCCTATATCTACATTGATTTGCTCTATGGTTCGCCTTACCACAACAGTAACAAGTACTTCTTGATTTGTTGCCGTACGACCCTTTGCCGTTGTATGACGTCTTGTCGTTGTCTCCGGATTTCTTGTTGGCGATATAGTTGACTGTTCCTTTTCCGTCATTCCTGGGCGCCATGCTCATTTCTGCGTCATCCTTTTTCGCCACTTCAACAGCTGATGCCATCTCGATCGCCCTGGCGTAGGTCAGGTCCTTTTCCCTCAGCAGGCGTTTTTTGATCGCCTCGCTGTGTAGGCCCCATACAAACTGGTCTCGAATACTCGTCTCCAGGTTTGTCCCAAACTCACAATATGTGGATAGTCTTTTTAGATTCTCTAGGAACGATTTTACATCTTCGTTCTCTAGTTGCCTGCACTCCTTGAACTTCTATCGTTCGGCTATCACGGATGGTTTAGGCTGGAGGTGATCCTTCATGATCTTTGAGAGTTCGTTGAAGGTCTTCGTGGCCGGTAATTCTGGTGTACACAAGTTTCTCAAGATTGTGTATCCCTCACTCCCTATTAACGTTAATAGTAGTGCCACTTTCTTTTCATCTCGAACTTCATTTGCGATGAAATATTGTTCAAGACGTTCGTACCACATTGTCCAGTCCTCTGTTCGGGAAAATTTCTTTATTTACCCGATTGATCCGTTGGACGCCATTTTGTTGTTAGTTCTTTGTTCTTTCGCTCTTTGTTCTTCTCTAATGAACTGTTCCCTTTGTGCCATTAGCTGTTTTCTTCTTTCTTCTATAACTAATTGTTCTTTTGCGACCTCTTTTTTCTTCTTTTCGATTTCAATTCGGTCTTCTTCTAGCTCTTTTTTCAGTTTAATCAGTTTGTCTTTCTCTGACATCTCCACGTTGCACGTTTAAGCCCGCCATTTGTCGACCCTTTGTCGTTGTTTTCTAGTGCGGTTTCGTTTCTTTCTTGTTTATCCTCGTCACCACTGTGGTATATTCAATAAATGGAGGCTAGATACTGATTACTGATAATGCTTTATTATAAAAAAGATGCGTGTCCCCTATGGACGTCGTACAATTACTGGTACAAGCTTAGACTATATAGACCTCCTAGCCTGCTTAACTTATAGCGACGCTCTCTCGCGACAGTAGTGCCCTCTGGCGTATATGACACCTCGCGACCGTCCATTTAAAAAGTTTTGGCTCACAACCCACGTCGAATATATCAGTAGACTGAGATTGTAGGCTATACATTTTCAACTTGACTGTACCGCATACACTATAATGTTCTCTATATGAATACACACATACTATTGAATATTTTTCTGTGCGAAGATTTGACAACGTCGCATATTTATTTCGCTACTTGCTCTTACACAGTCGTGACTAACCTATGGTTTCTGAACGTTGCAGACACCTTATCATTTTCGTTATTTATATTAAAAAATAATTATGGCAGATGGTACCCGGTATAAAGGGAGGTTCATAAAGAAAAAAGTGCTTGATAAAAAGCTAAAAGTTGCAAATACTCTTCGTAAGAAAAAAGAGTCAAGTGATTTGACAACAAATAATGATTGAAAACCTAACTTATGCGAAGGAAGGCGTATTGTCGGAATAAAAAAATTAGGCAAAAATTTAAAATGTTGTAATTGTAGAGAAGTGCTTTCTCTCCAAAATGTAGTTGATGAAGCGCATTTAGGATTAAATTCAATCCTAAAAGTCAAGTGTACTAAATGTTCTGCAACGACAACAGTATCAACTGGAAAAGTTCATGTTGCACATGATAAATCTAAGCATTCTAACGCTAACACAAACGCAGTTCTCGGTAAGTCAGAAAAATATTTATTTTTTACCAATTAATTGTTTGAAAAATAAAAATTACTCTAGTTTCATTGTTATTATAAAACTAATGTTTCTGAATTGAAATACTAATCTAAATATTTTAATTATAGGTGCTGTGCATGCTGGTTTTGGTTGCACTAGATTAAATAAAGTATTGGCCTGTTTAAATATACCGACATTTTCAAAACAATTATATAAACAATATATGAAAGAGAAGTTGGTCCCGCCATTCAAAAGGCTGCACAAGAGTTGTAGAAAAGCTGCTGAGCAAGAACGGCGACTAGTGAATGAAAATATTGAAAAATTGTGTGAATTATTGTAAGTTTTATTTTATTCTACGTAATTATGCAGCAAAATATTTTTGCTAATCAATGTATTCTTTGAATTGTACATTATTATTTCAAGATCAATGTCATTGTAAATAATTAAGAGGGTCCTATACTGAAATTTGAAAAAATAGTTTTTTATTTCTTGAAGGTGTAGAAAGGGTCCAAATAAAAAAAGCCTACGTAACGTTGCGAATGATGCTCTTATCTATGTATAGAAAGAAATTCAATCTTCTGCCATGAAAGTGTAGACGCAAGGAACCTTTCGCAGAATCTTGCAGCGCAGGGAAGGAAAATTTCTGAAAAAAGTTCCTTACGTCTACACTTTCATAGTATAAGATGGAATTTTTTTCTGTATATATTGTAACGTATCCAGCCGACACTACAGACGACGGCTGTGATTGGCCAGGTAAATTCAGTAAAATCTGGACAACCATCGTTGTCCAGTGTACGTCGCCTATGACGTCAGAGGCGAGAATCAGATTGTATATAAACACGCGCTGGCATGACAGGTCAGCGCATTCGAGGTAGAGCACCCAGGCGACTCACTTGATCATTGGACTAGGCGCCTTGCCTAGCCAATAAAGTAAACTCACGAAACTCATAAAACTTGCATTTAGTAATTTCAGATATACGTACTCTAGTATCGCTGTTTAGGATATAGAGATTCAGTACATAAAATATAGGGGTTTTAGCTATAGCAGCATTGCCACCCAAATCATAAAGCAACTTAATTCAGTTCAGAAGTATAAACAATAGACTAAGATAGCATAAACATACTTGCACGAAACATTGTAATCATTTATTTGGTATTCCAAACAGTAAAGCCTTTATTTAGTTACTGAAATTGTCTGGTATTTTCCTATCAACCCGTTTGACAGAATCGTAAAATACCAGAATAAGCCGAGTTAGATACAGCTTTGGCGTACAGCGGAAGAAGCAAACCTCATTGGCGTAAAAACCTGTGTTCGAAGGCCAACCGTTGGAAACCCGAGTCTGATAGGCAGTCTTGGTGTAACAACCCGGATCTATAGATAACCATTAAAATAGTCAATAGCAGGCGAGACAGGCTTGGTGCAAAAACCCGGCTCTGTAAGAGGGAATTCTGAATCTTCCATTCAGAAGCAATACGGCTTGGGTAATTAAAAACTACCCGAGTCCGTGAATTAGCGTAGATAAATAAAAATCTGTATGAGGTGGCTTTTTGCATGGTAGACCCATCCTTTTCCTCACCTCACAGTTTGAGGAGTCCATAAATTTGATTATTCATTGATTTTAGAAATTGAATATAATTCGAACCCGTAGCAATCGACTTTTACTATAACCAGAAGGTTCGTATAAGCCGAAACGTTACATTTGGCGCCCAACGTGGGGCTCCTCAATAGTAAATTCATTTGGAAAATAAATTCACTAATTCAACTTAAAACCAGTTTAACAAACGCAACGTAAATTCAAGAGATAGCTTCAACATTCATCAATATTAAAATTTAAAATCAAAATTAACTTCGACATTGCGATATAAAATCATTGTTCAAGGGTTCCTAAAAAAAGTAGACCGAAAAAGCATTGCCTATCAAACTCGGGTTGAGTAAAATAAAAATAGTCCGGAATTGATAGGAAAATGCCAGGCAAAGGTAGAGATAGTCATCGATTAAGTTCCATATTCGAGGAGGTTGGTAGTCCAGAACGAGACTCGGGTATCTTAAGTGCCAACTTGTCGTCAATTTCAGCCGAAATGAGTCCTGTAAGCGGTTCCGATCGAGATCCTTCCGATTAAATGTAAAAATTAATTGAGTCCATAGAACGACTAGAAAGAAAAGTGAATGATAAGTTTGATAGTATGGAACAAGCGATGCGTGGGAATAAGGTTGAAAATGAGGACAAGAGGACTAGATACGAGGATAGATTAAACAAAAGATTAGACAATCATGTATTCGAAAATCAAATCCAGATAGAACAAATTAATAAATCTTCAAAAGACACCACGGTTAAACCAACCTTAGATATATCAGACTGTGAGAGCAAAATTGAGTCGTGCGAAAATATACTGCGAAATGAGCAGATAGCAACCTACGAGGTATTAAAAGGGAAAATAAATGAAAATCAGAGAACTAGTCTCGACATGATAAACGAATTAGCCTTAAAACAAGATAGCTATAAAATCGGTATTGACGCCGACATAAGGCGTTTGCGTCAACAACGTTCCGGACAGTCAAGTCAGAGCAATAATAATAACACATTAACACGACAATTGAAGTTACCTTCTTATTCAGGTAAATCGTGGGAAAAGCCAGTAAATTATATCAGGGAATTAGAGGAGTATTTTGAGGTATTAGAGGTAGGTGACGACTTAGGACTGAAATTGATAGGACAAAGCTTAACGAATGACGCGAAAGATTGGTGGATTGCGCGGCGTGATGTAATTCATAATTGGGAAGATTTTAAGACACGTTTTTTAGCTCGGTATTGGGGCGAGGAGACACAACGGGAAATGAAGAAAGACCTAACCTTTGGCTATTATGTACCGGAATCCAGGGCCAGTTGGTCTGAATATGCAAGTCGAAAATATGCAACGGCGCGTGGGTTAATTCCTCCCATACCAGAGACCGAGATAGTCGGAAACCTAATTCGCCATTTCGAGACGATGCAGTGGTTGACGCAGCTAGATGTCGAAATATCACCAACATAGACCAATTAATCACTTTTCTTGATCAAACGCAATCTGGTGGTCGCTCCAATGCACCGAGACAACAAGCGAATGCAGGTCGCTTTAGCAATATTACGCGACAATCAGACAATTGACAGAAACATGTGTCATGGCGTGAAAGCTCAAACATAGGAGCAAATGTAAACAAGAGCGGCTCATCGCGTGACGAGGGAAATACAAACGATTCTCATGATAATAAATTCAAGGCGAATACTCAGGATCCAAATAGACGTCCAAATTGGACAAATAACCGGCAGATAAGTGCGATAATTGAAGAGGTAGGTGAAGAGGTAGGTGATACCGACCAAGTAAATACTGACACAAACGATTCGGAAAACGAGACCGCGCTGTGCTAAAAGAGCCGTTAGAAGAAGCAGTGCAGCGCATGATTGAGGTGAACACGGCAAAGATAGTTAAGAATACGGAAGCATTGTTTGACGTCGTGACAGAATTTTTATTAACTGAGGGAGAGCCGATGTTAAATAAACAGACGCGGTGCCCAAATATCGAGATAATATTGGAAGGTATAAACGTAGTTGCTCTGGTAGATACCGGGAGCGAGATCACGTGCATTTCTGAAGAATGGTACAAGTCAAATATCGAGAGGTTTTCAGAATGCGAAAAGCTGCCGGTAGTGAACCTACAAGTGTTAGGTGTGACCGGGGGAAAAGGGACTAAAGGTAAAATCCAATTATTCACACGAGTTCAATTAGGGGAATTTAAAGACCATATTGCGGTATTAGTAGTGCCAAAGCTTCGACAGGATGTGATTATCGGAATAGACACATTAACTAAATGGAGGGTAGAACTTAGAGCCCTCTATTTCACTTGTACACGGGTACCCGATTACCCGTGTAAATAGTCAACCCGGACCGAAACCCGGGTATTTAAAATATCCGGATACCCGTGTTCTTAGAGCGTGTAATACCTGTTTGAATAATTTTCATTATTTTTGTGTCCTTTCTAGTCTTTAATGAATTACAATAAATATCAAGCTATCAACCATTGAGAATTGACACGAAATACACGGACTTTAATTACCCGTTACACGGGTATTTATAATACCCGTACTTGCGTCCGTGCATTACCCGCACCGGCGGGTCGGACGTACATGGGTTCACCAAAACACGTGTATTATCGAGACCTCTAGTAAGTACACACATGTACGCATTCGAACAATGTATGAACGTGTGTTGAACTACAGTGTCTAGAGGACCAGTGTGAATTAAACAAACTTAAATTTGTTTATTGACAAGAAAAATAATCAGGCAGACCGGGAATCGAACCCGGATCTATGGACGCCTAACCGGAGACTTAATCCACTAGACCACCTAGCCGCCCAACGAATGTTACCTTCCTACTTCTCTCGTCATTATATGCGTTTGTTTACTTTTCGTGTGTTGAGTGATATTAGATAGATTCATACTTTCGTGGCTGCAACACATATATACTATTTTTGAAAACTCCATAGTCACGAGAAAACGTTCTCGTGTACTATATCATGAACAACGGTTCATTTATATTGAGTAATTATAATATAATTACGCTACATAAGGTAGATCCTTTTAACCAAAGTACGTCAAATCAGTGTGAATTAAACAAACTCAAACTTTTTGATTGACAAGAAAAATAATCAGGCAGACCGGGAATCGAACCCGGATCTATGGAGGCCTAACCGCGGACTTAATCCACTAGACCATCTATCCAATGTCACTCGACACAGGAAAAGTAAACAAACGCATATAATTACAAGAGAAGTAGGAAGGTAACATTCGTTCGGCGGCTAGGTGGTCTAGTGGATTGAGTCCCCGGTTAGGCCTTCATAGATCCGGGTTCGATTCCTGGTCTGCCTGATTATTTTTCTTGTCAGTAAAAAATTTGAGTTTGTTTAATTCACACTGATTTGACGTACTTTGGTCTAAAGGATCTACCTTGTGTAGCGTAATTATGTTATATTTACTCAATATAAATGAACCGTTGTTCATTACATAGTACACGAGTACGTTTTCTCGTGACTATGGAGTTTTCAAAAATAGTATATGTATATGTGTTGCAGCCACGAAAGTCTGAATCTGTCTAGAGGACCTTAGGTATCAGACAAAAAAAAATTGTTGTCAACTAGTTTGAGTCAAATTGATAAAAAAGTATTCTTCAGTTTTTACCGCTTGAGTCACTGCATCTGCAGGTCGGATATCTATTAGTATTACCAACTTCCAGTGTGATTTCACTGTTACAATTAGGTTGGGCAGAAAATACACAACTTTAGAAGTCGAAAGCGAGGTCACAATCGTGGTTTTCCAATTATGTCAATTTTCAGGCACAGTGCGACACAAAGCTATGTTATTGGTGCGATCCAAAAGAAGTGACCAATGACAAAGCTTTGTGTCGCACTATGCCTGAGAATTGACGTAATTGAAAAGCTCTCATAAAGTAAAATTTTTTTTCTCTGTTGGCTATGGATTCTTCTGAAGATGATTAGTACAGTAAAAATTTCATTCCAGCAACAATATAAATATTGTTCAATATTTGTACATATTGTGACGTGGATTTTTATGGACCCTCGGATCTGGACCGGATAGCCAGCCTCCGAGGTCAATCCACTCGACAATTGGCCTGAAAATCAAGGTGTTAACAAAAGTTGGGCGCCAGGCGGATACTCGCCACTTTCAAAATTTTAACAAGATCTAAACAAAATGCACTGAAGCGTCGGCTAGCTGCAGTACCGCGGAAAGGGCTCGGGGTCAGTTGGGCGTTAAGTAACGACTCGAGTATTTGAATTTAACAATGAAAAATAGACTTTATTGAATAAATAAAAAAAAAAAATGGAATTAACAAATCATGTACCCGGGGGTACTTCCCTCGGGTACAAGATGGCTACAGATCGTGTAAAGGCGATCTGGCCGCGTTTGACAAGTTTTACAATAATAAATAAACTAATAGCTTCCACGTAGGAGAGCAATAACAAGGAAAAATAAAGCAAAAGGGGATTAACTCGACAAATCTGGTCCTCGGAACAATTACCTAGCTAAAACACTAGTTATCTCCACGCGGAAATAAATTTACGAATAATTAACAATCTTACAACTAATGAAAGGACAGTCTTCTTCTCGGAATAATAAATAGAATAACAAAATCGGGAGGCTCGCGGCCTAACTCAACAATACAATAATAATAATCACAGCCTATGACGTCATCAGCCGTTTACGACGACTGGTTCGCCTCCGAGAGACGAAACCTCCCGTTTAAATGATCCCTCAAAAAATGTAATATTTACAATACTTACTAAAACTAACTTAACCTAACTCTGCGACTAACGTAATTAATAATTTGAACAATAACAAGGGAAATACAAAATTAAGACTCGAACGCGAAATGAATGACGGCTCTCAGCTAAGCCTCGAGCTTCGTCCCTCCTCGCAGGAGGAAGAGAGAGCGACAGTGACCGACTATCTATCTCTGTCGCACTTAGGTGCGACGAGGATCGAACCGGCTAACTCTAGATCATACAATAATTTACAATAAAATATCGACTCGAACTCTAGATCTTCTGCAGTGGGACACTGGTGACGGCCTACCCTTCAGAGATCGGCTTAATTCGATTCCGAAGATTCTAAATAGCCTCGTGGCTGAACTAAGGCAAGATGGCAGACGGCCGTTGCCGAATTCGAATTAGTATGGGTAAGAATGGCTAACACTTACCGTTTTCCAGTCACCGGAGGAGTAGGATTTTCTCCCGTCCGTAATCCATGGCCCCACTACTTAGAAGTTTCCCACCGGGATATCACACTCACTCCTTGACAATTAACTAGAGGCCCACGGAGCTTTAACAACAGAAAGGACGTTCTATTTAATGAAACGGCGTAAGCTCAAGAAAAGATCACACAAGTGGTCGTAACGTTAGTCTAACGCAGAGTGAATAGACCGCATGGCGCCGGTACTAAGCGCCCTCATTATGCGCTGGAATATTGATTCTTGTATCGAGCGCAAGATCCTTAAATATGGCGACCCGTTGTCGCTACGCGCGAAATTCGAAGTTCACCACGGTGTTGGTAGCTCGTTAATCAGAGGAGCACGGGTTGCAGGCTCTTCCTGGTGGCGGGAAGTTCTTCTACCACCGCGCCGATATCTAGCGTTGTAGAATGCCCTCGGCACTCCCCCGTGTCCTCTTTTTCTCATTGTTGGAGGTAGCCCGGCCGGTACTATCCTCTACAGCTCCTGGTGTTGTTCGTCGAATAGGATCCGTACACCCGATATTAAGTCTCATGCGTCCGTCGCGTTGCGTATCAGTCTGGGTAGCAAGCCTTTGGATGGGCCTCGTCTCCCACATGTCAGAGAAAAGTCGTAAAACAAACAAAAGAATAATAGTATATTGTGTACCAAGGGCGTAAAGCGGGCTTTTTTAGACCGAGTGTGGAGTTTGCAGTACTAGTCGCAGGCGAGGGTGCACGAGTCGAAGACGAGTGCATCCGCGAGCCGAAGACGAGTACTGCAACCACACGAGGTCAAAAAGCCCGCTTAGCCCTTGGTACACATCATATTTTTTGTAACGCATGTATTGATTTCTGCGGCACTAAGGTGTCCTTTTTTTGACATGGCATCTCACAGCTATGTTACAATTGGATTGCATTTTTTCGACAGGAAAAAGTAAGGTAGTAGGTAACTGGAAAAAGTAAATAATATGATAAAATAAATGTATATATATATATACCGCGAGGACCAGGTGAAAGAGAATGATCGGTCCGCCCAGACACCTTATATTTCGTATTTTCATGGGGATAGCCACTCGTTGCGCTGAAAAATATATCCTGGGGTCGAAGCTATCGACCACGCGCCAAAATCACCCTGAGGATTTTCTGCGCAACGAGTGGCTATCCCCATGAAAATACAAAATATTAGGTGTCTGGGCGGACGGACCATTCTCTTTCACCTGGTCCTCGCGGTATATACATATATATTAAGCGGTACAAAAAGGATTCTTTCTGTACCGCTCTTTTCAAATGGTCAATAAACGGCTACTTTAGGCCCTATTTTTAGGTCGGAAAAACGCAGAAATCGTGCATGTGTTACAAAAATAATATAATCTATAGTTTTTAGTCGGTCACGGTCGTCTCTCGGAATTTCTGTTCGGCCTCGGGGTCATACTACTCATTTACTCTCTATCACACACTCCGCTAAGATCGTTTAAAGGGTAGGGAGCTTGTAGTAACATGCAATGTGACAGTATAAAATTCATCGAGGTTAAGAAACATTGGTTCCTTACACATTTTCATAGAGGCCCCAAACCTTGCTAGTTCAGCAAAGATAAATTTATTCTAATGCGCATTCAATGCAACCCATACTTCGACAGATTTTATATTTCGAAGAAATTTGATACACAACTTCTATAGAAAAGCTATCAGAAATTGCAACTAATTTATAGGAGCTATTTTTGGTGAAATCGTGTACTAATATCACCATCCCTTTTTAGAAAATGCTATAGACAAAGAAGTATTTAATGCACTTAATGATGAAATGATTGAAGACCTTGTACCTCAGATTGGACTTGGCTATAAATTTGCGAATAAATATAAAAGCTTCATGGCGTCAATCATTCCAGACACGAATAGCGCATCGCAGAATGAGGATTCATTGAATTCTGATGCGCTATCCGAAAGCACTACTGTATCCCTTAGATCTTCTTCCAGTATTTCGTTATCTGAAGGTATGGGTGATTTGATTAATAATTAAAATTGTATTCAAGAATAACTGACGTAATTGGCCATTTGTGTAGTTCCACGAAAAATTGTTAGAAAAACGTTAAGCGAAATCTTAAAGCAGGATCCCAAAGGTAGAGAAGTGATGGCTCGCTTCAAGACATGCGGGACAGTAGACCAGGCTAAACTAGCAGCGTTGCTTGTGGACAAAGAACTTGAAAATGATCCAGATACCAGGTGATCATTATAGGAACTCAAGACGAGCTTTAGTAGACTGGAATTAAATTTACCAACGATACTTTGATTTGTGATATCAGAATAAGTTCAGCGCTATTCACTACTTGGGCGAGAAGCATCGCAGAGTTATTTCCTGGCATTGAAAGAGCAGAGACGTATTACTCAGCATATACGGGGGGTGAAGATGGGCCAATTTCTGCCAATGGCATATTATGGAATCGCTATTTGAATACAAGACGAGTCTTTCGAAAAATAGGCATGATATCCTCACATAAGAAAAGCTCAGCAATTTTACAACGTTTGTGGGATATACTTTCATCCAACCTCTTATCATTAGTGATGACATTGTAAGTGAGAAAATTGAACAATCAAACGAACTTACCTAAGTGAAGTTCGATTGTAATTATATGAGTCGCCTCGTCCGAATAGGTCAAATGGTAGTAACGTTAGTTGCTTGGTCTAATCACAGTATTCAAAGCTTGCGGTGTTAATTTTTCCCGCTTAGAAGCGCTCCTCGCGCGCCCCGGACTTCATTATTTTCAAAGCTTATGCTCGCAACATTGGCCAGTGTCGATCACACTTTGGGGAACGGGAAGCTTTCTTAAAACTAGGGTGGGTTTGACCTATTTGGACGAGGCGACTCATATAATTACAATCGAACTTCACTTAGGTAAGTTCGTTTGATTGTTCAATTATACTACGTCGCCTCGTCCTCTACGTCAAATGGTAGTTGTTCAGAGAAGGAATCTATATGTTGCAAGTTATGTATTTATTTTCAACTTGGAAAATTATATCCATGCAGGTTATATGTACCTATATATATTAGATAACTTTAGTGATACTAATCTTTTTCGTTTTTTTTTTTTTTTTGAATTACAATTATAGGTGGATACTCATATTTTTTTTTTTTTTTGTAATTGGCTTCAACAGTCTGAGGTAGTATTGATAATAGCATTTGCAAAGCTCGAGTTTTCTATTAAGGGACGATTATAGAAACGAGCAAATACTTCCGATTGCTTACTCCAGCCAGCTGCTTTCCTGATTATTTCGATATTGACTCCTTTTCTATATGCCGCTGAGGTTGATGCATGTCTTGTGCTGTGCGCTGTAAACAAGGTTGTATCTACTCATCCCTGCTCCAAGGTTTCTTTCACCCATCTACTGATGGTTGGAACTTTTGCTGCCTGATAAGGTTTTTTATGAGTCAGAAATAATCTTTTTTCATCCTTAGGACGGATACTTTTTGTTATTTTTAGGTATTGTTTCAGGGTTGTCGCAACACAGAGTTCTGGTTTATTCCTGAAGTATGGTATTTCTAATAATGGTTGAGCACGGTTTACTCCAGAAGTTTTTATTCTTTCTGAGATTATGATATGTATCATATCTTCCTGTTCTTTAATGTTATCTAGAGTGATTTTACTCAATGTTTGAACCCGTTGACCAGTAGTTAGGGCTAACAAGGTGACTAGTTTTCTTGTTAAATCCTTGAGATCAATTTTGTCATTGGGCCAAAGAGAAGATAAGAATCTTAGGACTGATGAAGGTTCCCAAATGTAATCATACTTAGATTTTTGAGGTTTGAGAGTAGCTACTCCCTTAAAAAATCTTTTCACCTGAGCATTGGTGCCAATGTCTGATATAACTATGAGAGATAACGCAGATCTGTAACTGGTTAGTGTGCCATAAGACTTGACGTGCTCGAATTGCTTGGCTAGAAATTCTATGACCTTGGTTACTGAAGCCCTGAACAGACATATCTCTTCTTTCTTGCAGAATTCCCACCAAAGCCTTATCGGCTTCTCGTATTGTTTGATTGTGCCTGATGCTAACGAAGCGAATATCATCGGTGTTGCTCCATCTGGTACTCCTTTTAATGTAAATGATTGCCTGATAATCGCCCTGCTACCAGGATAAGGTTCATCGGGTGTTGTTTCCTGAAAGGTGAAATTAATAAATCTTTGCTGGGTTGGAGATAAATTGGGTCTGAGACTAGTAGTTTATTAAACATGGGGAACCAGGGTTGCGTGGGCCAATTTGGCACTACCAAAACCCCTCGCGCTCTGTCGATAATTATCTTTTGCAGAACCCTTGTGATTATCGAAAAGGGAGGGAAGGCATAGAAGTAATATTTTGACCAGACAACTGTAAACGCATCCACGTTGATTGCGCCTGGGTCTCTATGCCAGGATATGAATAAAGAGCACTTTGTATTGATGTTTGTAGCGAATAAGTCTATGTCGAATTTGCCAAACACCTCTTTGATTACAGCAAAGGCTTTAATACTGAGTTCCCATTCCGTGTCTTCCGAAATTATACGAGATTCAGCGTCAGCATCTGTGTTTTCCTTTGATTTGATATATGAGGAAAAAATCAACAGATCTCTTGTTTCGCACCATTGCCAAATTTCTCTGCAGAGCTCACTTAATTTTGGTCGCGTCTTCTTCGAGTTGATGTTTTCTTACTCGATGACGTTCCCGCGATATTTGATACCGTGTTTTGAATATTATCCACTTCCATTGCATCGTCAGAATCGGACATTTGTACAATATTCCGATGTAACTCGTTATTGTTGTCATCATCATCTGATGTGAACCTAGGTTGAATAAAATAAGTCTATTAATAAATTAAAATTAATGTCAAGTCAATTATCAGTGGATAGTGTTGGAATTATTTACCTCTCAATTTATGCGAATCAAATTATATTATGGTAAATGATAATTGATAGGCTAGACTGATAGGTAAAATGTAAAAATAATTTTTAAATCAACAAGAATATGAAAAAAAAAAGGATAATTTTTATTGATTAATGTTCAATTCTTTAATGATTCAGAGTCAATACACAAATTATGAGGGAGCAAGAAAGGACCAAATACGGATTACTCTAGTATGCATAAGCTTACCGTAATCTTTTAGGGCCCGCAGATCTCACGGAAGACGAGTTCATTCCGTGTATGACACTCAAATGTCTTCCTATTGAACCAGTACTTCCGCCAGCGCATGAGAACTCGGTATTATCGTCTTCTTCACACAATGTGCAATATGCGACATCACCTCTTCTCTCGGCATATTGCCACACCCAACTTTTTTTCTCTACACTCATTTTGAATTTTATATTTGTCAATTGAAGCTTATAAGGTATTTTAGAATACCGCTCTGACCACAACGTCTATGACGTAGCTGAGCTACCACGCGAATGAACGATAACGTAAACAAGTGAAAAAAGGATCCATATCGTATCGATGTGATAGACAATGAGAGTCGCGACGTAGATAAGTATAAACGTAAACGAATATAACAAGTGTGCGCTGTGTGTGTTAGAATGCCCTCTAGTGTTATTGAGATGTTGTTTATTTGAATTTAACGCGTTTTCTTTAATTAATTACAATAGATATCAAGATATCAACCATTGAGAATTGGCACGAAATACACGGATTTCAATTACCCGTTACACGGGTATTTATAATACCCGGACCGGCGGGTCGGACCTACACGGGTTCAACAAAACACGTGTATCATCGAGACCTCTAGTTCAAACAGCATATTGGGCTTCGTCGAATGTTTTTCAGCCAATTATTACTGTAGATTTTGTAGGACACCGAAAGAAGTCTCAAAGTTGTTATTCATAGAAGATGAAAAACTTCTCAGAACAAGAACCAATTATGAAGCAGATCTGATGCTCAACAATGTTACGAAGACAGGCATTAAAGAATCTTGTATATGGAGTAGAGTCATAGGTCTTGACACATTTCCGTATTCGTCAGTTGATATTGATCATGATATGTTTGAAGAAACTTGTAACTATAGTTTAACATGTGTACTTAACTATTACATTTTTACCTCGAAAATATTCACCCTTGGAACCTTAAATCATCGTATCAGAATCTTTAATTATGGTCGATTGGAAAAGTCAAATCAACCCCCACAAATACAGGTGGTTAAGTCAAGTGTAAAACTTAGAATGTCGGCTTCGGAAATGACCTGTTTTGCGCGATACCTGAGTTTGCTAATTGGTGATTTAGTACCAAGAAATGATGGTGTTTGGCAGTTCTATCTGAAGCATCGGAAAATAATTGAAATTGTGACTTCGCCAAAAATAATTAAAAACAACATTATTGAATTGCAAACTCTAATATCTGAACACCATAAAATGTATTGTGATATTTTTAGTCAGCATTGAAAACCTAAGTTTCACATGATAGTACACTACCCTCGAATGATAGAAATGATCGGTCCTTTGGTTCATTGTTCAACTATGCGGTATGAGTCGCGTCACAGAGGATTTAAGCAAACTGCTAATATCTCGTGCAGTTCGAAGAATATTATTCACACTCTAGCCATTAAAAACCAACTAAGTTTTCCCATTTTATAAGTCAGTACAATCACTCACGTGATATGACTTTGGGTCCTATCAAAAACAGAAATATTCCAGAATATCGGGAATATGTCCCAGAATTCGATTCAAAACACTCAATCACATTCGTTGGATGGGTTAATATATGCGGAACCAAATATATCAGAGATACCATAGTAGTTGTTGATGTCAAATTGCCTCAAACAATATTTGGCGCAATGTGTTCGGTTTTTATAATTGAAAAAGTTGTAAATTTCTTAATGTCTCCCTTGCCATCGATAATTTTTGACAAACACTTCCATGCTTATGAAATTGACCGCACAATTGGTGAGAAGAACAAATCTATGATTCAATACGACATGCTACCTGACAAGTCTCCTTGCCTATTAGTTCAGAAGCAAATTAAGTTTTATGTCGCAATTCATCACCTCATAACACATAATTAGAATGAAAGGCAGACCAAGAAATAATGCAATGGCTCATGATTTACTGTTTCAAACACATGATTGATATTTTTATATTTTTTATATGACTATTCAAGCATTTTTTATGGAGAAGACTCATGGAAACTGTCAAAGGAGGTATACACACAGTGGACACGCGCCGCGAAAAAGAGGTAGAACAAAGAGATAGAGTCACATAAAGAAGTAGAAAGAGCAAAAAGAAGTGCGCGGAGTGCCGGTGCGTCAGTGCTCAAGTGGAAAAAGCCCGCGTGCAAGAAGAAATTGCAGTAAAAAGAGTGAAAAGTGCGAGTAAACAGAGAAGATCACGTGACAAGAGAGACAGTAAGGCGGATACGCGGCCGAGCGAAAGCAAGCAACAGTTAGACAGCAAACACCAGCTGGCCAGAAAAACAAGCCGCCAGATAGGCGTAAGATAGGCGTAAGTTAGACAGAAGCGGTGACGTCACAAGGAAGGCGCTGCGAGCGGCGGAGGCAAAAGGCGGCCGCATGGAGAAAGACGAGAAGATAAAACAGAGAGAAAGCGAAGATAAAGAAGAAGAGGAAGAGGAGGAAGAGAACACAGAAGAGAGAGAAGTGTGGAAGACACCAAAAGAAACAAAAGAGTCAAAAGAAACGAAAAAAGCGAACAAAGTGGGGAGACCGACAAAAGCAGATTCGTGGGCAAGGGAGAGATCAGCATCCGACGGCGCGCTCCCAGTGTGCTGGAAAAGGAAGAGAATAGAAAAGGGAACGAAAGAGGAAAAAGAAGCAGACAGCGGAGGTAACGAAGAAGAAAGCGACGAATCAGAGAGAAACTTCAAGAAAAGCAGCAAGACAAAAAGAACGCCGGAGAAAATGAGGGACAGCACAAGCACATGCACCGAAGAAAATAGAGACGAGGGCGGCGAAAGAGCGAGAAACGAGAAGACTCAAGAGGGAGATGCGGCCTGGATGAAAAACGCTCTAATGAACCTTATGGTAGGAATGAACAATATGACGGAAGAAATGAAGAAATCAAGAGAAGAAGCGGAAAACTGGAGAAAAGAGGAAAGAGCAGAGAAAGAGAAGATGAAACAAGAAATAAAAGAGATAAAGAGACAAGGAAAAGAAGAAAGGAAGGCTCTAGCAGAAAGGATAGAGAGACTAAAGAGAGAAGGGACGCAAAGAGAAAAAAGGGAGCAAACGGGGAGAAGAGAAGAAGACAGAAAAAGGGAAAGAGAAAGCAAAGAGAGGAGAAAAGGAGAAGAGCAACAGAGAAGAGAAGACAGAAGAAGGATAAAAGAGCTAGAAACCGAAGTGGAAAGAAGAGAAAAAGCGGAACGAAAGAAACATATAGTAATTAGAGGCATAGAAGCAAAAAACAGCGCAGAAACAGCGTCGGTGATAAAGAAGACACTGGAGAAAATCGCACAAAAGCCGGTGATATGGACGGAGGCAATCGAAATAGGAAAAGCGGAAAGTGCAATCCTGGTGAAGCTAGTCAACTGGGAAGACAAGAGAACGCTAATGGAGAGAAAGGGGAAGCTGAAAGGTACCAAAATAATAATAGAAGGAGACCTCACGAGAAAGGAAAGGGAGGTACAAGACAGAATATGGGACAGAGCCAGAGAAGAGAGAGCAAGGGGAAACAGAACTAAGGTAGGGTACAGGAAAATACAAATAGAAAACACCACGTGGGAATGGGATGAGGAAAACGAAAGACTAAGAGAAAGAGAGAGAGAAGAAGATCCTCGCACGATGAGAGGAGAGTCAGTAAGAATGAATGAATGAATGAATGCCATTTATTTAGCTTTCTCAGCTATTACATTAATTGCTTACATAACTAATTCCATATTCACCGTCTGTTCCGTATATATTCTTTTAATTCATGTTTAAACCTTTTTACATTTGTTATAGTCTTTATCGCATTTGGTAGCTCATTGAACATTTTCACCCCATTGTATAAAAGACTTTTCCGTGCATTAGCTGTCCTCCTTAGTTTGATCGCTAGATTGGTGTATTGTCTTGTTCTTCTTTCACTTTCCCCCCCACGTACTGTTATTTTCTCTCTTAACTCTTCGGGCATCATACCTGTTATAATTTTATATATAAAAATACAGACATTGTATTCGATTCGCTGTTTAATCGACATGAACTGCAATGCATCCAACATATCCCTAATTCTTGTATAACAATCTACGTGTAATATCGCTCTCATTGCACGATTCTGGGCCCTTTGGAGTTTCTCAGTTTCGGTCATTCCCATACACAACATAACAGTTGAGCAATATTCGAAGTGAGGTGCAATGATCGTCTTATATACTACTGATCTCGCATACGCCGTTATGTGGTTCCCTATTCTCTGCAAGAAGCTCGTTTTTTTGCCGATTTTTTTAAGAATATATACACAATGTGCTTTGAACTGCAACCTGTCGTCTATCATTACTCCTAGATATTTCACAACAGCCACTCTCTCTAGGCTAACGCCGTCTTCTGTACGTACTGTAATTTCTCTACTAATTGATTTCCTCGTGCTTCTCAATATCATAAACTTTGTCTTGCTCGTATTCATTTTTAATTTATTGCTCTTCAGCCATTTCTCCAGTTTATGTAGAGCTGAGTTTAACTTAGTTTCTAATTCACTCATACAGTCGCCCTCTACGAAGATCATTGTGTCATCGGCAAATAGTTTGACAGTTGATTCTTGCGTTTTTACGTCCATAATATCATTTATATTGTAACTTTTTTGATGTTCTGCGACACTGAAGGTGTCGCAGACCTAAGTTAGTGTGAGTGTCTTTACTCAAATACTGTTTTTAGAGACCCCTGCAAAATTGTAACTTAGAATGCCTATTACGGACTTGAGACACTTTAGTGACTAAAGCCGCCTCCCCGCAGACCTGAATGCGTTTTTCGCACTAAGGCTGCCTTTTCCCCCTATTCTCAGACCTGAATATGTTAACGCACTAAGGCTGTCTCAGACCTGGGTGAGGCTAGAACTCACCGAGGCTGTAACTACGCTAAGTATGAAATGGACTCGATGACCTGGAATCGGCTGAAAAGGTTGTTGCATCAACTGCTCTGCTTTTGAAAGTTATGCCAAGATATCATTTATTTAATTATCTAAAGTTCGGTTGCAACCTCAATGAATATTTTACAAAGGTACTTACTGTCTAATTTATTATATTCGAAGAATGTTTCTTATTATTATATTGAAAATTGATTGAGTTTTGATATTGATATAATTGATTTTATTGATTTTGAATTTAATGAATCTTTAAGTAATATTTGTCTAGACTTGGTTTTTGAATCTATAAAGCTATTCGAAATTTTGATGTATTATCGCTGTGAGTCAACTCGGTCGCTTGCCTGAGATTGCTGTTGAGCTGAGCGGCGTCACCGCTTATATACAAGCTGTGACGTCACTCAGCTCGTCTTTGTGCGAAGCTTCTGGAGTCTTCTCGCGTCTTCGCTCGACGGTTGTGAGTTTGAATGTAAACTGTCAGGCCTGGGTGGCCTGATCCGTTACAATATATAATATAAAAAGTATAGGGCCTAAGACTGAGCCCTGAGGTACTCCATATTCTACGCTAATTTCTTTCGATATTATGTCGCCTAACTTTAATTTTTGATACCTTCCCTTCACATACGTTGCAAACCACTCTAACACTTTTCCTTTAATTCCATACCTTTCCAGCTTATCAACCAGTTTGTCTTTATCAATCGTTTCAAATGCGCGTTGTAGGTCCATAAAAATAACTCCCACTATTCTTTTTGCACTAATCAACACTTTCCGCTGATCCAGTACTGTTTGGATAGCTGTCTCACATGAGTGACCTTTCCGAAATCCCGATTGGTGTTCTATTAATATTAAGAAGAGGAAGAGGAAGAGGGAGAGGAGGAGGAGGACACAGCCCTCACTGGCAGAACCAGCAATCCCAGCAAGTTCGACAACACGAGATGCAGGGAAGCCAAGAACAATAGGGCGAAGAAGAGGAAAAGACAGGAAAAGAGAGAAGAAACAACGAAAAAATGAAGAGAAAGGAGAGCGAAGACAAGAGAGAAAAAAAGAAGAGAAAAGAGAGAAAACAGATTGAAAAAGCAGACGCAGGAAAAAGTAGAGAATGCTGGAAGGCAACCTTCTGGAACGTTGCTGGACTTGAAAAAAAGGACGAAGACTTCTGGAAGGGGCTCAGAGAAGCAGACATAGTAGTACTCTCGGAAACATGGATAGAAGAAAAAACATGGGGGAAAGTCAGAAGTAAACTGCCGAAGGGTTACGAATGGCAGGTACAGTTTGCTAAGAGGGAACATGAGAAAGGCAGAGCAATAGGAGGAATGCTAATGACAATGAGAAAAGAGCTGAGAAAAGAAGAAGAAGAAAAAGAAGAACAGAAAGAAGACCAAGAGGAACAAGAAGAAGGGTGGATGGCAGGGAAGATCAAAGTAGGTGGAGAGAAGTGGAGCGTCATAGGACTCTACGTGAGAGGGGACATAGAGAAGAAAATGGGAAAAATAAAGGAGACAGAAGAACAGAAAGGGACAATCTGAAAAATAATGGTAGGGGGCGACTTCAACGCTAGAACAAGAGAAGAAGGGGGGGAGTACGACGGAACAGTGGAGAAAGAGGAGAAGCCAAGAAAGTCAAAAGACAAGATCATAAACAGAGAGGGGAAAAGACTCCTAGAAGCGATAGAAGAACTAGGGTGGTCCATAATGAATGGAAACACAGAAGGGGACGAGGAAGGAGAATTCACATTCGTCGGAGGGAGAGGAGAAACAGTAATAGATTACGTAATAGGAGGAAACGAAGTGAAAGAGAAAGTGAAGAGAATGGTGGTGGGGGACAAAATAGACTCAGACCACCACCCGATAACAATAGAAGTAAAGATGGAAGGATAGATAGATAGATAGATAGATCTTTATTTATATCCATGACAATGTTGGATAAGCCTACCCTGCATTTACAATACAGTATGCAGGGTAGGCGGAGAATAGCTTAACCTAACTTAACACTAGGTAGAGAGAGAGAGAGAGGGGGGTACATATAGTACAGAGCAAGCAGACAGGTTATATATATAGGTATATAAATATACCTACATTAGGGTGGTCCACTTTTGAACTTTTTTTTTTTATTTCGCGGGGCACCTCTGAATATTGTTCCAAATTATGTAGAAAAAATCTGTCTAAAACATGGATCTATGCGGAAAATATTTAGAGGTCGCTACCGGCAGCGAGGTTTTTCAAATTAGCATGGTATTTTTTCATTTTTGTTAAATTTTTTTTTTGTTTTTTAAATTTTTTTTTTTTTTTTCGCTCATAAGTCAATCATGAATGTTAGATCGAAAATGATTGTTGTTTTTTTCATTCCTCGGTAGCGACCTCTAAATATTTTCCGAATAGATCCATGTTTTAGACAGATTTTTTCTACATAATTTGGAACAATATTCAGAGGTGCCCCGCAAAATCAAAAAAAAAAGTTCAAAAGTGGACCACCCTAACCTACATATATAGAAACACCCGCATTCGCACGAGGGACAAGGGAAACCGCCGAAAAACCTTGTCCAGGTGTAGCCGGATCCAAGCTAAAATCACCATGAGTCAAGTCTGCGCCTGAACGGCGTGACCCGTCTTACTTTTTTGCAAGTTGCCGCTCAGGCCTTCCTTGACTCGCTTGGGGATTTGAACTCAGGTCCTCCCGCTCCATAGTCTCGAGTGCTACACGGAAAAGGTTTCGGGAATGCTGCAACACCAAGCGGCAAAACGGTGAGATACGCGTGTCTAAAGACAGGCGCCGTCTCTGCGACGGAACGCTGCGTTCCCTCGCGAGAACGCTGCACGACCGAGAGTGTTGAGACGGCAGCCGTTTTTCACGCGCAGAACGCAACCTTCTGCAGAGTGAGAAGGAAATAAGCTTCAATGAAATCTAGCATGAGCGGGCATTGAATGAATTTGACAGTGAACGCAAATTAATGGGATTGGAGGTTCTGCGGTATCGGATTAGATTCAAATATTGTTTTATTACATAAAAATTTTATCATAGAAGATATTATCAAGATTCGCGGCAGCGAATCGCCGCTAAGTTAAAGGTAAGTAAGGCGAACGCGAGCCAAGAATCATTTACCCGGGGGATCCAGGTATAACGATATTGCATGTAAGATTAGCATGATATCTCCGGAAGGGAAAGGAGTTTCATGATATAATTTGCACGGCTCAAAGACCTACCTAAGTAGACTCTGTAGTTCAAATCTTAACGAAATCGGTCAAACGGATCTCGAGATATTATTCTTTAAAAGTTCAAAACAACACAAAAAAATTAATCTTCTTCTTCTTCTTTCACTTTTTTTTCGCAGACAAAGACCACGATATCCGTAGAACAGTAGCATGTACACCATAGAAATTTTAAGCGTAGGTATTCGCCGTCTTTTCCCAGCCCCCTATTGATTTTGAGCAAGATCTGAAGTCTTTCTCAGTTGGTAGATTTAATTGAAATAACGAAGTGGTTGGTACGGCATAATGGCCACATGGCGGCGCACGCGACAAATACTAGTGACGTCAGAAGACAGCGTCACTCATATAATTTCATTTATATAATATAATCGATGCTCGATGCACGATCAATCAATGACAGTTAATAACCTAAAACCCAAGCAATAGCCACGTAAAAGAATTAAGAAGAAAAAGAATCTCAAACTCATGTAATAAGGTATAGGCCGCGAAGCAGAAAAAAAAGTACCTCAAAGTGCCGATTAAAGTACGAGAATAAAAATAAGTTTCATTCATTTAATATGAACCTCGTCGTCGTAGCCTAACGTTTAATCAATACAGATCAAACAACCACCTTTTTCGTCGTGTGCTCAAAAATTGTGCGTCATTTTCAGATCAATTATTATCAAGATTAGCGGCAGCGAATCGCCGCTAAGTTACAATTTACGGCAGCAAAAACTGGTGTTTCGTGAATACAATAATGTTAATAATATTACGCAAGCACAGAAAATAATAAACATATTGATTAGAAAGTGAGTTTATTGGTTGCATCAACCATGAGACAGTGATTATCAATCAAGACAACGTTACATAAAAGACAGCAACCGGTAAAAAGGATGACCAAGTTTTTCAAATTTCACCAGAGTCAATCGCTCACAACAACGAGCAGGTGGCACGCAAACTGCTCTTATAGCGGTTTCGGTTGAGCCAAATTGTGCTGTACTGATGTGCACCGTTGTATACCGAATCCACAGCACAGTGCAAAACTAAGGATACGGTGTACACTAGTTTACACCAGTGCAGACCAGTGCAGCACAATTTTTCCCAACCGAAAACACTATTACTTGAGGAAGATCTTAAATCAAACTAAAGTGTGTTCATAGTGGATCAGGGAGCGGCACCGTCGTGTGCTCAGCGCCAACCTGGCTCCAAGTGTCAATTACTATGGCCGTACGACCCCTTGGTCTACCTGAAATCGGTCACTTTTTCTAACCGGAAATTTCTATGGTAGGGGCAGCGTTCAGGAGAAATAAAAGCAACTAAGGTATGTGTGGTCTATTTGGGACAGCAAAGACTACGTCCAACCATCCGGATCCTTTCATACCTGCATATCCCCACTCATACCTACCAAAATCCGAAAACAGGCATTTGAAGGATTAGTGCCAGTGAACGGGTTAGATGAATTCATAGTTTTGGCTCTTTGGACTAATGAATGTGCTGAGCCCTATCGTAGATCATCAGCATACAAATCTGTATGAGCAACTATAGCTTCATAGCGACTATAGGTAAGTTCAAGAATAATTGCAAGAAAAAACTTCTAATTTAAAACTTAGAAATGAATAATACTGTACAAGGTCATGAATCTCATTATCCTTATTATAGAAATCACCTCTATTACATTAAAAAGAACATTGAAATCAAACAGATGAACGTTAAACCACTGCTCGTACTTTAATTAAAGTCAATACGTTATTTTTTTTTTCGTTCTTATTATTACAGTAGCCTGTGGAATCGGTTTTAACACCCGATTACTATTGGACAAGTACACATTTTGGCTGAACTCAGAACTCAATATCTCATTCTTGGATAAAATGGATAAGAAGTCACATACCTCGGTCTTGGATTCAAAACGGCAGTACTTTGCATCAGACTTTAAACTGGCAACATGTCATCATTGGCTTCCAAACAGCCAGGTTTAAACTCAAATAAAGATTTTATCTTCAATTTGAAAGCAATAAGAAAATTGCATACGTATGTACTGAATACAGAATACAGTCATTGGTTCAAATTCAAAAAAACATTATTTTGATCTGGAAATGTGAAAGAATAATGAAAAGTGAGAATATACACATGTATTATTGATAGTCAATATATTTTCGATAAAAGCGAACGTTGAAATTTAATAAGATATGGCAGTTTCTCGTTCAGGTCATTCCAACATAAAGTCCTCTAAATTTCAGAATGTTTCATCGCGCCATTGCCAAGATCATCACGTGGATTCATTAAATAAGCTAACAGACCGCAGGACTGACAGAACGACAGACCAACGGGGAGACTGACATTTTTCTGAAAACGTATTTTCGGGATCTAGAAGTTTGGAAATGTGGTTCATGATGATGCTCAATGAAATGTGGTCAATGAAGATTCATTGTATTAGCTAAAATCACTTTACGACCTGAACCAATACTTTTCTTACATCAACATAGGTGATGAAAAATGATGGGTGAAACAAAATTTAAGAGGAAATCATTCAGTACAATAACATTATTTATGATACACATCAAACAATTTTAATTGAACAATATTCAGATGTACCGTTGTTTTCCCTATTAATTTGTTTCCCATATGAATTTTTTTATTTGTTTTACATGAAAGCCAATATATCGATGAATAATTCGTTGTCACATAATTAGTCTTGATATTCAAGTCATAACATAAGCATGCCAATATTGGCAGCTACTGTTATTATTGATACAGTTCAAAAACGATAAATTTCGAGAATTTTCAGAAATGACAAAATGAATGTAAATCGATACCCACGCTCTAATATGTCGTATAACTCACATTTGAAAAATCGTTCAGCAAGCCATGAAAACGCTTCACTGTTATCATTGAGGAGATAGGATTTTACGAATTAGAATATTTATTTAAAAATAGTGAATCAACGATTTGACCGCTATAGCTTAGAAACATAAGCTGCGCAACATTATTATCATTCAATTTTTCAAAAAGTCAATTTCTGAAATTTTATGGGTTACGACATATTAGAACGTTGGTATCGATATATATATATATGCATATCGGCCTGTATTATTTAGACACGCGATGGGAAAGACAAGCAATCTTCGATGTCGCTCACGTGGAGCCGTTGCACTGATAGTTTCTTATTCAGAAAAAGACTATCGGTTGTTGGAAGACTTGTTTAGAGAAAATCTGCAGTAAGATTATTATTGCAGAACTTGGAAAGATCCTATAGAACCGTTTAGGTTTAAATTACTGTTCTGTTCAATCTCTGTGTTCGACTTGTTCTTTTACGTTTCTCACAACAAGCTCGTTCAGCCGATAATACATTCGTTGTAATCATATTCGTGTTGCAATAAAATAAAGCCCACAAGAATTACCTTTTTCTCATTCCTCTATTGTTATATATTACATATAACAATAGATTCGTCATAATATGGGTGGTAAAAATATTTATTTGTGATATATAATCTTACTATAAAAATGATAGTTCTAATGATCTGGCAAAAGTTTAAGCTGAAACCTGAAGGAATACCTGTGTACAGCTCTAATGATAACTAACACTTTGCAATAAAATGAGATGACAAATTATTGGGAATAAAATTGAGCATACAATTATAAAGAAAACATGTTTTATCGTTGAATATGAATTTAAAAAATGAATATCATGTCATATCCATAGTCTGTTTACCTCAATACGATATCATTGAATTATAGTGAATCGAAAGTTGCGCTAGATATAGGAAGATAATGAATAGAATTTAAAATTCGTATCACATGAAGTAAAAAAAAGTCTTATAAAATATGTAATGTAGCAAGTAAACATGTATTGTATACATAATTCTGGGGAAATATTGGAATGAAATGGTGATTGTGAATAATTTGTTTTAAACTGTGATGTTTACTTTAAAATGTATTTATTGATTAATTAATAAAATATATAAAAAATAAAATTGTTCTTTAAAACTAAAAATAAACTATAACGGAGCCCCCTCCGGTGCCCCTCCGGTGCCCCGTCGGCCCCAGGAGCCTCCACGGCCTCCTCTGGGCCCCCTCTGGCCTCTTCCAGGCCCTCGCTGGCCCCCTCGGCCACCGCGGTCTCCATGGCCGCCTCGGCCGCCACCGTTGCCTCGACCGCCACGGTTGATTCGGCCGCCTCGGCCTCCACGGCCGCCTCGGCCTCCACGGTCGACTCGGCCGCCTCAGTCGACTACGCCGCCTCGGCCGCCACGGTCGACTCCGCCGCCTCGGCCGCCACGGTCGACTACGCCGCCTCGGCCGCCACGGTCGACTACGCCGCCTCGGCCGCCACGGTCGACTCCGCCGCCTCGGCCGCCACGATATCCTCCACCGCCTCGGCCGCCACGATATCCTTGGTCGACTCGGCCGCCGCGGCCGCCACGAAGGCCTCGTCCACCTTGACCGCCCCGGATTAGTTGGCCCCCTCGGCCAACTTGGGCTGCCCAACATTGGCGCACAGCCTCTTGAATCATATTAATCTGTAAAATAGATGAAAAGTTTCACATAGTATCATAAGAGATGCTATCAAATCATATTTACAGATCTTAGAAAATATAATACATCAGTTACAAATATTTTAGAAAATGAAAGGTGTTAGGTACATACTACATTTTGAGGCAGCGCCACACCTTCCGGCTGCTCCCGTGGCACCGGGACCATCTCCCCGGCTTCCCCCTGCCCATTAATATTATTAAAATTTTCTTCGTTGTTAGCTATAACCAAAATAAAACACATCTTAATTAGATACACTTCATTTTATGGTATCTACCAATATTTCAACAAGTAAAATAACGTCAGGAGAATCATTATTACAATAGATCAAAAAAGATTACACTTTCACTCAATCAGAACTAGTGTAATACGACTATCATCCCCACATAATGCAACGAATCAGAATAATTCAATTTCACCATAAATAATTGAATTGAAGAAATTAAAAATACTATGATCCAGAAATTTTTACAATAATTGGGCAATTCAGATAATCATTTTTCAACACTAAATAAGTAAATTTTGGTTGATAACAGTATAGGTATGAAGGGCAGCAGTAATAAGAATGGCAAAAAAAAAACTATTAATACAAGCGTCTAAAAGATGATACCAAGTAATCAAATGTTCAGTATTAGATAAAAAATATTACAATATCGCGACCTACCATTCAAGAAAAATGCAACCCTAATTGATGAGAGCGAAACTTGAGGCCGTTTGATGCTGAGCCCTTATAAATTCCGATCATAACGGCCAAACAATGGCTCAATGCAATCAATATATTTCAAACTAATTTTGGAGTGTGAAAAGATATTATCATTTGAACGCGAGGATCACCTGAGTTGTCAGCGCATTGACTTAATTGTAAATTACTGATTTAATCGACATTATCAGTTATCAAAACAAGAATAGATTTATCAGATAAATATATAAATAACTACTTACCCATCTTCAAGTACGACCGTTCGAACGTTGAATGAAAATTTGAATTAAGATTCAAATTTCAACGATACTCCATTAATCACATGAATTAGATAGATGGACGCACTCACCAACACACATTGTTGAATGTAAAAAAAAAAGAGTTGTCCAGATTTAAAAGAAATTATCCGAATGTAGTTAAATTATAATAATAATAATTATAACCCCTCATAAAAATAATATAGTATTATTTTATTCTATAAAATTAAATTATAATAATAATAATTATAACCCCTCATAAAAATAATATAGTATTATTTTATTCTATAATATCCGAAAAAGTCAGAAAAAAACAGTTAGCCACTGCGAACCCGTTAACGAACATTACCCTACGTATAAAGACAACCTGTTATTACATTCCGAAACCTTCCACACTACATATTGATTTGCTAAAATAAAACCCATAACAATACATCGAATGAAGAATATAACCTTGATTAAAATTGCATTTGTTATAACATTATAATAAAATTAATGCGACCAGAATAATTGATGGCTCAAGGGCGGATATCGTTAGCAGTATTAAGGGCGTCATATTTTGAATTAAAATTTTGAATTACAATCATTGCAAAATATTTCATTCCTTATTTTCTGAAATTGGTGAATTTTTTTTATTCGTAAATTGAATTCAATGACTATATTAATTCATTTGACTGTTTGTTTTTACAAGTTTTCTCTTTACAAAAGGGATGGCATGCGTTCCAAAGTCTGGGGCGCCCCTCATTTGAAATGCACCCCTGAATTTGACGTAGAAATAAATAAAGTAGTGAAGAAATGACGCGAATAAATGGCTTAGTACTACAGAAGACTGCTAGGGTTCGCGGTAATCTTAGTCCAACTAAGTCATTATTAGCACGGAAGGTAGCGCTCGTATCGGCCAATAACGATTAGACGATTGACGGTTTGACGATAAGTAGTTTTGACAACAAATCTCTAATTGATGAGTTTAGGAACACAGTCCGAAAAACAATGGAAAGCCCCAAAAGATATTTTCTATATTCTATTCCACTTGAAGATATTGCATAGAGCACATCGTATTAATTGAACTTGCAATATTCAACAGGTGTGAGTTATTGTTGATTGAAATTTCGTTTTGATTAACAAAAAACACAGTTATATTCAATATTTTTCTTATTGTTAATAATAATTTCATTATTATTGATTCACTTTTGTTCAAATTAAACTTTCTGGAAAATCGGCATTGACAGGCTACTCACAGTAAGAGACAATCTCATTATTATATTAACCTCACGTCAAACATTAACTTCACAATTGATAATAATTTTTACTTAATTGTAGTAGAATAAAAAAAGTGAATAAAAAAAAAATACAGTGTCAAATAATAGCTGTTGCTCGGAGTTGAAGACATCAAACGTAAGTACTTACGTTCGAAGAAATAATCTTCCGATAAAAAGTAGCACCGCAGTATATCGATAGCTTTAAAATCCTCAAATTTATTATATTAATTTTAACGTAAGAAATAGATTCGAAAAATGCCAAAAACTAAGAAGCTTAGCTACGCGAAACGTAGGGAACGCAGAAATGAAGCAAATAGGTTAAAAATTGATAGCCGCAATGACTCGAGGCCTGGCGAGGTCCTTAGCGTAGATTCAGAGCACATTATAGAAATTCAGGATGATAATGTGCGCATCGACGTACAAGATATAGTACGTGAAATTCGAGAGAGAATCCGAGCTTACATTTTGGACATCAAACAAGAATTGGATGACCGATGTATCAACGCATTCTTGAAAGTTCTAACAATGAACTCATCGTTTGAACCCCAGGATCCACTGTTCTACCAGGGTATACGTTGGTACCGACAAGTCAACACTGATAAAGATATTCAAATACTTTACGGTGGGAATATAGGTGTCAATCTAATTGGGCACTGGACTTGTATATACTACGACGGATCGGTAGTACACGTGTACGATACATTGCATCGAAAATTATTACCGTTCCAACATGACATATTGAAATGCCTGTATCGGGAATATTCCATCGTATATGAAAATATACAAATTCAACCAGATGGGGTATCATGCGGAGTATTTGCCTGTGCTATTGCAACTACTCTAGCGCAAGGACAAGACCCCATAGCAGTAAATTACGTGGTAGACAATCATGGACACTTCAAGTCTACCCTCACAATGAGACAACATTTGATTAAAATACTAGATCAAGAAATGCTGATTCCTTTCCCTACAATAGAAATGAGAACGTCACCGAGCAGCACACAGCAGCAATCGAATGTATCATCGATTGTAGTGAATCTACAAGAAATCGAACCAAACATAGCAGCAGAATCAAAAAAGACTTATGCTTCAATCTGTCGAACAGTACGGAAAAAATCTTCAATTCCTACTGAAGTACCGTCGTCAAACGTTGTCAGAAAGTGCGTGCCGCCACCCAATATTGATCGGAAAATCAGCAGTCGATCCCTCAAAAGGGATTTGAAAAAAGAATGGTGGGGAAATTACAAAAACACGATTAACAAGAAGAGACGAACTGACTATGCAGCTAAGAGTCACAAAACAGAAACATTCAATGACAAGTCGGAAGATACGTATGGAGAACGTAAATGTGTAGCACGCACCCCGGCAAAGACAACGTATGACAAACATAGATACACAGCAAATCCCGAGATTAGTAAAACGCGTGAAAGACAGAGATATGCTGAAAACCCACAAATAAAAAGAACTAAGGAAAAACAAAAATATTCTGCAAACCCAAAGATTAAAAAAGCATATGCAAAAGTCAAATATACTGAAAACCCAGAGATTAAAAAAGCATATGCAAAAGTCAAATATGCTGAAAACCCAGAAATTAAAAAAGCATATGCAAAACGCGAATATACTGCGCATCCGGAAACAAAAAAAGCAGCCAATAGAATGCATTATTATACAGGTAAAGAAAAATTGGTAAAAAAAAATACTATTTTAAAGAAATACAGAAACATAAGCAGACGAGGGAATACAATCACGCTATTAGGATCCGTGGAGGGATACGTCAACAACTTGTCCTCGAAAATCAACCATAAATCAAAAGCACAGTCAAAAATTGAAGCGGAGACAATCGTGAAATGGTGTGTAGAGGCTAGAAAACATCTTGTCCGTGACGTGAATAAAACATTGATTCACTTGAAAAATAGAATCGCAAAATGTTCGACGCAAGCAGCACAATCGTCAGACATAGAATCAAAGATTGCAGTCTTTTGCGGTCCGTCGAAGCACACCGGCTCTTCAGAAGCCTACTATGCAGACACAGCATATGACGACTTGGATCTTCCAGTAGATCCACTGATTACGACCACAGCTGGTAAAATCGTTAATATTTTGCCAATAAGTATAAGTAGGCATGTACGCAAATCATGGACCTGCGGCAAAATGTGTGTCGAACCGAGTTCAGATATTATAAATAGACTCGAACATTTGTTAAAAGCTATAGACTCGTGGAAACTGACAAATATTCGCAACAACTTGAACCAACTCAACGTATGTAGTGCAAATAAGTCAACACTGAAAATTGGGCATTCCCAGAGTTGTTACACCGATACCGTCAGTTGTAAATCCAAGCTGCTGCCGCTTCAAGTATTGCAGTCTCATTTTCCGCAAATCAGATATTTCATGAGACAAATCCATGAGCTTATGAAACTCATCGCAAAAATTAATCGTATTGACAACGCGCTAACACGGAGTGATTTGACAACTTTAAAAAATATATCAGCTGAAACGGCACAAAAAGCTCCAACTTATCAATCACCTACCGAGGGAATAAGTATAAACGAAGATGAACTTATTACAAAACATCCGCTCGCATTTCAGACACTTGCTAAACTTTCAATGGATGTACCACAATTACCGTGTGTGTCGTGTGAAAAATTGTGTTACCGACGGGATGTATGCGACATTACAAAACTCAAAAAACCATTGTCTGGAAAGTATTGGTCAGAGTTACAGAAATACATTGATCACGATAACTACATTTCTACTGAATTTATTTGCCATTATTGTTTAGAAAAGTTTCGCAACAATGAGCTACCGCCCACTTGCATAATGAATCAGTTGGCTGTGGACGACATGCCAATGATACTATTAACTCTGAATGATTATGAAAAAATCTTAATTCAAAGGGCGAAGGCATTTCAAACGGTCCAAAAAATGGGAACGGTAGCAAAAAAAAATTTACCAAACAAATTCAAAATACAAAAAGTGAAGGGTAGAACGTTTCATCTACCATTACCTTTGGAGGAAACATTGAAAAAATTACCCTCACCAACCGATGCACTCAATCTCAACCATGAGCTGTTCGTACTAGTTATGGGCATTCCAAACAAATCAAAAGTAGTTTGGAGCAATTTGGTGGATGTAAAAAAAATTTATGAGGCCTTGGTGTGGCTCAAACAAAACAATCCACTGTATTCGAAAATTGAATTACCTGCGGATCCCGAAATGTTATTAGAACCGCTAATCCAGGATACAGAAGTCCAAGTAGAACCTCAACAGTCAACTCTAGAGGAATATACGGATGCGCCATTAAAATCCAATGAAGAAGAAACAATCAAGCGTAGAGCTATATTAACCCAAATAATTGACACAGATGATTACTACGAGCAATATACCATTTATCCCATCAATGCTGATAGAGAGAATAACACTGCGACAGCTCTCTATCAAATGTTAAAAGTTCACGAAGCACCTTTGAGTACATGGGATAAATATTTGGACGTTATGTGCTTTCCAGATTTATATCCATATGGCATAAATGGTCAACGTCAAGACCGAACTGTTGATCTGCGAGAATTCGACTTTATTAAATGTAGACTGATGTCAAAACACTCCGTCTTCAGACTGAATCAGCAGTATCTGTTCTTTTTACTGCACGATTCGAACATACGTCAACTGAAGAGCGGTATATTCCACAAATTAAACGTGATCAATCCGAAGGAACAATTGAACGCTGAAAGTTATTTGGAACTGATGTCCAAGGAGAAACTTGAAGGAAACCTGACAACCGTCTTTGCGAGATTGCGTAATACTGACCAATACTGGCGTAAACCAAGAAACGATTTAGCGTGTATGGTTCAGAACTATGGTCCGGCTACATGGTTTCTCACCCTAAGTCCAAGTGAGTGGATGTGGGAAGATTTAGCTGCATACATTCGTCAGGTTAACGGACCAAAAATGGCTCACATGTCGAACAGTGAACTAGTCGCAGCAGACCCTGTATCTGCCTCGAGATATCTGGATAACAAATTTCACGCAATGCTGAAATTTGTATGCTCAACAGATCATCCAATCGGGGAAGTAACCCATTACTTTTGGCGACGAGAATATCAAGGCAGGGGTACACAACATTTCCACCTGTTGATACGGATCAAGGATGCCCCTAGTATCGGGGAATCTTGTATTGATGAAGTGAGTCGATTCATTACCAAATACGTTACTTGCAGGATACCAGATAAACGCATATCACCTACTTTACATCGCCGAGTAGACACTCATCAGCGACACACGCATAACGATTACTGTTTGCGCAACAAAAAAAATAAAAGAGGATATTCGAAAATATGTCGGTTCGGCTTTCCAAGACCTATCACCGATTCGCTAGTGATGAGAGATGTGGCTGTATCTGTCGCAGGTAGAAGACAGTTGAAATCCAAAAGTAGACTGTATGACCTACCGCGATCGGACAAAGAGGCCTTTATCAATGATTATAATCCAGTTGTCCTTACTGCTTGGGAAGGAAACATGGACATACAGGTCATTGGTGAAAAATCAACAATATTAATGTGGTATTGCACACGATATACTACTAAGAGTGAAGTTAGTAATACGACAGAAATGTTCGACGACATCAATTCGACCAAGTCGTTGAGTAGTCGACTATGGAGTGTGACGACGCGCAGTTTAAATAATAGAGAGTGCGGCGCTCTAGAAGCTGCTGACACATTGTTGGGAATTTCATTATATGGAACTGATTCTGACACAACCGTTAAATGGTTGGACATCAATCAAATCAGGAATAGAAAAGTAAAGCCGCACAAAGTCGTAAAGAAACTAGATCCAGGATCGACAGATATTTTCTATCCATCACTGATTGATGACCACTATCCAAATCGACCCAAAGAGCTTGAATCGTTACCTTTATATGACTATGCGAAATGGTATGAAATTACGAAAATAAAGCCCGTAAATGATGAAGTGGAAATATACGAGCTTGACAATAACTTGTATCTGAAAAAACGGCGACGTGGCTATTTAATAAACCATTATAAACATAATGTGAATGTAAATCCAGAGAAATACTTCTACGCATTATTACTTTTATTTAAACCATGGCGAGACACCGATGAATTGAAAAATAATTATGACTCTTACGCAGAAGCTTTTGAAATGTGCAAAACAGAACTCACGGAAGCGCTGCGATATCACGAGCGTTTATCGGATATTCAGCAGGGATTCGATCATGTTAAGGAATTGATCGAAGAAAAAATGGACGACCTCGTCGCTAGAATGAGCCAGCTCAGTCAAGATTGTGATGAGAACAAATATAATCCATTAGGATTTGAACCAATCGAAGCTGACCGAGCTATGCAGGAGTTCAATGATGTTGATGAACAAATTGCCGAAGTTGACGTCAGTGACATGATATCTAAACTTAATAGCGATCAAAAGCGAATATTTGATCGTATTACGTCCACTTTAATCACAAACGATAATACGGAAATATTACGATTGTTCGTCAGTGGCGCTGGTGGTACCGGCAAAAGTTTTCTGATAAAAACTATTAGATCTTGGACAAAGCAGATCCTTGGTAAAACAACTGCTGTCACTGCACCGACAGGTCTCGCAGCTTTTAATATTGACGGACTGACAGTTCACAGACTGTTTCAACTGCCGGTTGAACATGGTGGCACTCCAAAATACAAAGAGCTGTCTGACCAGGTGCTAAAAATCCTGAGAGCGGAATTGAAAGACGTTGTATTGTTTATTATAGATGAAGTATCAATGATTTCGAATATCACAGTGACTTACATTCACCTACGTCTGTCTGAAATATTCAACACTAAAAATTCAGCCAAGGGCTGGTTCGGTGGCAAACACATCATAGTACTGGGCGATTTGTTGCAGTTACCACCAGTAAACGAAAATTCAGCGTTTATAAAACTATCCAAAGACAAGGTACAGAAATATCTGGGCTCAGTGGGAAATATTAATCTGTGGTCCCATCTATTTTCATACGATGAACTGTTGACAAACGTACGACAAGAAAACGACTTGACATATCAACAGATACTATCTAGAGTTCGTTTTGGAATGTTAACATCTGATGACCAACAGATTTTGCAATCTCGGAAAATTGAGCTTGTCGGTAAGTCAGTAAATGACAGACTTGAAGAGCTGTGCAACTTCATTAATAAATTATCACTGGATACAGTGTGCTTATTTTCGACTCGAAATCAGTGTAACATTCTGAATCTAGCAATGCTAGCCAAAATTCCGGGCAACGAAATTGAGCTGAATGCCGAGGACAGTGTGGATTGTGTACCATATTTAAAGAAAAAGATATCAAAACTTTTAGGTAAAGAAAACGAAGACAGCTCTCGCACAGCCGGACTAGCAAAAACTATAATAATCAAGATTGGGGCAAAAATTATGATAAGACGAAATATTGATGCGTCCTTAGGTCTTGTCAATGGTACCATAGGCCAGGTGAGTTCGATAACTCGAACTCTCGACACACGTGAAGTGGAGTCATTAACGATTTCTTTGGCATCGGGAACCGAACATACCATCGAAAAGATATCAACGAAATTTGAAATAATGAATGGTGCCTTTATATTTAGAAAACAATTCCCCGTGTCTCTCAGTTATGGCATCACAATACACAAAAGTCAAGGATTAACTTTAAATAGCGTTGTTATGGATATTGGTAATAGCTTGTTTACGTCTGGACAAGCCTACGTAGCTTTATCGAGAGTCAGATCGCTCGAAGGCTTACATTTGATCAACTTAGATCCATACTCATTCAAAGTACAGGAATCGGCACTGATAGAGTACAATCGGCTCAGGAGTCTATACAGGCCAGAATTAGCTGAAATTGATATTTCACATGTTAGAAATCCAAAAGTCAGGGACACTGTATGGTCGATTCCTTTGCACATATGTGATAAACAGATCGACGAACATAATACTGCGTTGGGTGATTCCTTGCCAGCCGTCATTGGCCTGGAAAATATAGACGGTGTTTCTTGCTATGCCAATGCTTCTCTCCAGGCTATTTTTCACTGTCCATCCATTTTCCATGAATTGATTAAAATGAGTAACAACAACCCTTTGGAGACATTGGCCTATTCATACGTTAAGGATAGGACAAAATTAAATTCATTAGCTGTGAGAGAATTCGCAGACGAACGTTTCAAAGAAAAGATACAACAAGATGCAGCGGAATTTATAATGGCCCTATCTCAACAATCAGACATTATGCGTAATGCAATTGAACATGCATTGATTATAAATATTCGATGCAATGATTGCGGACTCAGCTCCGAGAACACGCAACCGAATAAAATATTAGCAATACCTGTTACATTCGCGCCAGGTATAAAGTGTCCCAAGAATCTTCAAGATCTAATCAACACCTCTTTGTCACGATGGACAAGAATTGACGGTATATGCGAAAATTGTAAAAAGCATAATAAGCTTCAAAGAACCGTAATTGCTTCGGTTAAAGATATTGTTATTCTGCAATTGATGCTGTTTACATATAAAGATGCACATTCAACCAAAATAACTAATTTTAGAATAAATGCTGTACCAACCACTAAAATAACACTCGATGGTAAACAATTTAAAGTTCATAGCACGATATTTCATCACGGTCAAAATCTGGATATCGGCCATTATAGCACGATGTTAAAAGACAAAAATAATAATTGGTTGAGTGTTAGCGATATAACTGTGCGTAAGATGATCTGGCCACGAGGAGCTAAGGATGCATACATATTTGTATTAAAGAGAATATAATACCGCAAACAAGATGCTGATATTCAACGACATCGTCGTTGTCGTTTTACAATTGTATCGATGCCATATAAACTAAGAAATGAAAATATTGTGTCATCCCCTCAATATGACATTTGGCAAAATGTGTATGAAATACAAGAAAGTAATTGGCCGTTGAAATTGAACTGTATAACAAATAAACAAGGATATTGTACTTAGTAGCACGAACAGTAACTTATGAAATTCTTTATCCTATCATTCGAGAGGCATCTGCCATTGATGAAACTCATACGATGCAAATGAATTCACATTGAAAAACTCATAAAAATCGTACTCAGCTTCTTCGAGAACAAAGATACACGTGTATAATACACACAAGTACACCTAATGCAAGAAGTGTGAATGTTAAGGCATTGTAAAATATCGGTTAACAAATTTTTATATAGATACATGTACGATAGACGATAGGTCAATCGTAAAACAACGTTATATCACGCTTGTTGTATCAATGCGTTTTGGTAACATGCCTACGTATAAAAATATATAATCACAATAACTTGATAATACACGGCTTTACATACGTTGTGTAATATAATCTATTGCCTACCAAAGACGACAAATAATCAATATAAATTTGGTAAGTGATACATGTTGGTAAAGAGTTTAAAGTGCACTGAAAAATAAACTAAAACAAATCGGAACGATTCATTTGACATTAGTTTCAAATCACAGTTCATTATTGGTTCAGAATCTGTAACATGTAAAAATTTCGAGCAGGCATAATAGACAGTGGGAGATCGTAGTATACCGTTTCGACGAATAATTGCATTATAGGAATACCTGTCATTCAAACATAATGCAAATCAAGACGCACTCGAACAAGAAGTAGTTGACTAGATAAGACTAAATTCTACTCCGACTGGCATAATATAACATACATTGTCAGTTTATCTTACAATGAGCATCCATTGATTGATATGGCCAATATTTCATTGCATTGCAATCAAATATGTTATATTATTACGGTATTCTGGGCAGACTTGAGTCAATATCCCAGGTAGCACAAAATACTCTTTGACTTACATCAGTCCCTCAATCAACTAAACGACGACTGAATGCCTTCGAATATCCGCTTATAAGTCTTGACTGACAAAACGGACATTCGTTGGAATTTAGTAGTCTTTTAGTCGATCAAAGGACTAATATAAGTCTAAGAGTTATGTGCTACCTGGATATAGTATCTACTTCTCTTGTATCGATGTACCATATAAAACTGCGTACGGAGCGAGTTGCAGAATGGGAAAGTTCATAATCACAAATATTCTTTTTATACACCTGTGTGCAATTCGCCCGTTGATGTAAAGTGATACACAATGGTAAAAAAGAATCTGATCTAGTTACTTGTTTCTAGACATGAGTATAATATTTAACCGATAACGGTTGAATCAAGTCTTTAGATTATCCGACCACTTAAGGTCGAACTATCATTACAGTGATTCGGCGAATTACTTTTTAATTCCTGATACATACGTTCGAAATGAAAATCTTTTTTATCGTGGTATTCACTATACAAACAAATTCGCAGCTCAACACAGTTACATTCGATTCTGAACCAATTATATAGAGTAGACAATTTCTGAAATATGAGTGAAAATTCAGTATATACCCATAATTTGAATATTGACATAACATGATGACGATTTAAAGTTTAGTAAGAAATGACTGTGATATGAACACTTATGCAAATTACATGAATGCCTACCGAAATAACACAAATAATGCATTGAAAACATCTATTGAACTATCCCACAATATCAATGGAATCGAATATCTGTCTAAATAATCTGATACAAATTGCAAAATTCAACTATAAAATTGGTATAACGTATCGACACCCACGTTCTAATATGTCGTATTCCACATTCAGAAAATTTTTCAGCAAGCCATAAAAACGCTCCACTATCACCATTGAGAAGATATGACTATACGGCTTGGAATATTTATTTAAAAATAGTGAATCAACAATCTGACCGCTGAAACTTATACGTTAAGCTGCGAAACATTCTTATCATCCCATTGTGGAAAAAAAGGCAATTTCTCAAATTTTGTGAGTTACGACTTATTAGAATATGGGTATCGGTATATTCCAGACCATTATTATACATAAAAACTTTCGGTGCAATACTTCTGATGTAATGCATTTGAAGATTGTGTGAAAAAGAAGGCAGCCCAAATGTATCTAATCAAATTCAATTATACGGCAGATAATAAGGCAATACAAATGAACAATAAACCAGTTCATACACCATGCATACATGCAACCTATTCGCAAAATTGTTGTATATGACAGGTTTATCCTCTAATGTGACTATTCGTCATGGCGATATACTACGATCTCTCACAGTTGGCTTGGATTGTGATCCGACAACGAAATACACGTATGCACACATATATACTTGCCTCAAAGGCTGGAAAAATCAAGAAAATAAACCGAAAGTTAAAAAAAGTTGTCGCAATGGCGGGTGGGGGTCGAAAAACCGAAAGACTAAAATTCATAACGACCGTAATTCCGAAATTTCAAAGTTCCGAAAACCAATAATCCGAATGAGCATCATACAGAGGGTCCATAAATCCGAAATGAAAAAATGTAAAATAAGAAAATGTCGAAGGTGAACCGATCAGATAAGTACAAATGAGAATTGGCGAACTTTCGAACGACCAAAGACCCGAATGATAAAAAATACCGAATATTCGAAAAAGCAAGTCACACATTTTCAGATGAGTCAGAATTTATAAAAATTAAGTACCGAAATGAAATTACAGAATGACCGAAGAAGCGATGCATCAAAATACCGAATGATCAAATACTCGAAGGTGCAAAATCCCGAAAATTGTATGAGAATGCGGCGTGTCAGTTCTGGCCGGTAAGAGGGCACCACTTTCGGGATTTTGATTTTTCGGAATTTTGAGTTTCGGTATTTTGACACATCTGATCTTTTAGTATCGGATGTATTGATTTTCGGAACTTTGCTTCATCGAGGTAACGGCTGTTCGGAAGTCTGATTTTCGGGTTTTTGAACTTTCTGTTTTAATACAATCTGCATTTCGCTACGTTCGAGATTTTGAAATTCGGAAGAAGGTTTTTTGGTATTACCGTGCTTCGCATATTTTCAAGAATTGTGAAAACACACTTCGGAATTATGGTCTTTCGGAATATGTGAATTAGGATTAATTGACTGTTCGGTGAAAATGGTATTCGGGATTCCGATTTTCGGAATTACGGTCGTTATGAATTTTGGTCTTTCGGTTTTTCGACCCCCACCCGCAATGGCACTTGCCCATCAGCAATACCTATTTCTCGCACATTTGACAAAACTCAACCACGTGTTTCACATTACTTATTACTTAGTTATAATCTTGACCTCTTCATGCGTAAATGGTTTGCAAAATCGTATTATTCTCAAACAAAATATTGTTTGCTGTATTTACTTCTATTCACAACTTCAACCAAGTGTTGTGTCCTTACGAATGTGTTCAAATTTTCTTTCAACTTCTACTCGCGTATTAAACCAATATGCATGAAGAGGCAACCCTGGTAAAAATTCCGAGGTAGGACCTTAAAGGTCTTGCATGGAATACGTAGGTCCTGTGTGGGTACCTGTAGGAACCTATGATGGTATCATAGGGTGTTCGAATGACCTGCAAGGGAAGGTATAGGTCCTACAAATATACCACAGAAATTCGCGTGGGTGCTTTACAGGACCTGACAGGACCTCTATAGGCATCCTACGTTGGCATACAGGACCCGTAAGGTCCGATATGTGTTCGCAATAACCTATGTAGGTGTTTTGTAGGCCCCAGTAGGACTCATATGGGTATTCTACGCTGGTATACAGGACCCATGAGATTCGATATGCTTCCGCAATAACCTATGTAGGTGTTTTTCAGGACCCAATAGGAACCACATAGGTATTCGTAGTTGGCGTACAGGACCCATGAGGTTTGATATGCTTCCGCAATGACCCATCTAGGTGTTTTTTAGGACCCAATAGGACCCACTGAGGTGTTCGTAGTTGGCGTACAGGACCCACGAGGTTCGATATGCTTCCGCAATAACCCATCTAGGTGTTTTTCAGAACCCAATAGGACCAAACAGAACAGCCATATGGTTTCTATCGTAATATGGGACTGGTTCCTGTGGGAGTCATATGGGGATACGGGTGGGTGAATATATACCCATCCGGAAACCCTACATAATATACCCAAGTCAAAATATACCCATACAGGTCCCAATCCCATATGGCTATCGTAATTTGGGACAGATCTGTGTGATGATAGGAATATACCATATAGGTGAAGGACCTATGTAGGACCCATACCTATATAGGCGTGCCTACATACAGGTCCTATATAGGTTTTCCTCCTATATATACACACCCATATGGGTCTCCATCCTATATATTGTAACGAGGCAAAATAATAAGGCCTCGTAAGTGAACCATCTCCTCCTCTGAACGAAGTGACCACCTTATTTAAAAATTAGAACCAAAGCAAGAAGTCCCAGCTCAAGTGTCCAAGGTCCCTAGTTGTAATAATAAGTTCATGTACTAATGCTTTTTTCCCGTTCCTCCCTATCTTATATTCCCGTACCGTTCCGGCCCGACAACATCGAGGAAGATCATCCCTAAATCCAATCCGACCTGGCGGGCCAGCCGGCTTTCGAGTGATTAACCAGGGGACAACGAATCCTCGTATCCAGAGATATGCCTGGAAGAGCGCTGCATAACGAATATCTAACCAGGAGTAGCTTCCTCCCGCTAATCATCTGTCCCGTACCGGCTTGGTCCACCGGTCCAAATGCAGAAATTCCGCCTTCCAGGGTATCAAGAACATGACGAGCCATCTGACAAGCCCCTGGCCAAAGCTCGAAGTGTCAAAAGGCCCTGCCAGGTCTGCGACAAAACCCAGCAGAAGAAGAATACGCCTATTAATTTTATGCGTAGATCCTCCACCTCCCCCAAAATTGCATCTGCCTAGCGACAGACAGAGAAACCTCACTTCTTGTTTGGATCTCGTATCGAACTACTGCGTATTGAATATTTTTCAATTTTTGTTCCTTGTGCCAAATATTTGCTAATACCGTAGCTTATTTACTGTTTAACGTAAATTTCTCTCTCTAACTTCAGTTAGTGTTGTTTTGTGTATCGATTAAGGTAAGATTCCAATCCTAAACGATCCTTCGATTGACATTAAATTGATTAAAAGAAATTCGTTTCTAATTGCGTCGTTGTGACGTCGTTCATATATCGTCGAATTGTCGTGCTGTAGTTTCATTTGATTATTGATTATTGTTCATTGTGTTCCCCCGTCGTATGATAACGCCTTATTGATTGATTTTTCGAGACAGTATCGTTATTCCTTGTCGTGTCGTTATTAATTATCGTATCGTCGTTTATCGTAGTATCGTCACTTTCCTGTCCTTTGTTAAATATTTCTACATTAGCCCTCATGATAAATGTAATTAATTGTTAAGTGAATCCCCCCTTAATTGTTGTAAAATCTAATCCCAGAAATAAGGATTTCCCACGTGGAAGAATTTGTTGCGTAGTAAAAATACGATAATTGATCTCGACGGCTTGTTGAGCCACGTGTTTCTGGAAGAGTTGATCTACGGGCTGTAGAAACGATATTGTGATATTCTGATTAATTTAACCCCTTAATAACTGAAAAGAGTGCCCCATTCTCCCCAGAAACCTTGAGCTGGTATAATTATTGTTATTTAAAGTTAATATTTGTAATAGATTCTAGCGTCCCTTTTGTTAGTTGGTTACTGCGTAGCCACATGGCGTGTATCGTGTAACATTGCCTTGGCCATCTTTGTACTACCTTATTTGAATTCGATTCCGACGCCGTGCATTTCTCTAGGGAATATTCCGTGTTATCGACCCGTCCCATTAGTCACTAGAAGTCCGCAAATCATCGATTCTGGACTTTTTGATCCCTCTATGTTACCGACCCATTTCCTAGGAACTAATATATTTCGGTGATTGATTCCTGTTATACCATAAGATATTGTTTTCTTTCTTTTTGTCTCAGTGACTTGTTCTAGTTTACCTACCTCTGTGTTCTATATTCCCTTATGTTCTGTATTACCCCCTGCCCTACTTATATGTGTGTGACCTAGTCAGTCAGCTGTCTTTGATAGTATTTCCGTGTATCTTGTTTAATTTGTATTCCGACCGACCTATGTGATCGGCTTTGGCTGTTTAATTGTTTTATCCTATGTTTTATTGTTCGTATTAATTGTTATCATTTATTGTTTTGTTTAATCGGTTTCTTTGAGATTAAATCCATAAACCTGAAAATTATTTTTTTTGTTTCTTATCTATATTATTTCGCCCCCATGTTCCCCTCACGCTGAGCTTACCGTGTATTATCGTATTACTTTTAGTTAATTATCTCGTCGCTATATTTGTATTTATTAGATTATATTTTATTTAATTCTTTAATAATATTCTTTCGAGTTTGATTTTAACGTCATTTCGTTACCGCGGTATCATTTAAGGTACCTGGCGCCCAACATATCGTACCTTCATCGGGAATTAACTATTTTTGAAATCAGCTCTAATTAGTAAATTCTTCGGTGAGCCAATCGTGGCTAGAGTGCCTGGTTTTGTAGTCGTGGCCGGTCAGGCCTTAAACCCAGGTCGTTGGTAGGCACGTCACAATATATACATATACCTGGATAGGTCCCGCCGCGCTATACCGACGTAGGTCCTATGTACTCCTATAAGTTGTACTCCTATAGGAACCTGTCCCAAATTACGATACGTATGGTACCTATGTAGGTCCTGTGTAGGTTCCTATGTGGGAATTTTTACCAGGGAAACGTATTAATCATTCATTTTCTTACAGGATACTAGTTTCGACTTACTGTTGAAAATATCTCAATCATAACTGTTCCAGTGTTGGGCTACCGTATAAATCTATATAATGTTACATATACGACTCCACGTTTTATTTTCTAGTATTAGGATTAATTCAGAGATTCAGTTCATAGCTAAAATTAATAGTCAATTGACAGAAATATACGTATATAAATATTATAGATTGAAAAATTTCACGTCTCATTTCGATTTCCAATAAATAAAGATCTTTCAATTTTGCAAGCACATATCTATACTTGAGTTCGTCGTATCAGCACTACTCTGGCATATAGAACCGTAAAATCATGTTTTCTCATTTCATCAATTATTCATCACATAACGCCAACCTTATGAACTTGTATATGCTATATGCTTGCAACCGTACGAACTATACATGCGACTAAAAAAAGGTATTTGGGGATATTTTCAAGTTAATATGAGTTAATTGGCCCAACACTGAACAGGGAAAATATGTATAATACCAGCTGTTAGGACGTTGCGATACTATTTGATAATGTAACTAGGTAGGGCGATAGTGTTCTTGTATTATATTTCAAGTTATATATTTGTAAGTTTTCGTTGCAGTGGACGTAAAATCTGATTTTACAACTTGTTCTGCTTAGATAAAATCGAATTTCACAACTTGTTCTGCTTAGATAAAATCGAATTTTACGTCAACTGCATCGAAAAATATTGTTCGTAACACGGGCGTAATATACTACGCCCCATTATAGTCTCCAGTTTAGCCTTGATTTTATAAGATTATTTTCATATTATTATAAGTTACTGGTAACTTCATCAGTTTTCACTATTGCCATCTATAAATACAAAGAGATTAGAAGAAAAAGGTACCTGTAAATCTTCAAAGAATTATTCACCTGATATCTTCCCTGAAAGAGTATTAAAGATTGAATACAACGATTTACACTTAGAATCTGAAATTCCGACTCGTATACCTTTCTTCGTGTTCTAATGTAGATTAAAATATTTGCATCGTCTTCACATGAATAAGTAATACTTGTTATATTGCGTGATCCCTTGATCACAGACCTAGTTATGCACTATATTCGGTTATAATCCTGGAATGATTCTGCGAAAGCTATGTGTAACGCTGAAGAACAGATGACTGCTCCGTATTTCTTCGAAATGTAATTGCATACGATAACTAACTGCGGTTATGAACTAGATCTACAAATTGTACTATTTCGTAAATCTGACGATTATTTATGTATATAATATAATTGATGCGAACACCGAACGCACGCCTTATCGGCATCAACGAAGTCTGAAGATGAATCCCGAATAACTCAAGATTTGTTGTGAAACGACTCACAGCTTGCTGTCATTCACTGATCGGAATATTTTCCGGCAAGAGTTGATATTCGGGCATGCAGATAACAAATACAGAATCGGTAAGTGTATTCAAAATTTCCATTCACTTTGCCTGAAGAGTGCGTAATCACTGTACATCGAATTTCACCCGTCCGCATTTTCGGAGGGGCATTAATTGGCTGCAACTGTTCGTAAAGAGTCGCCAATGTTGCCAAACTGATATTTTGGATTAACACTTATCATTATCATTGCTTGTTCTAGAAGATGCCCAAAAGAATGTTATAGAAGGTTACTACCGACATGAATCGCCAACATACTTCCTAATGCAATGTACGTATACGGTAATAGATGGACCTTTTGACAAGGACTAGGCAAAGACTCGGACGTTGGTAAAACTTCAGGTACTATATATATTAATTTCTTCCAACATTATGTTAGGAGAGCGCATTGTATCTATAGATGGCATTCATTTGGTTTTATCATCTCATGAAGTATTATTCAAACTAATTAATCGAATTTTCTTCAACAGATTTGCGGCATTAGAAAATCAACAGTGACAGTTTACCCGTTATACTTGCCGGTCAGGTTTGGAACACAATTGACAAATAAGCCTACTCTGCCAGAAAATTCGAATTCACAACATTCCAGCCAACAGCAGATATTGTCATCGTCATCACTAGTGGTCCGCTATAGTTTCAACCATGGCATGTCTTGTACAGGACACTGTATTTATTACCCGTTATCATCTTGACGATCCGATTATTCAGATTCTGCTTGTCAGACCTCTATAGTAGTTTTTGTATCAAGGGCGTAAAATGGGATTTTACGCCTCGAGTAGTGATCGCTGCGCACAAGGGACGGCGCAGCCGGCCCGAGTGTCGCGTGATCACTACGAGAGCGTAAATCCTACGCCCGAGATGCAAACATTATTTTTTGATGTAGTGGGGGTTGAAAATGGCTATGATATGCCTTATTTTGTGGACGTAGAATGCCAGTTTCATTTTACGCCCCTGGGGCGTAAAACTGGCATTTTACGCCCGCAAAAGGAGGCGTAAAATAGACATTTTACGCCCACTGCATCAAAAAGATTTTAGTAGTACATAGATTCTGATAATCCTCAGTTATCGTATTCAGCAATAATAGATGCAGTAGGAATGTTTATATCTGATTAATTGGCAATTATGGTAGTTCTGCTGATAATTCTGTGCATTAGTTGACTGAAAAAGTACGTATCTCGGTAAATTATTTTCTCACTCTAGTTGCCTGTAACTGATCATTAGCAGTACAGAATTTGGTTCAGTAATCACGATCACGAAGATTGACCGTTTGTTATTATTCGTATGCCTACAGGCAGCTCTAACACTAAAGGCCATACCACAGTGGAACGCAAACGCAAACGGAGTGATCTGACGCTCCTGATTGGCTTAGCTTTGAACAAATTTTTTCAACAACTAATTAGGAGCGTCGAATCACTGCGTTTGCGTTCGAGTTCGCGTTTGCATTCCACCGTGGATTGGCCTTTACCTAATTTTTTCTACGTGTGTACTAGCCTAATTATCTGTCCTGCTAACGCCGCAGTCATAATTTTGTATAATTCATTCATAATATTACGTCATGCAATTGTAAACCATTTCATTGTCTTTTATCTACACGAGCAGATGTATCATTACTTTATACCTAAGAGTAGTAGTGATTCGCTACTTCTGGATCAAATAGTATTAGTGCACATGGACACACGCATACATAATGAGCTCACACATATTCAAAAATGCTAATATCATATAATTACCCTCATTACACATTCCCCTACCTCATTATGCATTCCCCTACAAACGGAAAGTGATTAATTATACTCATTAGACATGCGATCATAAACAGAGGGGGATCTTATCATGTAAGCGTGCCTTGCCTCAGAATACGCATTCTTAGACGGATCGGTCACCATGCAAATCAGGTGCAACGCATAGTGCTCAGCGGCGGTAGAAGATTTTCACACATTATTTAAACATACGTTCCTACAGAAAAAGGGGTTCATACAATGTATCGCAGATGATAAAACAGATTAGTATATCATCACACGGTCAACGCATCCAAAGAACCGTTGCACCCAACGAGGAGCGCGTGCGTGCCTGCTCCCCCAACTAATTATACATCGTTGCAATTATTATCCCCCGAGTAGGCTGATCTTGTATGAATTCTTGTCAAACTATGTTCCCACCTACCACTACTTCACACCCGCATTACAATCGGATGACTCTGGAGCGTAAAACACTCTACGAACTCCTCATATATCCTCCCACATAGCAGATGTATATAAACTATCGCGTCCAAACACTCGCATACAGTTGTCCACCGACTTAACGGTGTGCTTTATTGTTAACATACGAACGAATATGGCGGACAACATCATTATACGAATGGAAAACAATCTGAACGAACAGTTCAAAATATTGGTAAATGACGGTCATCCTGATGCATGTCGAAGGTTCGAGAAGAATTGCGATCAAGTCGTCAAATCATTGCGTATGCAATTGAAAAAAATACGCTTTTCCGGAACCAAACAGAATTATGAAACTCGGATACGTAGAATAAAAAGTTATAAAACAGTGATCGGTCATAAAGTTTTGCTAGGCCGCGGCCTCGAGCCCACCACGAGTAAAAAATCTAAAACATACATCTGGCAGGACATTGAATCGGCTTTCGCTAACCGTATTCGAACCGGTCTTATCACAAATCTCAAACACATCGACGTCAAGCAATTTCTCAACGATGTTAAATCAACAATTTGCACGCGTCTGAGAAATATGCAGAGAAAATATCAGTGCGTGAAGATATACCTAGTGCTGTCCGGTGAATTCGTGACAAAGGAAAATACGGACATAAAATACTTTCATACTCCGTCAAAACAAATCCTGCTCATGACCGACTTGAACGGTTGGTATCAAGAATTCGTCATACGATCCCTTCTACACCAGTTGGAAGAGTTCCAAGAGCGCGACAGCGGATGGGCTTTGCGAAGTATAATTAACCTAACCGTGAACTTCAACCAATGCGAACCGATACGAGGCTCCAGCTTCATAGACCTACCTTCGAGGATTAAAGCAAAAAAGGCTGTTTTAAACATCGAAAGTGACGACGAAGCGTGTTTCGCCTGGGCTGTGGTAGCAGCGTTATACCCAGCTTCATCACAGGTTTCCAGAGTATCCTCGTATCCTCATTATAAAACTGTGCTCAACGTTAAGAATATCAGTTTCCCCATGACGTTGAATCAAATCAAGCGGTTCGAAAATCAGAATAACGTGTCCGTAAACGTATACACCCTCGGCGACAAACATTTCTACGTAGCACCTATTTACCTAACATCGAATCCCATTACTCGACACATAAATCTGTTGCTAATATCGGAGAATAATCAGTCCCACTTCTGCTTGATTAAAAACCTCTCCCGACTCATTTCAAGTCAAATCACTCGAAAGCATAAGATGTTTCTCTGCAACAGATGTTTAGCTCATTTCTATAATGACGAAGCGTTGACAAAACATTCGACGGACTGTTCGACGATCAACAATTGTGCTGTAAAACTACCTACGGACAATGACAAATGGTTGAAATTCAAGAATTATTATCGTCGAGAGAGGGTACCCTATGTGGTATACGCGGATTTCGAATGTTTGCTGGAAACGTTAGAAAATCTGAAATTGGGGGATAAAACTCGCGCGTATCAGAAGCATACGGCCTATAGCGTCGGATATTATATTCAATGCAGTTTCGACGATTCGCTATCCGCATACGGATCTTACAGAGGGGTGGAATGCGCTCATTGGTTCGCGGAAGCTATGAAACAATTTTCGCTGGACCTAGAAGTCACGTTACAAAATCCTAAGCCGATGATTCCGATGACAGAATCGGAGAAGGACGAATTCGCGCGAACTCAAATCTGTCACATATGTGGGGGAAACATCAATCCGGAGGACATGAAGGTCCGCGATCATTGTCATTTAACGGGTAAATACAGAGGACCCGCGCATTCGAAATGTAATCTCAGATATATCTCAAGTCATACGATCCCAATCATCTTTCACAACTTAACATCGTACGACTCTCATTTCATAATAGAGGAGATAGCTACAGCGTTCGAGGGCAAAATAGATGTGATCCCAATGAACAAAGAAAAATATATATCGTTCATCAAAAATGTTGAGGACACCAGAGTTCGACTACGGTTCATCGATTCATTTCGGTTCATGAGTTCTAGTTTAGCTAGTTTGGTTCAATATTTGGGTAGAGGTGGTTTGCGCATAACGCGTAAGGCCTTTGCGAATCTTGAAGATGATAAATTCGATTTGCTGGCAAGGAAAGGTGTTTTTCCGTACGATTATGTCGACTGTGTAGGCAAATTGTTGGAGACATCGCTTCCACCGATCGAGCAATTTTATAATAAACTGACGGACGATAATATCTCGGACAAAGAGTATGCTCATGCCAAAACTGTCTGGCAGACCTTCGGACTGCGAACGTTAGGCGAGTACAGCGATCTATATTTGAAAACCGATGTATTACTGCTTGCCGATGTGTTCGAAAATTTTAGACAGAGCTGCTTACGCAACTACGAATTAGATCCCGCTCATTATTATACCGTTCCCGGATTAGCTTGGGACGCAATGCTCAAACTGACCAAGGTTAGGCTGGAACTACTCACGGATATAGATATGGTTTTGTTTGTCGAACGAGGTATACGAGGAGGGTTGAGCCAGTGTTGCAATCGATATGGTAAAGCCAACAATCGTTACATGAGAGATCACGACGAGACCGCTCCGGAAACCTATTTGATGTACTTCGACGTCAATAATTTGTACGGTTGGGCTATGTCAAAATTTTTACCCTATAGAAATTTTTGCTGGATGACCAACATAGATTCTTTTGATCTGAAAGCTGTGTGCGAAACTTCGGACATCGGATACATTCTAGAAGTGGATATAACGTATCCGATAGAATTACACGATCTCCACAAGGATCTCCCGTTCTGCCCACATCCCGACAAACCTGCGGGATCCAGAAGCGAAAAATTAATGACAACTTTTAAGAAGAAAGAACGTTACGTAGCTCATCACACGCTTCTCCAACAAGCGCTCAGTCACGGTGTTATTATCGCTAAAATTCATAGGATTTTGCAATTTCAGCAATCGGCGTGGCTCAAGCCCTACATAGATTTCAATACCAACTTGCGAACTCAGGCACGTAACGATTTCGAAAAAAATCTGTTCAAATTGATGAATAATTCGGTTTTCGGCAAAACTATGGAGAACGTTCGCAACCGCGTTAATATAAAACTAGTGACGAAATGGTGGGGTCGATTCGGCGCGAATGCTCTGATCTCAGCGAGTAACTTCTATCGAAGAACGGTATTTACCGAAAATTTCGTCGCTATTGAGCTGCAGAAACTAAAGGTGGTGATGGACAAGCCGATTTATGTGGGGATGTCCATATTAGATATTTCTAAAACCTGTTTATACGAGTTCCATTACGATTATATGGTACACAAATTTCTCGACTCGTGCAAATTGTTGTACACTGATACGGACAGCCTGATATATTCAATACAATGCGCCGATTACTATTCCGAGATGAAGAAAGATATTCACAGATTTGACACTAGTGACTACGATGTCGACAATGAATATAATATTCCGAGAATCAACAAGAAGGTCCCGGGATTGATGAAAGATGAAAGCAACGGTAAAATAATGTTAGAATTTGTGGGGCTGAGGTCGAAGATGTATTCGTTTCGAATGTGTGACTCGGAGGTGAAAAAAGCTAAAGGAGTTAAATACGCCGTTGTGAAGAAATCTATATCATTCAACGATTATATGGAATGTTTGAAGAACTCTTCCACTACCGTTCGCGAACAGCATACAATACAATCCAGATTGCACAAAGTCTATTCAATAAGTCAAAAGAAGATCGCGCTCAGCGCTCACGATGATAAACGATTTCTCATACCCAATTCAACCGACACACTACCTTGGGGACATCATAAATCTGTTTTAGCTGATGACAACATCCCGAACGACATTGTATAACTGTTGCACTCGTTACACAGAAGCGTTTGATGCCAACATCTATTTTCGGAAACTGCATCGGATGCAACAATGTCGCAGCAGAAAATGATACGTATCGCCAAAAACTTTGGTATAAAACGGTAAAGCTTCTAACCGTCAACCATCAGTGGACCGCTCGACCTGATCAGATCATCATCATCTTTCGAAGTACTACACACGCAGCCGCATGTTTTACCAAATCTTTACCGTTCTTATCGTTTGCGGACACGTCGCAATCGTGTCGGCTCAGAACGCCCCCGAACGTGATCGTAAGTTTTAACTTCGGTAGAAAAACAATAATCAATTTTTAATCGGTCATTGTTAAAACCGTCTAACCGGCTTTAAAACTTACAGTTGTTACAAAAAATACTAAATGTGAGATGGACAAAAGGCAAAAGGCGATCTATCTACACGAGTTGGAAACGACGTTGGGACAATGTACATCGCACGTAAACAGTATGGAGAACGCAATCCGAACCAATGTGAGAACTATGGCTACTCTTAGACATTTGGCTCGAGAATGTGAATTGCGATACTACGATGTTCAACGGAACGTCACTACGGGCGACAGCTACAGTAAGATTCGTTTTCACGACGTATAATAACTGAATGCAGAAACTGATAGCATTTGTTATGATTTCAGACCAAATGCAACCATGCGTTGAGGAGTCAGACGACATCAGCGCCCGGATCGTATTCATGACGGACCGTGTGAACCAATGTAGGATGTCTCGGGGAAATCTCCAAGATCGTGTGCAACTCTCGGCAGATTCCACCGATACTTTTGAGCGATATTATAGAACCTGTAACAATCAGCTAGAGATGGGGAAAACGTTAAACCGACAGAAGGAGTGCTAAATAATAATAAGTATACATAGTGCAGTAGTAATAATTGTTGTAGGGATTTATTTGTGTCCATCATTATTATTACATGTGATTGAATAAATAGTTATCGTGTTTACAAAACATTTTTCTTATCGATCCACGAATTGTGTGAAACATCCATGCCCAACCATTTGACCAAAACCTTGGAACCTCTTTTTTTCAAAACCTTTTCAACCAAATAAACATCGGGATATTTGGTTCGTTTTATTTCAGACTCGTAAAACCCACCCAATACGGGGGCTCCTCTAGAATCTTCTAGAATATAGGTTCGAGGATCGGTATTTCTAACTTCAACGATTTTGAAAACCTCGGTAGTCCAGTTGGGTGTGTAACCTTTTGCGAACGCTGATTTATATTTACTGATACGCACAAAATCGTTTGGTCTAAATTTAGCTGGTCGAACAGATTTCATATTGCTATAGACCGTTGAAAGAAGCGTTTTGGCGATCTTAGGTGTGACTTTGTTTGGCGACATACCAATCGTTCTATGTTTTTTTGCATTATAATTAGCAACCAGACTCGGTAGTATATCGAGCCATTGGTAGGATCCGTTGAGCGTAAAATTTTTCCACATATCGTTCTTTAAGGTTCTGTTCCAACGTTCCACTACCGAGGCCTTCATTACACTATACGTTGAATAATGATTAATTTTATGTTCAGTAACTAAATTCTTAAAAATAGAGTTGTAGAATTCCTTCCCGTTGTCCGTCTGCAGATTCCTAGGTATCCGACGTTCTTCGAAGATCGATTTGAACGCTTGTGCGACATCTTTAGCGTTTTTAGTTTTCAACGGTCTTGCCCAAGCGTACTTTGAGAGTACATCGATAACGGTTAGAATATACTTCATACCCTTGTTAAATTTACTATACATTTGCATGTCGACGAGATCAGCCTGCCACAAATCGTCAAAGCCTTGAACAAGAACTTTTCTGCGAGCGAAGTTACGTCTGGCGGGGGCGTGGAGCTCCTTGACCAACTGTCTCTTCTCGATACTCATTGCAGAGCTTTGGACGGCACCGAAATCTTAGCTACACCCAATAGGTCGGACAGCTTCAGCGTTAATCGAGCAACTTCCACCGTTAGCGATCGAGTTTTTTGATCCACGTACTGCTTATTAGCTGCGTCGTACGCCTCCACGGGGTCACCAAGATTGGTGATCTTGGAGCCTTGCGCGTCAAACCCGAGATTCTCCCTTGGACGGCTTACGCAGAACTTGGAAATCGTTCGATAGTTTATTTCTTGTCGATCGACTCGCGGTATAGTCGGCTCGTAACGTTCTCTGATCCTACGTTTGTCGGGTGCGGACTGCCTTCCAAATTTGTCGACAGGCATGATGCTACTGATCGGTCCTCGAGGTCTAGCGCTTATTTAATAATTTTTTCTTCCCGCAATTCTTCGAGAATAGATGTGATTTCGTTGTCGTGACCGGTGTGACCGGCGGATTTTGATGCAACCAGTAACTGTAATCGTTCGACCATCTCGTCGGGATTGTTCCAATAAACGTAGTCCACACCGTTGTCGGTAACATCCATACCGATGGGGAGGAGACCCGATCCCAATGAGCTCGTACCACCGCGAGAAAGCGTTGGAACAAGTTTGGCGATGATCTCTTTGTACTTATAACCCTTATTACCTTTGACTTGCTGATTGGCGGAAAAATTCCGCTTGTATACCTGAGTTTTATATAGAATGTCTTTGTAGGTTGCCAAGTCGTGCTCGTTGTACAGTCGGTTGTTGGGAATATTCATGAATATTAATTCGTACAGCCCAGGTGTCCCCTTATAGGTCACGCCTTTTATGTTAATGTTGTCGTTGTCCACCGTGAACGGCGAATCTCCTAGCATCCAAGCTCCGTTTTCATTGCGAACGCCGTAAACTATATCCATCTTGTTTTTTGAGTCGGTGACCAACTTCTTCAGATATTTACCAACGATTGGACCGAAATTTTGCTGTAAATACAGCTCCATTTCGCGGCGACCTTCAGGTGTGTGCACCAATTCCTCAACCGTTGGCGCCGATGGGGGTGGTGGTGTAATGTCTCCCACAAATTCGTCGGGTAGGAAAAAAACATCGTCATTCGAGGCCCCTTGACGACCCCGCTTCGGCGAACTTATATCCCCCCTGCCGCTATTCTCATCCAACGGAGGCTGTCTACGTTTCTTCGCATACTTTGTCTGTGGGCGCGTGAGCGGAGTAGAGCTCGTTGCTAGGTTCAGGTCATCGTTCGGGTCAACGTTCTCACCATCTTCCAGCAGCTCCTGTTTGGCTTCCTCTTTTAATTTCCTCTCCAGCGAAGAATTATTGGAGACTGCTTGCTCAACCAGGGTCTTCAACGGTTCTACTATAGGTTTGAAGCTCCGTTCCAACTGTTCGTCGGTTTCAACACGATCGGTCTTCAGAGCGACATATTTTTTTCTGATTGCGTCACTGGAGCGCGCAATATCTCGTTTAATCTGTTTTACAGTACGACTCTGTTCGTCAGCCATCGCGCGGTGTTGTCGAGAGTCTAATTGGAGCTCGACTGATTCTGAGGCAGGACGAGGAATTCGTCGAACCCTTTGCGATACCTCCCAGTCGTCATAGAACTGTCCTTGTCTATCACGACACACCCGTATTTCGATTGCCAGCAGTGGGAGCACAATTCTCGGAACTGTTCGAAAGTCATGTCCGTGTTGACGTGATCGTTGTAAATGTGTTTCAGATTCATATGATCTTGCTTGAACAGAATAATGAAGTTGGTATTGTCGCGGATCAGATGTTTAGGGATACGAGCATAAGTCTGAGACAGATAGAAACAGTCGACTCCCGAATGTCTGCCGGTAGAAAAATATTCTCTGATTGTCTCCTGTTTGTCGCAGGCTATATCGTCGAAGATAAACACCGAGTTGGGTAAGGTCTCTTTGAGCGGAATCACCGCGCCGCTGTTAGAGAACGTATGATACGCGACTCCGGGGACGAGACCTAGCAATTTCTCTAAGTACTTGTATTTGGGTTGATGAATAGATTTTGAGAATACGTAAACATTCTCAAACCTCAATCCGTTGGGGCTCTCGAGGAGATTTATGATCAAATTAGTTTTACCGCAGTTAGACGGACCGCAAATTATACACCTGACTGTGTCGGGTAACAGACATCCGTGCTTTCGAGCGGTTGGTGATTCCATTCTACGATCGAGGTTGACGATTCGAATCGCGACCGACTGTTTCACAAATTTCATTTCTACTGAGGGATTCGATCGATCGTAGCGATATTTATAGATTGATTCGAATCGCGCGACCTTTAGTGTCGTTATGTTCCTCGACTGAGGCGAGTCGCAAAAATCGATGCGGACTAAACGTGGTCGAGGTTTGTTGAATCGCGCTATAAACGCTCTACCCGTCGAACTACACCTGCCGGGATATCAGTTCTGCGGTCCCGGAACACATCTTGAGAAACGCTTGACCCGCGGAGATCGCGGTATAAATCCTCTGGACGCGGCCTGTCGCGAGCACGATATAGCGTATTCGCGGGACAAAGAATTGACCGCGAGGCACCGCGCGGATAAAGTTTTGGCGCGGCACGCTGTGGACCGCATGCGAGCGCGCAACGCGTCTCTGGGGGAGCGGGCGGCGGCGGCGGCGGTCGCGGGTTTGATGAAATCTAAAATAGCCTTCGGCATGGGTTTGAAAAGGAAAAAACCGACTAAGAAAACTGCAGGCGAGAGACGCGACGTTAGATCGGTCAAGAAGAAGAAAAATCTCAAACCTAGAGTAATAATACCGCCGACTCAACGTGGTGGGATTCTACCATTCCTTATTCCTTTATTCGCGGGTCTTTCGGCGGCGGGCAGTCTGGCGGGTGGTGCAGCAGGTATAGCGAAAGC